>OX608081.1:24120536-24288572 GCA_951509765.1 Sphenella marginata | reverse complement strand
GTAAACAACGCAGAAACAAAAGTGAAGTGAAGTAAAATCAAATACAAAAATAAGTTAAAAAAAATCACAAAATGCCGTTTGAAGCGTGTGATATAAAGGGAATTCATAATAAATAGCATATGGGTTGACAAAATTATGCAATTGCATAAAAATGCACCGAATCGTGAGGGCCCTTTGTCAACTCTAATTGCAAACGTGTGAGCAGATCAGCTGTTCGATTGCATGCTGCAGACGTTCAATGTAGATCGTTATCCGTATTGATGGATCGGCTTGAAGGCTGATTTAAACGTGTCGATTTTACGTTCAACCTTTACACGGTGGAACGACACAAATCGACTAGAAAAATTGACCCGTGTAAATAAGCCTTTTATGCAGAATAGCTGCAACTCCCAAGTATAAACAAAGGATGGGGATCGATAAGATATCATTAAGATGAGAACAAATATGTATATTTTTTTTAGCTTACAACAACAACTAGAGTTATTAAGGGTCAAAGTTCGTTGAACGCATTTTTTTAAATCAAAATTTCTCATAAACTTACGAACCGATTCCCTATTTTTTTCTGCATTGGATAGGTAATTGAATTACCTTTCATTTGATGTAACGTTTCTTGGGGTACAAAACCGCGTATATGCAAAATTTAAAGCTTTTTTATATCAACGAGGCAAAGGCTACATGAAATGAAAGGTAATTCATTTACCTACCTAAATTTTTGAAAACCGTTTCATTAGTTTTTGTAAAATCTTGATTGTAAAAAACTTTTTAAATGAATTTTGACCCTTAATAATTCTTGTTGTTGTTGTTTCCGCCAAAAAAAATATATATTTGTACTTACCTTAATAATATCTATCGATCCCAGTCACTTTTTTTTAATTTGGGAGATGGAGCTATTCTAAATTCAAGCCGACCCATCAATACGGATCGCGATACATATGTATTGAACGTGTGACAGCAGTCATAATTCAACAGCTGTTTCTAGAAATGCAATGCAACAAAATATGCTATGCAATAGATTTTTGGTGTTGCATTCTGCAAATTGCTTGACATTTGCATCCGCATGTATTTTGTTGTTGGCTTGACATTATTTTGCAATAATAATTTGCTATGCAACGATGCAATGCCCTTGCATCGTGATTCCGAATACCCCTATAGAAAAAAATAAATTACCAACAAACCAACAAGTGATGCAATATTTTTTACATATAATTAAAAAAAAATTAGTGAGGAGAGAGAAAAAAAATAAAAAACTGAAATATTATCATAGAGAAAATTGAGTAATCATAAACAAAAAACATTTAACTAAAAGTAATAGTAATCAGTGTTGCCAATTGTAGCATAATTGCCAAATTTAACACAGGGTTATATTTGGATTTTTGAAACCTTTATAAGTTTTTTAGTTATGAACAAAAGTAGTAACTGTTAAAGAAAAAGTTTCACAGAATTTAAAGGCCTTTTCGACAGACTAAAAAAAATGGAATTTAGGTATGATGTGAAACGAGATACCGACAGTCACTACTAGAATTTGAACTCGGAATAAAAAATGATTAAGGTAGGAACTGTGGCGGCTTCCAAGCCATGAACAACGGTGTACGGCTCATTAAAATCAGACTTAAAATGGGGACGTAGTGTCAAAAAAAGTAAAAAGCCCATCGAGGGGGCGTGGCAAAAAAAAAAATTTTTTTTTGGGATCGCCTTCAAAATATCTTTAATCCTAGGGGTGGACTGGAAACACTTTTTTTTTTGTATGGGGACCAATCCGCACTAATGTACATATACTTTCCTATTACTAGTTTTGCGAACGAATTGCGCAGTCCGCGAAACATTGCAGCAGAGACAAACAATGCGTAAAGGATACAAGATTTCAGTCGCGGGGGTTGAATTTTGCCAGACAACCACTCATACATTTGTACAAAACCATTAAGCCAGAGTGATGACAATATTTGTTTTTTTGCCCCTCGCACTTGTCATTCAAGCTGACCAGCTATGATCGCTACTGCGCTAGTTTTTTTATTTCTTAATGTCCACAAATGCATAAGTGTATATGTATGTATGTACAAAACAATACATAGAAAGCCAGATATGGTTATTATAGGGTGAGCAGGTCGTCTTTTTTGGGGGTAGGTTATTTCAAAAGCACATTTGGAGCACATAATTTCTGCATAATTACATTTGCGCTAACTGTCTTGTTTCACTGTTTACGCATATCGCTCTGCTAGGTTTAGCCTAAAGCTAGCAGAACATGAATTTTTTTTTTAAAAAAGGGGAGCAATTTTTTTGGGGGTAGGTTATTTCAAGAGCACATTTGGAGCACATAATTTCTGCATAGTAACATTTGCGCTAACTGTCTTGTTTCACTGTTTACGCATATTGCTCTGCTAGGTTTAGCCTAAAGCTAGCAGAACATGAATTTTTTTTTAAAAAAAGGGGAGCAATTTTTTTGGGGGTAGGTTATTTCAAGAGCACATTTGGAGCACATAATTTCTGCATAATTACATTTGCGCTAACTGTCTTGTTTCACTGTTTACGCATATCGCTCTGCTAGGTTTAGCCTAAAGCTAGCAGAACATCATTTTTTGACAAAAATAGAGGAGCACATTTTTTGGGATTAGGGCACTTAATTAGCACATTTGGAGCACATCATTGTCCATAAGTTAGTTTTTTGTTCTGCTAACTTTGCTCTGCTAGCTTTATGGACCTCAAAAAACAATACATTTCCTTAATGAGAAACAACAACTGTATGCAGTAGAGCTTTCAAAAACGAACTAGTGTTTTCAAAAATTCAAAAAACAAAATTATATAAATTTCTTAAAAATAAACACAAAGTATTTCGCTTTTACTCCCCGCCTCGCTTACCTTGTCCACATTCTCGCGCGTCTTAGCTGAGGTCTCCACATAGGGCACCTGCCACTGTTGGGCGCGTCCCTGGCATTCATTCAGCGGCACTTTGCGTTTGTCATTCAAATCGCATTTGTTACCCACCAACAGGAACGGTATGCTTTCGTCATTTTTTACACGCAAAATTTGTTCCCTGAAAAGGTGAAATTTTTTAATTTTAGTATGACAAGACTTCATTTGAACTGTTATATTTTTAATTGTTTTATTTAATTTCTATGCAATTTTTCTTTTTTTTAATTTACTTTTTCTAAATTTTTTTCTTTTTAATTTTTGTTTCAATTTTTTTTTTTTAATTTTTTTCTTTTTAATTTTTGTTTCAAATTTTTTTTTAAATATTTTTTTTTAATATTTTTTTTTAATATTTATTGTTTAATATTTTTTTTTTAATATTTTTTTTTAAATATTTATTTTTAAAATTTTTTTTGTATTTTTTTTTTAATATTTTTTTTTTTTAATATTTTTTTAAATTATTATATTAAATAGTTTTTAAATTTTTTTTTTGATTACCTAAATTAGTTATATTAACGGTAAATGTTTACATAGAATCGATATCTGTACATTATAGATATCAAAACTAATTGCATGGGAGGTGTTTATAACATTAAAAGAAGGCAAAACAACAGTTTTTAGATTTTTTGTCTGTATGTCAGTAAGTTTGTTCGCGCATCAACCAAAAACCGCTGCCTAAAATTGAATGCAACTTTCACAAATATATTGCTAGATGTTCAACTTAAAGTTACATATCCGTTTTAGAGAAAAAATTCCTCTGTACAGTAGTGGCGATAAAAGTTGGAACAAAATGTTTCACTACATTGAAACAGGACGATGTCTGTACACTGCAGATCAGAGAGATCATTATCAAGCTAATAAAATCCAACTTTTAGAATTTTTGTCTGTATGTCTGTATGTTTGTTCGCACATCACTTAAAGACGGTTGAATAGAATAAAATGCTATTTTCACCAATGTACAACTAAACGTCTAACTTAAGGTTTAAGATATTTCTCTCTGAAACCGGCAGAGATGTTTCGGAGTTATGGACTAATATGTGAAATAGGATAACACAAAATATGTTAGCACAATAAGGGTATAGCTCAACTCTATGTAGAACATTTTTGCAACTCGGTGGCAAAAAATTGCGCTCACGCTCATATGTGATAGAAAATCCATAGCACACATGTACCCCAAGCGCATTTTTTGATAATCAACCGCAACTGAATTTATGCTCGCCTTGACTGACTCATGCAAATAACAAAAACAAATAAAATATTCTAGTGAATCGAATAAAAAAAAACCAAAATATTTGCAATTGCTGTGTGTACTAACAATTTTGTTATACTTGAAAAATTTCAAACGGCTTTTTTGTTTTGTTGTTGTTGCCATTTCGCAGCCAATTAAATACACAATGTGAACACAACAGCCGACTTGCCGGTGTCAGATCTCGCTAACATTAAAGCCAATTTGAGAGAACAACAAAAACAAAATTGCAAAAGCAAACGGCAATACGGACGTACGCTTAGTAAGCATGTCAAAGTAAAAAAAACAAGAAGAAGAAAAGGCAAATAATGAAAAATCAAAAGAAAAACAGAAAATGTCTAAACAGCGCAGCTGCAACAGGAGGCCGCCCCACCCAAAACGTAGAGTTTTATATTTGACAGCTATAAAAAGTTAGCAACAAAATGACAGGTAGTATATCTAGATATGCGCATTAGGGTAGATTAAAAAAATGTTTGGTTAGCCTGGGAGAAATTTATATTTGGAAATTGAAACTAACCCAAATACCAAATGCTTTTTTTTAAATCTTGCAATCCTAAAATGTTCAGTTTTTTTTTTTTAATTTTTTATTTTTTTTTAATCTTGTTTTTTACAATTTTTTTTTTTTTTTGAATCCAAATTTTTTTAAATTATTATTTTTTTTTCAAGCCACCCTAATGCACATTAGACATTTTCAGAAAGCTTCAATTTTTTATTTGAATCATTTGGGTTAAAAAAGTTTCACTTCTACTTATCTTTATAATTTTCAAAAACGAGGTTTAATGAATAACCTTAACTTATATCTTTTTCGAAATTTTCGATATCGAAAAAAAATCGAAACTCATTTTCAGTCCCACTATGTTCATATAATATTGATTTTTTTCTTAGGGATTTGTTTCTGACAAGAAAAGCTTAATTGCATTAAGATATATGATTATCCTGAAAAGCGTTGCCACCTATTCACAAATTCCTTTTCACTGTATATGTAGTTGTTTATAATTTAAAGTTGTTGCAACTGTTCCAATAATCAATTCTACTTTCTAGTTACGTTTACTTTTCAAATTTTAGAAGTGATAAAATATTATTTTTATGAAAAGGGTTGCCATCTGCTCAAAGTGAAGAAGTATTTTTTTGAGTTTTAATTTTTTCAAGAAGTTTAAAAGTGAAAAAGATTTTTCCCATTTAATTTTTAGGGAAAATCAATTTTTCGAACGCTGCGGTCCGCGACCTAATAAGTTTTATACACCTCTCTGATTTATCTGAAACCGTCTAATGTGCACTTACAACTTTGTTGTTTATAAACACGCACGTCGGATATTCAATTTTTTTTTATTATTAATTGTTTTTGCTGGCATATGTAGATTGTGGCTTTCCTTTTATTGTTTTACAGTGGGCTTTGGCCCGAGGTGCGTTGAAAAGCGTGTTTTGCTTGTGAAAACTCACACGGTCCCATGCAATTTTCAATGAGAATTTGATGCGTCACAATTTCTAGTACTAGACGCTACCGATCTTAAGAAACAAACAACTTTTATGTGAGTCATTCCATGTCAAACCGACACATTTTTTTTAATCTAAGAAGCACCCTCACATTGATGAAAAAATATACATACATATATGCTCAGGACCAAAATATAATACAAATTAAAAAATGCCATAACTTCATGAGTTGAATTAATTTATGAATTGCAAAATTACAATATTTGGGACTTTGGGAGTAACTTATTCGATGAGGTGAATACAGTAAAAAGTTCTTTCAAATTTTTATTTTCACCACCGTAGAACATGGCAGCTATCAATTCGCAGGCACGGAATTCACTATGCTGTACTGTGGTGGAAAAAAATTTGACAGCACGTGAAATTATATTCACCTCTTAACTGTCAAAAAAATCTATTCCAATTTAAATCGTTTGACACAAGCATTTTCGAAATATTCCAAATAGTAATCTGGATAGCAATCGTACCGGAGCAAAACTATTCTAGGGTTGCCACCTTATCTTACTACATATTTTTATACCTGTGTATGATCGCCACATAATCTCATTATATATATTTTTATCTATGAAATTTTGTATATAGAAGCTTATTTGCCGCAATCTAAGCTTTGAAACGGCAGTGTTGCCAATAAGGACCCTTTTTGGCGTTGCCACCTATGTGATACTTTAAATAAAAACTATTAATATGGATATCAAGCGAACGGTTTGACGTAAAGCATTACAACAACAATATTTCGAAGTGTCAGTGTTGCCACCTGGTGGTATTATACTAATTTTTTACATAGAGGCGGATATCTTCAAAAAGAGGTGACACATTTCTAAATTTTGTACATAGCAGGTTATCTGCTGCACTTTAACCTCTCTTATGTACGGTTATCACTAAACATATTTTGCATGGTTGCCACCTATCTGAAATTTTTAATTAAGATCAGATGCGATATGTCAATATGGGTATCAAATGAAAGGTATTTCATTCTATTTTCATAGAATATTTACTAATTTTGCGCATAGCAAGATGCTTTTAGGGGGTTGCCACCTTTCAACTCAAATAATCAGGTAAAGAAATAAATTAAGTCCTAATTATAAAAGGGGTTGGATTCCACGTATCATTAGGCAACATTAATGATATTATAAATCATAACCATACATATATGTATCTAGTATATATTTATCCATTTAAACCGCTAACTTGCATGCCAAACTCACACTCGCATCTCATGCCACTATCCTAGTAGTAACTATGGTAATATTAGGGGTGCAAAATAAGTCACGTGCTTTGCTATTTTTACCCTTGTTACGTGTCAGGTGTGGTACTTCCTATTCGTGGACTACAAAAGTTACAAACACAACAAACAGCATTGTTTTAATAAAAAGTGTTTCATTACGTAGGGAAATGACGCACCTGCCACCCACACTCCTACCATGCCAAGGTGTTGTAAAATAAAGTTTAGTTACCTTTGCCTATGAGACGCGTCAAATTGACGCCATAGACGAAGAGCTTGTATGGTATTTTTACGCTGTTGATACGCTCTTATGTATGTATGTACACTTTTCATATGCGGAAGTTACAACAACTAATCGATGTGTTTACGTGACAGACCGACATTAAAAATACAAAAAAAAAAAAAAAAACATTCTCGTCGTCGTCAGTCAATCTGCCTACAAGGACTCTCATCCTGCCACTGACTTTGGCATTTTTGCTCTTTGGCAATGTTATTTATAGTAATAGCATTTTTATGGTTTTTAGGGTGTGACATGCATATCCACCGAGTAGTAGTAAGGGAAGCCTTGAATGAGGTCAAGTACGGCCTGGGGATGTGTATAGGGAAAATTCAACAAGCGTGTTAATATTATAGAAATGTATTTTAGAGCAACTATTTGTTTATGATAAGGCAATGCCGTCAATCAATAAGTTTTTTTATTTATATCCAAGCAGTATTCGGTTTCGAAAAACGAGCCAAATGATTTCGATTTCATTACTCACTAAGTCATATAAGATCCAATGAGGTTTTTGGCATGAATTTTCAACTGTAAATTGGGTGATATGGAACTTTCCTTAAGTAATGGAAATAAGATTGTATAAAGCACAAAAATTCGAAAATATAAGAGCGGAAAAAGTCCTTTCACGATTATCAGTAGATGATCTCGGTCTTACTATAATAAACTTTACTTAGAATAAGTATAGATACAAAGCTCAGTGGAGAGCACCAATATATAAAATGAGCTGAGGGTTTGGAAATAATTTGATTAGAAGTTAGGTCTCTGCCGAAATGTTTATACAAGGAAGTACACAAAATGTGTTGCATATTTCAGGGCGCATATTGATATTTTCTTTTCACCGGAGATCTATTCAGAGTAGTTAGTAAAAGCAATCAGCAATTTCCTTAACTACCATGGATAAGCCTTAATTTATGTAGCATACCGTTAGGGGCAGAAATTCAACCTATCCTACAGCACCCATTCAGACATGGAAGAGGAAAAGAAATCAGTCCTTTATAGGACATGCTACAACAAAAGAGAACATTTCTAAGCTAGAAAAGTTTAAAACTGGAATTCGTGGTCCCCATATGTATATGAAAACCATCGATACACATTAAGGTGATCCCAAAAAAATACAACAAAAACTCTTGTGCGATATCTTTGACAATGTTAATATCGCAAGCATGGCATGAATCTGAAAAAAAAACACTCCACAACTATTTTTCAGGACCGCCATAGTGGTTAGTTAGGATAAATGACTGTGACCCATGTCGCCTAAGTCAAAGAAGCCGTAAAAACTCGGCGCACCTACTGAAAGTAATGCGGATATATGTTACAAACAACTCAGGAAGGATGTTTGTCCAATCAACCGATAAGATACGCACAATAAGAATTTAAAAGAAATGGAGTCCATTGATCAGTAAACGATATCTATTCGATCAGGAGTACCCGATATCTATCGGATCCAGACCTAAACAAACCCCAAAACTATTACTGTTTGATGCCTTTTGACTCTAGACTGGCATATATTTCTTTAATTTGGAGCTGAGTTCATTCCATTCCCAAAAGACTAAAAGTCGTCAATGAAACATAAAAATGAAGCAAATCGCAGACTGCTTACCCCAATTTCAATTGACCTCCATTCTACTACGAAAGTGCATAAAAAAGCGAAAATACTACCAAAACAAAAACAATGCAAATCTCAAAGTATAAATGACTTGCTCAAAAGACAATAGTTCGAATGCGCCTATTGAGTTCCTAGACGATAAGATAGAGCACAGTTGTATTGAACAGCTTCAACAATAAAAAATAACAATAATAATAACAACAATAAGACAGCACACACTAAAACCCATCACAACATAACGGCGCCTATAGATTTGTTTAACAAATAAAAGACAGTAACAATAACAACATGCTAAGTAGACGATGAGAACTGTGAGCCAATTAAAAACGGACGAGCTGCTTGACTTTTCGTGCATTACAAAATTTGTAAGTTTAATGCCTTCTCCCTTCCCTCTCCACTCACCTGAATTCTTGTGTAGCCTGGAAGCTTTCATCGTCTGTGATTGAGAAGACACAGAGAAAACCCTCACCGCTGCGAAAATAATTATCTCTAATGGCAGCATAATCCTCCTGGCCAGCTGTATCGAGTATATCTATTTGTACTTCTTCGCCATCTAAAACGACCTGCAAGCAAATGAAAAATTAATTTCTCAATAAAACATTTTCTTATAAAAAAAACATTGCAAACCTTTTTCCTATAACTATCTGCTTTGGTTGGTTCGTAGTCCTCCACGAATTCGTCATACATAAATTGTAGTGTTAATGCTGATTTACCAACACCACCACTGCCCACCATTATCACTTTGTGGAGCGCTGGCCCGACTGTCGGTTTTTTACTCATTTTGCTTGTGTGATACTGTTGTAGTTGTTGTTATTGGTTTTTTATTTTATTTTTTTTCTTGTTTTTAGTTGGTTGTGGATAACTGCTTAGTAGACGACTTCCTTTGAATTTCCGTTGGCTGATTTATGTTTGTGCTACTCTTTGAGCTTTTATTAGCCAGGAAATGTCGCTATTAATAGGCTTTGTTGGACTGCAAAAAGAGAAAAGATAAAAAAAAGCGTTTGTATAAGAAATTAATAAAAAATTAGCAAACCATTCATAAATAAAAAAAAAAATCATGGGAAAATTATAGCGATTTTTCAAAAAAAAAAAAAAAACTTTCAAGCTCTTTTACAATCAAATTTGTGCTTTCTGTTTACGTGATTTCTTTTTTTTTTTTTTTTGTTTCCTTTTTTCTGTATTTTTCTCATAAATAGCTGTTGGCCAAGGAAATAGTTACAAGATCAACGTAAGCTTTACAACAAATTCCGCTGTTTAGAGCAATCTTAATCTAGCTGACATCCAGCTGAGCAGGAAATTGTTAAGAGCTGCATGCTGGCGTCTGACTTGCATATCCTCGTAATTTGAATATTTTTATCAAATTACTTGGGTGTAAATATTTACTGCAAATATTATTTACTGTGGTTACACTGTGCAACAAATAAATTGCAACTCAGAATTTTTTCTTTTTTTTTTTTTTTGAGGAAGTGAAAATTAAAATTCTGTAGACGGTTAACGGGTTAACATTCATATTATAGAAAAATAAATATTTGTAACACTGACTGTGAGTTCACTGTGCAACAAATAAAATCTAATCAGGGTCTAAAAAATTATTTTTTTTTGAGTAAGTGAGAGTTTTAGTTCTCTAGGCCGTTAAAGGGTTATCATTCATATTGGAGAAAAATAATTATTTTGTTACATTGACTTTAATTACATTGTGCAACAAATAAATTGCAACTGAAATGTCAGAATTTTTTGTTGTTGTTTTGAGTATGCGAAAGTTTTAATTCTCTAGGCGGTTAAAGCGTTAACATTCATATCATAGAAAAATAAATATTTTGTAACACTGACTGTGCTTTCACTGTGCAACAAATAAAATCAAACTCAGGGTTTAAAAAATAATGTTTTTGAGTATACGGATGTTTTAATACTTTAGGTCGTTAAAAGGTTAATATTCATTTTGGGAAAAAATAATTGTTTTGTTACATTGGCTTTCACTATGCAACGAATAAATTCCAACTCAGAATCCCAGAATTTTTTTTTGTGTATGCGAAAGTTTTAATTCTTTAGGCGGTTAAAGGGTTAATAGTCATATTAGAGAAAACAAATTATTTTGCTACATAAAGTGAAAATTTAACAAGAAATAATTTTGTGAAACATGTTGACTAGTGTTCAGACATTAAAATAGAAGTAAAACACTAACTTTTGCTATAGGTCAGTAGTCTGCAAAAACAGGGTGGTCCATATGGGAATGTTTTTGTTTTTTACACTCACTAAGAAAAAAATAATAAGCACTGAAGATGGCAGAAGCCGAAACCGGTTTCTCATAAAACTAAATTTGACAAGAAATAAAAAAAAATTGTTCCAATGCAATATACAGCAAGTTGTTATCCCGTCGGAAAATCGACAAAAGAATTTAGTACGAGCAAGTTTTATATTTACTCAGTAAGCCTCTTACATTCTACAATGGGCCATCAAACAGCTTCGTGTTGGCCGAACGTAGTTCGTTTCCCAGGAAAGTACATATTTGGCGTTCACTGCTCGATAAGTAAGTAGAAGTGGCATTCGCAAATTGCTGCCAAACCTTTTTCGAACCTAAGTTCAATATGCTAATTGAAGATCCTTGCTATTCAGTTAAAACTAGTCTAGATACCCATTTAATGATATAATAGCGGTAACATTTCTCCACTCTCCGTTTAAGGAATCAAACGCTATGAAACGAGTTATCAAGTATTAAAATCATAACATCTATTACCTAACACAAAAGTCAAAAGTGATCTGACCAGCATATCGGTAACCAGTTCATAAACAAGTGCCAACAACACCAAATTAGCACAGTCTCCTGAACAAACAAAATTAATATGCAACAACTGTGCGGCGACACGTATCAAATTGCAGACAACCAATTTGGGACAAATGACGCGCTTTAAAAGGAAAGTGGATGTGCGATTATTTAATTTAAAAGTGGCTATGGCGTGTAGAGTGCTTAAATAGCAAAGAGAAAGAAATGTAAACGTTGGAATGAAACTCGGTTAGTAGCAAATAAAGCTTCCGTAAGCTATGTACTTATGCAATTTGGTTTATGGGCATTGGACTCCACCCAAAAATTATGTTCCTTCGTTCTAATAAAATTTTCTATAAACAACAAAATAAGCGACTTTATGCTATACGAAAATCTCCAAAAAAAAAAAAAATTTTATTAAAAAAATTGCAACATTTCTAAAGAATAATTAAGATTTCAGCTGAATAAACTAAGCAAAATATTTTCACTTCAAACCACCAGCTGCAGACAGCCTCCCATCAACAATTTTGTATGTGAGTACAGAAAAAAAATCGATGTCTGTGTGACGCAGGCGGTGTCCGCAATTGATCCAAATCCATTTTTATCTACTGTTGGCATAAATTGTTGCTGCTGTGTTGCTCTTCGTTTGTAACGCTGAAATTGGCACTCGTGCGCGCAGACGCCACATGTGGCCGGCCGGCCGGCTAATCAATGAACCATGGACCGGATTTGACGCAGCGCAGCAGTGAAATGTTTTGTGTTTGTAATAAAAGCGAAAATAAATTGGAACGAACAGATGAATATGTAGTAAAAGTTAATATTTAGATTTTATGTTTTTTCGCTCTTCTTCTTTTTTTTGTTATTAATATTGTTTGCTTTTAATGGATAGATCAAACTGATGTTGAATCGTTTGAAAGTTGATGGCATCATTTGAATCTATTAGCGAAAAGCTAAATATAACCGATTGTTTGTTTTATGCGTTTGTAAAGCGCTTTTGTTGTAGATGAAATGGCGTACTTAGAAATGTTTATATTAAACGGATGAGTTGTTTCGAAAGTTGTTGTTGAGTTCATTTAACTTGAAATGGAAATTTAAAAAAAAAAATTTGTTTTAAATGAAAGTTCACGGAAATTGGAAAAAAATATAAGATGAAAAAAAAATTTTCAAAAAATTTAAAAAAAAATAATTTTTTAAACTTAAAAAATTTAAAAAAAAAAATTTTTAAAACTTAAAAAAATTAAAAAAAAAATAAATAAAAAAAAAAGATTCGTCATTTATCATTTCTTCGATATTCATTTTAAGCAGTCATTTAGCGCTTTCTGTGTATTTGCTGGTCGAAATTCGGCGTCCACTTATGTATGTATGTATGTCCATTTAGGGCTGTGCATAAATAATCGATTTTGCTTTAATCGATTACTATTTTAAAACTATCTATTTTTTTTTTTGCTTTTATTAATTTTTCTTGTATTGTTATAAATAGTGTAAATCGGTGAAACTATAAACATCGTTTCCTCTAAATCTTTATTCTAGTGGCATGTTAAGTAAAACTGAACATTCAGTTTAGATTAATTCTTCAAAGCAAAAGTTAAAGGAACATCTTATTTTATATTTGAATTTAAGACCAAAGATTTTATGAAAAAAAAAAATCGATTATTTTTCCTAAAAATCGATTTGTTGAAATCGATCAATCTCTAAACAAAAAATATCGTTTATTGAGTTATCGATTTTCCGCCATTGGCAGTAAAACTTTTTAAGCACGCTCTTCGAAAAATTACTTATTTTTTCTTGCGAATTCATATTCATTATTGCATTATAATTCTGAGCTAATCGTTTGCCTTTTTTGTTTGTCGGCAATGTTAGATATGACTCGTGTTTAAGGCTTCTCACATATCATAGATAGTTTTGGTTTTTGGTTGCGCTAAATAAATTTGATTGAACGTAATAGTATGTAGTTGCTGTTGACATTCAATATCTTTTTTTTAACATTTTCTAATTTTTTTTTTTTAATTGCTACTTCAAAAGGTGAAACAAATATTCTATACTGTCAGATATACTTCTGGTAGTATAAGGGTAAAGAGACTATTGAATTCCATATAGTAGTTCAATGGCGATGCGCGTGCAAACATATGTACATACAAACAGATAGGCAGAAGTATCTATAAATAATTGATTTCACTTTTTCTACGCTAAAACTACCGTTATGAATTTTTATGTAATTTATATCTGTACAAGCATAGGCCTCTTTCATTTTCACTATATGTATAAAAATATTTCCTGCCAACTTTTATTGCCACCACCAAAAAAAAAATACTAACGTGCTACAAAATGGATATCAAACTTTAATTTGGACTTCTAGCAATAGTTCGATGCAAATTAGATCCAATTCTGAACAGCGGTTTCTGAGTGATGCGCGAACAAACATGCAGACAGATAGACAAAAATTCGAAAAACTGTGCTTTTGGCTTCTATTATTCTAGCAAATATTACACGTATGCATTTTTCTTTAATATCTGGCATAAACACAAGCTTAACAGCAGTAAAAAATTCTCGAAAAAAGATTAACCAAAAAAAAAATAAATTACGAATATTTGGCAAAACTAACTAATTTTTGCTGCCTAACAACAAAACATACTTAAAAATATAAAAAATATAAACAAAAAAGCACATTTTTACTACACCAACAACAAGCAGTATGACTAAGCAAATTGTCGGTTGACTGAATGTCTGAAATATCGAACAAAATTTTATCATCATCCTAAGGCACGTACTACGACTAAAACAAATGGTAGTTTGGGGGGTGACACTGCTTTGGGAAACTGGGGCAATGCACAAACATATAAACATATGTACATACATGTTTATCAAATACTTGTATGTGAAGGCAATATGATACGTTAGCGTTATATTAGCTGGTGACAATATCAGCACATGACATTCGCCAAGCCACCAGCTAGCTTTGTGGTGCCGATGTTGGTTTTAATTCAACACCATCATCGACAATGTTAAAAAAAAAAAAACAAATTCACATGTTGCTATTAAATATGTATGGACATATGTTTGTGTGTGTGTGATAAGTATACAAGTTTATTTGGATGGGTAGATTAACTTGAAGAGACAAATTGAGTGTCAGTCAACAAATGTGAAAATGTCGAGAAAATAAAATAAATAAAAATGATTTGGATGCACAAATACTGGGTGTGGCACGTGGCTACATATAATTATACTAATTAATAATATAATAGTCAAGAAAATGTTATAGGAGGAACCATATTGCGCTAACAGACTTCAAAGCAGCAGTTTTTTGAATTTTCGTCCATATTGTGGAATAAGTTTTTTTTTTTTTTAAATTAAGATAAATAAAATTATAAAAATAAATGAAATAAAAAAAATTAAATTCAAAAGCATATTAAATTAAAAAAATTTCAACTGAAAAAAAAATTATTAAAAAAATGTTTAATTTAAAAAAAACTATTGAAAAAGAAAATTACTAAACAAAATTATTGGAAAAAATTAAAATTAAGATACATAAAATTATAAAATTAAATTAAAATAACAAAGTATTTAAATTTAAAACATTGTAATTCAAAAAAATATATAAATTTAAAAAATTTTAATTCAAAAATTTATATAAATTTAAAAAATTTTAATTCAAAAAATATATAAATTTAAAAAATTTTAATTTAAAAAAATTGAATTCAAAAAAATAAAAATTAAATAAAAGCAGTTTGAATTAAAAAAATATTTCAATTAAAAGAAAGTTTAAATTAAAAAAAAAAACAACTTAAAAGAGTATAAAAAAACAACTTAAAAAAACTACTTAAAAGAATATAAAAAACAACTTGAAAAAATAAAAAAAACTTAAAAAATATAAAAAAACAACTTAACAAAATAAAAAACAAAATAAAAACAAGTAAAACAGAAATAAAAAAATAAAACAGAAATAAAAAAAAATACAACAAACAAAATTAATAAAAATTAAAAACAACTTAAAAAAATAAAAATTAAAAACAATTGAAAGAAAGAAATAAAAAACTATACAAAAAAAAAATTTATAAAAATTAAAAACAACTGAAAAAAAAATTAAAATTAAAAACAATTGAAAAAATATATAAAAATTAAAAACAATTGAAAAAATATATAAAAATTAAAATCATAATTGAAAAAAATATAAAAAATAAAAAACAAAATAAAAACAAGTAAAACAAAAATAAAAAAAATACAAAAAACAAATTTAATGAAAATTAAAAACATAATTGAAAAAAAATATAAAAATTAAAAACAACTGAAAAAAAATATAAAAATTAAAAACAATTGAAAAAATATATAAAAATTAAAAACATAATTGAAAAAAATATAAAAAATAAAAACAATTGAAAAGAAAAATAAAAATTAAAAACATAATTGAAAAAAATAAAAAAAAATTAAAAACATAATTGAAAAAAAATATAAAAATTAAAAACATAATTAAAAAACAAAATAAAAATTAAAAAAAAATAAACATTAAAAAACAACATTAAAATATATAAAAAAAAATTTTAAAAATATATGACAAAATTTATAAAAAAAATTTATTTTTTTTGAAATGTAAAAATAAAATTTATGTAATTTAATAAATCAAAAAAAAATGTTATCTACCTAAAAAAATCTAAAGTAAAAAATTTTAAATAAAAAAATAAAAAAACAAATTATCATTTAATTGAGTTCTTATGCATACTCTTTAAACACCGTGTATATTCGGTTATTGACTAATTGCAAAAAAAATCCATTATCATAATAACGAAATAATAGCAATTTCTCAAAGATTCCATCACTCAAGCTGACAGAAGAATCTGTAAACAAATGCGTAGATTAAGATAAAAAAAATTAAAAAAAAACACCGCCCACAAAAAGTCATTGCAAAATTTCTCAGATTTACTGCCAAGCTTAATTGTGAAAATGAGTACATGTGTAAATTAAAACAACACAAAGCGTTCGAAAAAAAAAAAAAACAAAATTAAATTAAAAAAAACTAGTGTGAAACTCGAGTGAATAAATTTATTGGAACCAAGCAAACTGCATCATAAGAGATCAGCTACAAAACGAAAATAAAAGCTAGGGCAATAAAAAATATATGATGCACATGTACTACATAAACAATATGAAAAAAGTCATGAGAAAATGTCAAGAAAATGCAATAAAAGAAATAAAATGAGTTGGCAAAAAAAAGAATAAAAAACTCCCTGAGACTTAATATTTGCAGCTTTTTAAAAATTCATAAAAAAATATATATTCGCAATAAAACAACACTGGAAAAGTTGGTCACGCATAATTACAAGTGACGATTCAGCGGAAAAAAGCGCTGTACAATGGGGCCGATTAAAAAAAATCATAGAAAAACATAAAATTGAACTTTAGGGATTTGCATTCGAAAGAGTTGTTGGGCTAATACAAGACAGTTTAGTTCGAAACTTATTTGAAAATAACCTGGGGAGGTTATCCAACGCGAGGTCTAGATTTTTTTCTTTGATAAACTTTTTTATATTTTATTTTTTATTAGATACATTTGTTTTTATTTTATTTTTCATTTGCTTATTCTTTTAAGTTATCTTTTTGTTTGATTAATTTTTTTCATTTGATAAATTTGTTTTTATTTTTTATTTGATTAATATGTTTTTATTTTATTATTTTTTTAATTAGGTATATTATAATAGATATTTAAAAAAAATTTCATTTAATATTCCAAAGATTAACTTACATTTTTTTATTTTTAGATATTCGAGTTCTAGACCTCGACCTTGTTTAAATTTTGTTTATTTACATATTTTTCTTTTTTTTGGTCAGTAATTTATTATTAAAATATTTGAGATTTATGAAACTTTTTTTGTTTTAAAATTTTTTTTGGTTTTATTTGATTAATTTGTTTTTTTTTTTATTAATTTTTTAATATTCCAAAGATTGACTTACATTTTTTTATTTTTAGATATTCGAGGTCTAGAAAATTTGTTTAAATTTGGTTTATTTACATATTTTTCTTTTTTTTTGGTCAGTAATTTATTATTAAAATATTTGAGGTTAATGAATTTTTAATGAATTTTTTTTTTTAATTTTATTACTTGAAGTTTTTCTTTTTAGTATCTAGATAATTAATTATTTAAATATTTTCCAAATTTTCTGTTTTTTTACTAATCCGAATTTATTAATTTACATTTTAATTTTTTAGTAAATAATTGATTATTAAGATATTAAAAAAATGGTTTTTCTACCTTTCCGAGGAAGTGAACATAATTCGAAGTTTGAGAATGTTTTTGTTTTTATAATTTGATTAAATTACATTTAAATTTTTTTTAGGAAATAATTCATTAAAAACATAGATTTTTATACATTTTTTTATTTTTCTACAATTAGAGGGCTGGTCTTTCTTTTTCAAATGAGATCATTTACTTTTTCAAAATTTTTAGTTTCAGTAAAATTAAAATATTTTAAAAGGAAATGTAATTCGAGGTTCATGAGTTTTTTCCTAAATTTGAATAAGCTAAATTTTAAAATTTATAAAAAAAAATTTTTTTTTCGGCAATAATTTATTAATCTAATATTTTTCAAATTTCCCTTTTGCTACTGTTCCAAGGAAGTGAATATAATTCGAGGTTTGAGAAATTTTTCAAATTTGGTAATTTTTTTTTTTTTTTTTTTTTTTGTGGTTACATATTAAAATATTTTTGAAATTTCCCGTTTTCTGTTGAAATCAAGCAAATATTGCTTTTTTTTACATTTTAATTTTTCAATTTCTTTAAATTTGATTAATTTACATACTTATTTTTTAGTAAATAATTTATTATTGAAAAATGTTTATAATTTTCTTAGTTATACAATTTGTTTTAAAAGGAAGCGAATTCAATTTTATGTTTTTTGCAATAAATTAACTTTGGATTTAATTAACCCAATAAATTCGTCGAATTCTCTCAACATTCTTAAAACTTTCGAATATTCATAAAATCATTTATAAATCAGAAAATTTTTATTTAATCGGCATCATTTATTTGCTCAGCACATCCCGTATGTATGTATGTATGCCACGCACTGAACTAGCTATAATTTCATTTTGCCCGTAGCTAGCGCGCTTTGCTATAAAACTGCTATAACACAACAATGCCACCACTTGCAAACAAACATACAGCAACTACAACAATGCTCTTGCCAACGCTTGACGTAATGCGCACGCTCACTTTCACGTTAAGTGCGACATTGTGCCTACTAAGATACAACGACCGTGTGGCCTAATGGATAAGGCGTCGGACTTCGGATCCGAAGATTGCAGGTTCGAGTCCTGTCACGGTCGCAAGAAAAGTTTTTTTTTTTTAATTTTTTCTTATTTGAAATTTTTTATTTTTCTATACTAATTATTATTTTTATCTGCTTTTTAAATTGTTTGATACTTATGTACATATGTATATTAACATATCTTCTATATTTATTTCACTTTCTTTATACTTTTTCAGTATCATTTTATCATGTAAACACCGTTAACTCTTTCATTTTACTTAATTTTTTTTACTTCACTTTATTTACACTTTATTATTATATTTTCACTTTAAATTTCGTATATATGTAACTTTAACTGCATCTAGAATAGATTGGCATTGAAAATTGGCTAATTAGGACTAGAACCACTATTTCGTTGATTTTACATTGCGGTATTGAATAAAAATCTTGTAAATGTTAAGAAAATGGGTGTGGTTTGCATTAGGTCCAAATGACTGGATTCAAAAACGGTCCCAATTGACACGGCGTCATAAACTGATTTAGGGTCGATAAAGCAGGATGTGTCAAAAACTGTCTGTAAGCTGACGGTTCACTATCAATGGTAGAGTTGCAAGTTCGCACCCCAACTTTTGTGAAATGTTTTTTTAGCACTTAATTATTTAATTATTGCAAAGTGGTTTTTTGTTTCATTATCACTATTTTAAATTATTCGACATAGAAAACCATAAAAAATTTAGTGTAATACAGCCGGCCAAAAAGTTGTGATATTGCGGAAATTAAAATAAAGAAATGATAAAATAAAAAAAAAATAAATAAAAATAAATATCTGTAAGAAAATTTTTTTTTTAAATATCTGTAAAAAAAATTGCAATAAAATTTTTTTCTAGATTAAAACAAATTAAAAAAATCTTTTTAAAAGTTTTTAAAAATTAAAAAAAAAATTGTTTGAAAAAATAAAATAACTATCAAAATTGAGGTGTGAGCCCGGGCACCACCGGCTGTTAAAGATTTACTGCTCAAGGCCAAGAATAATAATTTTTATTTAATAATATTTATAAATTTTTTATTTGAATAAATGAATAAGTAAATGAATTTTTTCAATTATTATATGTTTTATTTAAATAGAAATGAAATGCTGCCAATTTTTCTCACTTAATTTTTGACAATTTTCTATCAGTTTTTAATGATTTAAAGCGAAATTATAGAAAGATAAAGATTAATTAAATTAATACAAATTATTACTTTTGACCTTGAGCTAATTTAAAGTCTTGAACACAAAAAAAAAACAAAATTCAGTTCAATTGTTGGTCTAAATTTGTAAAAATTTTGTTTATGATACTAATTCAACATCCTTTAAAAACAAAAAAAAAAACTTTGGGAAATACTAAAAAGTTCTAAGCAAATAAAATACTTCGTAGCTTCGTACCAAAGAAAATTTAGCAAGCGCCTCATGTAAACCTACATACATACAAGCGACTTCAGCTTGATTAAAAAAAAAAAACAAATCAAACCGCGCCCGTTTACACTCTCGATGAATGACTTTACACGAGTTTTCTTCACTTCGTAGCATTTCTTCCATTTACAATGCAACCTAAAAGCCAACTAATGGCACCTACAATAAATGACAACGGAGCGGTGGGGTTTCACTTGAAGTTTAACAAATTACCTACAACAACAACAACAATAATAATAAACTGAACGTGGTAACTTAAACTAAGCCAGGGTAAAACGAAAACAAAAATAACATGACTTGATTGTATTTTACCGCTAATTTGAGCTCAACAACTCGTTGCAACAAAGTAAAACCGTCAAGTTCCAACTTATGGGCACATACAAGCTATATTCTCATGGAAGTAGGCATGTACACTCATGCTCAATTATAAGGTCACACAACCAAGTAAATTTTCACTTTGGGCTCAAAATATTTTTAAATTTTAAATTTTGTCTGCCTTTAATTCAAAAATATTTTTTAGGCAAGTAGAAAAAGTTTTTCTAAAATCACCAATATTTAAAAGTTTGATTTATTTTTCTGAACTTTTCGGAAGCTTCGAAAATAAATATAAATAATATAATATATTTCTGTTAAATTAAATCCAAATTAGTAATATAAAAAAAAATATAAACAAAATTTCCGAAAAACACTACGTTTAATTGTGTGGCTATTTTTTTGAGCATGAGTGTATGCCCGCTGTAGGTGAGTATAAAATGTAATGGAAGCGCGAAAAACTTAAGAAATTTCTCAAGCATAATGATAATGGTTGCAAACAAACTTATTTTAACTGCACATACGTAATTCTTTGAGCGAATAGGTACTACAGTGAAGGGCATTCAATTAAGCTGGAGAATAAGTTAACGCACAATGGATGCTAAAATATTTATTTTGAAGTAAATTTAATAACGATGATTGTAAAACTCTCCCGAAAATTGTGGCAAAACAAGGTGGGAGGTAATTGGTTGGGCAGAATTAGAGTGTTAGGAGGAGAGAGAAAAGTAATCAAAACAAATTTTTATTCTATATTTCTTATCAATTTTTTTATAAAATTTTTTATTTTACCTATTTTTAATTTTTTTTATCTTACCAATTTTTTTATTTTACCTAGGTATTTTTATTTGACCAATTTCTTTATTTTTATTTTTTTTTTATTTTACCTATTTTTTATTTGCCAAATTTATATTTTTTTTATTTTACTTCTACTTTTACTACAAAAATTTTGTTTTCCTTTTACCCAGGTATTTTTTATTTTGCCAAATTTGTTTTTTATTTTATTTTGCCAATTTTTAAATTTTTTTATTTTTTGTCTTCAATATTACTATTTTTTTTTATTTTACTAATGTTTTATGTTAGATTATTGATTTTTTCAATTTTACAAAATTTCTTTTCTTTTATTGTTTTTTCATTAAACTTTGTTTAGTATTTAATTTTTTTTAATATTAAGTTTTTTTATTTAATTATAATTTTTAAAATTTTTTTGTTTTATTTATTTTTTTTTATTCTTTATTTGTAATTTTATTTTTTTATTTTTTTTTTTCACTAATTTTTTTTTATCTATTATTATTTAATCTATTATTTTTTAATCTATTTTTTTACTTTTATTTTTAAATATATTTTTTTCACATAAGAAATTTAACTAAAATTACTAAATTTTTTTCTAACTTTTTGTGCTCGACTTAGTTTTAGTTTTTTCGAAATACAAAATAAATAAAATAATTTTCCCTACTTTCCCTTTTTCATGACCGCAACTGTACATCTAGCCACAGTAGTATACGAAATTAGGCTAAGTTTAAATCGAGCGAACAGTGCAAAAAGAAAACACAAAAATATGGGAACAAATTACCCAACGCGTCTCATGCGGCAGTGCTTTTCCTCACCAACGACAACAACAAACACCAAGTAGGGTGACTAACTGGATGGCTGACTGAGTAGTAAGGCGGCACAAAATAGAAAAAGCTGTCAACCTAAGCTCCAACAACGTTTGTCATCATTATTTCTGTAGCTAGAGAAAATGTGCTGGTTTGTACTGAGAGCATGACCTATTCCGCGTCTAATTAAAAATTAAACAAACTAAAACGCTAACATTTAGTTCAGGCCACTCAGCAATTTTCTTGGCATTTTTATAAAACATTTGTTGGTATACAACTTGAGGAAGTGCGCACCCTCGTTTTTTTTTTGTTTGTTTGTTTGTGTTTAAGCACCTGTTATACTTCAGCCCACTGTGGCAAGCCGAAGCAATGCACCGTAGCGTCAAATGCTCAATCTTCTTTAAGTAGATTACATCTATTTTCCCTCCCATTTACAGTTATCAAACGAAAATATAACGATCTGGTTCGTTTGTTTTCGCAGTTTACTTTAAATATTTTTGTGTGAAATTCTGCTTTTATTTTAAATTAAATACCAAAACAATGGCGGCGGTCGTAGACGTTTGAAGGGAGGGTCTTTGAAAAAGCAAAAGCACAATGGAAAATACAA
The DNA here is from genome assembly GCA_951509765.1 of Sphenella marginata. Taxonomy (NCBI): domain Eukaryota; kingdom Metazoa; phylum Arthropoda; class Insecta; order Diptera; family Tephritidae; genus Sphenella; species Sphenella marginata. The sequence continues at coordinate 24,265,859 of OX608081.1, read as the reverse complement.
CGTTCGTTCGTTTCCCGCACATCTTCGTGTCTTTTTGAAACGCACAATTAATTATCATTTTAATACCGCTGAGCGAGCGTTTGAAGATGTTACAAAGTAAAGAAAAATTTGAAAAAAACCGAAAACTCCCACTAACACAGAAATATGAAAACAATTCGAATAAACAAAATTTGCAGCGCGCTCATTTTTCGCATCAGCAGTTGTTGTTCGAATTGTTGTTTAATTTAATTATTATTTTTTTCTTGTTTATTTATTTGAAAAAGATTTCGCTTTTATTTAGTGTCTGATTTTGTTGTTGTTGCTACTTATTTGTATAAATGTAGGCATTTTTTAAGTAGGTACAATTTTAATTGTGAGGTGCAATAATGATTTATCTGACGTTTTGCTTAACTTGAATTTAGTGAATTTGGAATTAGAGAAAGACTTAACAGCCGTAGTAAGCACTGAACTGGTCTCCCAAGGTTTTTGAATAGTAATATTCCATTTTTATTACCTCTTACTTTTCATTTCCATTCTTTATTTAAAATTTCATTTGAGTGAAACTACCTTCACGTTCCCCCTCAACTTTAATTGTGAGTGGAAATTCACTTTTAATAGCACTACCATTTATTTTTTTACTGGAGATGAATTCGTTGGTATTCATATTCATATTTAGTGAAGATTTGAGCATTAAGGAATTTCCACTCAAACTCATTTCAATGGACTTCAAATTTCGAAGCATTAAAATTTCGCATTCACGTTTTCACTTTCTTTACTTCTAAAATTGGATTTCCATTCTTTATTTTTGTTATCACACAAAAATATATTTCAGTGAAACTAACTTCCCTTTCTCACTCAATATTGACTGTGAGTGGAGATTCACTTGTGATAGCACTCAAATTTTTTTTTAATGACAGATGACTCCATTACCACTCAAATTTATATTTAGTGGAGATTGTTATACTTGAGCATTAATGGAAACTGAGAGACTTTTCATCATTTTAATGCAATTCCGAATCCAAAAAAAAATCAATGATCAATAGAAAAAGATTTGAATGGAATTTTATTAGAGGTTCTATTAATGTGGCAATAATAATTTTGGTATTTAATTTTTATTTTAATAATAATTTTGATTTATTTATATATATTTGGCAAACATAAATTTTAAAGAATCATAATGTAGGGTGATTTCACTAAAATCAAAATTTCGAGTAATAAATAAAAAAGAAACATTATTTTTGGTGGAATTCCATTACATTCAGCAATCAAATTTTAATTGAATAAAAAATGGGAGAGGTACTAAATTCTGCTTTTCAAAATTCTTTTGGATGAAAATTCTGTAAAAATCACAAAAAAAATTCTGTCCAGCCTAAATTATTTTGGTTCAATATTCTGTATTTAAAATTCTGTATGATCAAAATGATGGAGAACTGAAATTCTGTATATAAAAATTCTGGAATCAAAATTATTTTCGATCAAAATGCTGTAAAAATATAACCAAACAAGCAGATAGCCTGATAAGCACGCTTACCTGAATAGCACATTTATTTTATGAATAATGGAATTCCGATTTTATAGAAACAGAAATTTTGCAAAAATAATGTAAAGAATATGAAAATTGGTGTATGTACCAAATTATATTATTATAGCGGTATCAGTCAGTTAGACTTTTCAATATTTCCACCTCCTTTCAATATAACTTTTATGAAAAAGTAGGCTTGGTCGCGAAGCGATTTCGTTTATTTTCTATATCTGAATTTAACACAACAATAGTATGCCCTCTACAAAATTTCGTTATGCTAGCATAAACTGTTCTGAAGTTATTAAGTCAAAATTTTAAAATTTCTGCAAAAAATTTCAAAAAATTTTATAAAATCGGCCTTAGAACATCTAAATCAATACATATTGCAAATTTAATCATTGTAGCTGCTTCTGATATTGAATTAACCCGTTTTATACGTTTTTCGTAATTTTCGATATCGAAAAGGGGCGTGGTTATGGTCCGATTTTACCCATTTTCAATACCAATCTATTCTGAACCCAAATAAGTACACATGCCGAATTTGGTGAAGATATCTCATTATTTGCTCAAGTTACTGTGTTAACGGACAGACGGACGGACATGGCTCAATCAAATTTTTTTTCGATCCTGATCATATTGATATATGGAAGTCTATATCTATCTCGATTCCTTTATACCTGTACAACCAACCGTTATCCCAACAAAGTTATAATACCCTTGCACTGGGGTATAAAAACGTACAATGAAAGAATGGGAATTGACTAAAACAGTTAGGTATTTGAATGAAGTATACAGAAAATATTGGAATTATTCTACAATATTTTTTAGCACGGTTGCTCGAATTTCATTCACATTGTTTCTGAAGCTATAAATACATACAAACATATGTACATTTGCTTTATGTAAATCTGTTTTGATAATATAGGAAACGATATGGGTCAAGACAGGTCATGTATTGGCAGTATTTTGTTTTGCAAAATTCTGTATTGAAAAACCGGAAGAGCATATGGATAAATAAAAAAAGTGCGCACTTTTTTATTTATCCATATGCTCTTCCGGTTTTTCAATACAGAATTTTGCAAAACAAAATACTGCCAATACATAATTTTGATTTACAGAATTTAAAATTACAGTGTTCCGCAATACAGTATTTTAGCATTACAGAATTTTGCATTACAGATTTTTGAATACAGAATATTGAATACAGAATTTTAAATACAGAATTTTGAACCAAAATCATATTGTACCCAACCCATAAAAAATATATTTATACAAATGATGAATTTAGAATAAGCCAGTATCTCTAATTCCTCATACAATGAAAGCTGTAGCACATTAGTTTACAACTAATCAAAATATGTATGATTAATCGGCAACTAAATAATTGTGATTAATCGAAAATAGATAACAGTCTAATCTAACTAAATCGTGCTGATTAATCGAAAGTGATTACTATCTGCTTAATTAATTTATCAAATTTAGATTAATCGATTTACTGATTAATCGCACATACATAACTAAGAAATTGAAAGTAACTTGATTATAGATTACAATCAAAATGCATTATCTGTACTCAACTCTTTAAAAGATTGTTATTTGATGGGAACATTTTATCATCGACAATTTGCTCACGAATTATACAAATAAATGTAATCAAGGTAAATGTTTAAAATTGCCCTTGAAACATTGCATTAAAACTGTAAGCAAACGGATTAGTTTCGTTTCGATATCTTCTCACAGTTTATCAAATGAGTCATTTCACGAATAGTTTTCAACTGAGTGAATCATTGATTACGAATCAACAACAGGTGATTTCTACAATACAAACTCTTGACGTACTTCACGTACTTATCAAACTCGTATTAAAATGTCTGGGTACACACATACATACATATGCAAATTATATTTATGTATCTACAGACATTTGTAGACATTGCAAACATGCAAGCCGGTACGTGATTTCGATAGGTGTGTGGAATCTTTTGGTTGAGTCGCGTGATATGAAACTTTCAACGAATAACTCGATACTTCAATTGAAATGTTGTAGCTTTTATTGGATCTGTTAATGAAGACCGCTGGTGTTTTTTTTTTTATTAATTTCTTTTTATTATTTGTTAATAAAGATATTAAGTTAATAAATAATAGATTTACATTTTAAATGTAATGCGTTTCTAAAGTCGTTCTGATTCAAAGGGTGTGGGACCAAATGTTGGTGTTAGAGTTCGGCATCGCATGTACATAAAACAGTTGAAGGTTGCTGAAACTTCGAAAACAACAGTATTTTCCCTCAAATAGAGTTCTTTAGAGAGTAGTTTATAGCAATTATAGGTGAAAACTATCGATAGTACCGATATATATCTAACTATTGATTGTACATATTGAAAGTATTGATGAAAGTATATTATCGATACTCTTTTTTGAAAAAATAGTTTTTGAGATAATATCTTAAATTATTTAGAAATAAAACGATATCGATACATGCCAACAATATTCATATACTAGATATCTACTTATCGATACTATCGAGGTTTGCTCAAAATTAGATACAGTTGCTAACCAAACAATCCAATTTGTATCAAATGTTTGCGGGTTTGACATTAGTAACCGCATGTAAGATCATATTTCATACCACAACCGATACTAGCGATGAAAATTAAATATCGATAGTAACAACGATAGCAAGCAACAATTGATATGTATATCGATAATATTTTAGATAATTTTGGCCCACTAATAGCACTCAACACTAAAATGTTTTTCTAACTTGAAATAAAATTCCATGAATTATGAATATTAAAGAAAAATGTGTACGGAGTTGCATCTGTCTGTCTGTCGATATGTTTGTTCGCGCATCACTCGAAACTCGCTTTATAGAATTGAACGCAATATTTACCGACGTATTTATAGTTGTCCAACTTAAAGTTTAGCATACATTTTATAGCATGAAAATATTTTCTCGCCACTATAAACAGTGGTGGCAATAAAAGTTGGTCCAAAATTTAGTTTTTTCTAAATAACACTAAAATTTTGACTATTTACAAGGAGTATCTCTGTAGAATAAGGAACACACTTAATTAAGTCGAAACCCCGAATTATTTTTATTCCGGTTTCCTGTTAATACTACGAAAATCTTTGAACCACTGAAAAAATATCAATCAGCGATTAGCTCATTTCTATATCCGTCCGCTGCATAAATATTTATAATCATAAATTTATATTTTTTTTAATATATTTTCTAAACAATGAATATCAAAAAGATCAGAAGAAACGACTATTTAGTTTTTTTATGAAAAATGCGATGCTGAAATTTTTATACCAAAAAATATTTTCTCAGTTTTCAATATAAACAAAGGTGGTTTTGCTGGTGCTTGTTTGTATACATTTCAATCAACAAGGATAAACACAACATGTAATGAATTATAAAATTGAGCCGATGACGTCAGCATTAAATTAGAAACGCGATAAATTTTTGTTTAGAAAATGTGGTAAGTTTAAATGGTCATAAATTTTGTACATATGTTTTAATAAAAATGTAAGAGTTACAATGTGTTAAAAAAACCGTTACAAATAAAATTACAAATTACGCGCACAAAAAGAAAATTGTTTCGAAAATGAAAAATTGATATATGTATAGATTCTGAAGTGGAAAAAAAAATTTTTCTTGCGGAAAATGGGTGTTATACTTTAAGTTGGGCAACTAGAGGTACAGTGGTGAAAACTGCTTTTAATTCTATATAATGGTTTTTGAGTTATTCGCGAACAAACATACAAACATAAAGATAAAAATTACAAAACCGCTCTAAAGTTGATTTACAAATCAAATAAAATTATTTCTATACATAATAAAATTGTAGCAGGTCGATGTCTGTATCAGTACATATTGATTCTACAGCGATAGTTTTTAGAATTTTGGTTGTCTGTCAGTATGTTTGCGCGCGCATCACTCAAAAAACGTTGCATAAAATTCAATGCAACTTCCAATGTTGTATTATTAGACATCTAGTTTAAAGTTTAAGATGCGCCTTATTTCGATAACTCACACGGTTTCGGAGTTATCAACCAAGATGTGGATCAGGGTGACCCAAAATGTGTTAGTACAATATGGGTGTCAAACGAAAGGTGTTAATGAGTAGTGCACTCATCAATCGCAGTTATAATGATTAAAATCTGGATCTAGTAGACTGAAGTTCTAAACACGTTATTTGAGGTTTTCGATTGAGCTTTTATTTCCTGACTTCCATTAATCAATTATTTTCCCGATTGTTTTTATCAACGCAGCTCACCCAGCAGGGCTACTGCACAATAATAAATAAAAAAAAAAAAAAAATGCGTAAACGAATTAATTGAAAGTTTAAATTATACCGTTTAACAGGTGTTGGTTCGAACAAACAAAAGGAAATTTTAATTAGTCTAACCTTCAAAAATAATACAAACAACTGTTTTCGTACTAACTTCAAAGTTACATAAGCAAAAGTCAATGACTAATGACGCACGAGCGTTGAAATAACTCAGAAAAGCGCAGAAAGAGGTTATTCACTTTCCTTTTTTTTAAGCTTTACTTGTTGTTGCAATAACTTCTTCTCAAGAAACCAATGCAGACTGAGAGTAGCATTTCCGTAGTGAAGAGAACTTGCAGGAAAAAGCAGTTGAAGTGAACTAAAAATGGATAATAAAGGGTGTTGCAATTTGGGTTACGGTTTAAGTTATGAAAAAAATAATAATTTTGTGCTGAGTAGATTTGTTTTCGAAACACTCTCTATGTAAATATATGTATCAAGAAGAAAGAATGCAAAACAACAAATCATTAGAACATTTTCAATGAATGAAACTACATACATATATCTGAAGTATGAACGAGAGTCAGCAATGCTTAAGAGACGCACTCAATCACAAATACGATTGCGTGGAGCCGTGCCGATTGTGGTAGACAGTCAGAATGGCGCGATGCAGCAGAAACTAAAGTGCACAAATATGTATGAATGTTAAGAAAAATTTATGAATGCAAACGAACTTACTATGTATATATGCGTATGCATGTTAGGGATGCTGCGAAGCTATGAAAAAAATTAAAAATAAGTACTAAAAAAGAAATAATTAAAAAATAATATAAAAAATAAAAAAATAAAAAGAAATAAAATAAAAAATAATAATGAAAAAAATTTAAAAAAATATAAAAAAAAATAAAAAATAAAGAAAAATAAAAAAAAAATAAAACACCAAAAACAAATAAACGAAAAATAATAAAAAATTCAAAAAAAAAAGAAATAAGTAGAATCATATGTATAAATTAAACAAAGAAAAAAAATTAAATAAAATATTATAAAATAAAATAACTTAAAAGAAAAGAAAACAAAAAAATAAAATAAACAAAAATAATTAAAATAAAAGAAAACAAAGTAAAATAAAAAACTTCTGAGTCGTTTCCTTCACTTTTATTTTCGTAAATTTCTTTGATGATACTTTCGCTTTATTTTATTTTATTTTACTTTGTTTTCTTTTATTTTATTTTAATTTTTTTGTTTTGTTTCCTTTCAAGTTATTTTAATTTAATTTATTTTATACTATTTTATTTCATTTTATTTTATTTTATTTTTTTTTCTTATTTTTTTTTTTCTTATTTTTTTTTTCTTTTTCAATTCTTTTTATTTTTTTGTTCTTTATTTATTTACTTTTCCTTTATTTCTTTTTTTTCTTCTTCATTTTTTTTTATTTTTTATTTCTTTTTTCTTTATTTATTTCCATTTTTTTATTTTTTTTTCTTTATTTATGTATCTATTTTTTTTTTCTTTATTTTTTTTTTATTTTTTTCATTTTTTTTTTTCTTCATTTATTTTTTTTCTTTATTTTTATTTTTTTTACTTCTTTTTTCTTTATTTATTTCTTTTTTCTTTATTTATTTTTTTTATTTATGTATTTATTTTTTTTGTTTTTTTTTTTGTGCTGCCTAATTTTTTGTCGACAGCTGTACCTATTTTTGTCCCCAGTCCCAACTGCTTCCAGTCGCTTGAAGCGCTCCAACATAAGCATGCATGACTAAGTATACATACATATGTACATATATATTAGGTAGCTGTGTATATCTGTCTTGTGCGGTTTACTGAACTTAATCTTTGCGGAAGTTGTGCGCTTTCCAGCAGCAAATGCAATGCAGTCAGACGTCAAGTACTGGTTACGCTGATAGCGTACGACTTGGCTGCAAAAAAAAAAGGCAAAAACAAAATATTTGATCTCAAAGTGTTTGTACAGCCGCGTATGTACATACTACGTTTTGGCGGTTAAGCATGTGCTGGGAGGTAAATATGTACATTCATAATTCCAAATAGCTTCAAACATCAAAGTTGAGTAATAAAATTCACGCGCTTAACTCTTCGAACATAGAACGGGAAGCTTAACGGCTTATCCGAACAGCCATGTTAAGTTTTTTTTTGAGCATCTCATTGACACGAGACATTTGTATTTAGTATATAATACCATTTCATTGTTAAGTTAAGCCAAAACATTACTTTTTGCAATTTATGTCTGTCAGTTTGCGTGTTTGTTCGCGCATCACTCAAAAAGTACTAAATATAATTGAATGCAACGTTCACGGTTGTACTACTAGACGTCTAACTTAAAGTTTACAACATCTACTGTTTCGATAACTCGACCGATTTCAGAGTTATCGACTAAAATGTGAACCTAGGGTGACCCAAGCGTGTTAGTTCAATATGGGTATCAAACGAAAGGTGCTAATGAGTGCTCAAATAAACGTTGTGATAAAAATCTCATCAATTGCTCCCTAATAAAAATTGAGCGGAATTTTTACTCGACTTTAAAAATTCGAGCGCGTCATAATAAATACCGTGGATTTTTGGTGACCTTGTCATTAAAGCAGAATTTGCGACACGTACTATTTAGTATGTACTTTTTCACTAACAAACACATATGTACATATGTATGTATGTATGTATGTACATTAGGGTGTTTAATTTTCAGATGATTTTTTTTCTATGTCCCATGAAATTAAAAACATTTGAACATTTCTATTTTCCAAAGAAATTTCATGGTTAATTGATTCTTGTCCACTCTCGTCATCAAAAAAAAATTAGTTTTCAGGACATACAATTTACTATAAAAAAGGTTCTTTGCTCAAATACAAGAGCCTAATTTGTCGACAGTACATCATTTAAATTTTGGGTTTTGGAAATTTTCCTTATTTTTATACAAATACTGGGCATTAATTTGGGCAAAGAAAAATTATATAGACGCAATATTTTTTTTTATCAATTTTGTTTTTTCCTATAAAAAAATCAGAAGAAAGCAAAAAAAAGTAAAAAAAGCAAAAAAAAAGTAAAAAAAGCAAAAAAAAAAAAAAGAATCTAAAAACTAAACACCCTAATGTAAATTGTATGTGTGTGTGAATGTAGCGCGATATGCACTCTGACTTTGAAACATTAGCTCTTAATTTGCAGCTATCAATTAACATAGAAAAGCTATAGCGTATGTATTATAGAACAAAAAAAAGGGGGTGGCCTAAGGCCAAATAGTTATCGTTGACGCCACACTAACAAATTCAATTATCGCTATGGTAACAAAATTCTCAAATGACTTCTCAAATTACATGTCACAATAAAGCACAGTGAATACAGATACGAATATACATATATGTATATATTTTATACCTAGCTGCGCTTAGAACACAAAAACCAAGTGGCGATACATATGAGGGTGGAAAATAAAAAAAAAATTATTAAAAAATTATAATTTCTCTTTTTAATCATATCTAGGATTTTTTGTTTTTTATTTTTACTTACAATTTTTTTTCATTTTTTTTTAATTAGGAAAGAAGGAAAAACAATTTACCTCCATACTTTTTTATTTTTCGTAATTTTTTTTAAGTTCAAAATTTTGATGTTTATTTTAAAAAACAAGGTAATTTTTTCAAGTTATTGTAATATATTGTTATTCAAATTCAAAATTCTCTAGTTGAAATTTTTTTGGTAAGCTTTTTAATGTTTTTTTAGTTTTTTTAACTTAATTATTTTATTTTTATTTTTAATTTTTATTCTTTTTGTTTCGTTAAAAATAAAAAAGGATAAACAATTTTTTTTTGCCAATATTCCTTTCCTTTTTAGTTTCATTTACCTATTTTTTTATTTTTTATTTACTATTTTTTTGCATTCAAAAGGTTATCTTTCTGATCTGCTGTGTTTTTTCTTTTTGTTTTGCTTCTTTCAGTCATGCTCATCATGCAATTTCATGGTATTTTGCATTCGCCTTGAATGCGCATGCGTACATGATTGTGTTTTACGCTAGTCTGGTCGACATTAACTTAGCATTATGAAGATTTTGGATTGACTACGATGGATGCACATCATGCGAAAGTATCAGAAACAAACTCAAGCGATGTTGTGTTTTTGATTTTGCATTTAATATGCGAGAATGTCAGTACTAAAGTCAGATGTGTGTAAAATATTTTTGTAATATTGAAATTCATGTGCATAAGGCTGTTTTACTTTGAGGTGAAGTGTTTCACTTTTTCATCTACATAGTATCTGAAAATCAGATTTTGTAATAGAAAAAATGGAATTGAACAAATTTCCAGCTCGACGCCATTGCAGCATGATTTTTTACAGTAAAAAATTACTTGTGCTTCCATCAAATTTCTACATTCGATTTGTGAGCCAACAAAAAATAGACGAGCCATCCTAATGTATATAATATAACAGTTACAATAATATAATGTTGACGTTGTTTGCAGAGAAATTGCAATTATTGAAGTAGAAAGTGGAATTTCATTTCATCAAAGCAAAGGTGCTATCATTTTAGGGACGGAAGCATATCAGTCGTGAAGGTATTCATGTCAGGTGCTGCGGGTCATATATTTTATAGTGGGTTGCTCTTTAGTACATTTATATAATTTACTTTAAAAGTTAGAGTTCCATCCACCTCCATCGCATATCCTTAGTAAAAAATATTACTGGACATTTTGTTCTGGTTTGTTAAAACCAACTATCGTGGGAATGATTGACTTAAACGCACTATTGTTTTGCATTTCTCGTTTTGATAAACTAGTCGACATTAACAACCAAAAGGTGCTAACTAAAATGCAAAATGATTGCAAAACATCAAAACCTACAAAATAAAGTCAAGAATAACGCATAAAACGTTAAAAAAGTACAATTAATACAACAACAGCAAAGAAAAAAAACATAACGATAAAATATAGCATGAAACTAAAAATGGTGTCATCGAAACTAGTTAAATGTATTCTACGCTTCTAGCCAAGTTTGAGTTTGCCAACATTTTGTAGTTTTAAACTACAAAAAAGTATTTTGCCAAAAGAACGGAATTCCATATACATATGTATGTATGTACATATGTAAATGCTTATTAGTCATGCCGCACAGTGTAGCATTTTGAAGAAAGTGATACTAGAATCGAATACCTCGGAGCTTTAATCTGAAATATGTTACATTAATTGCCATATCTTTAGATATGGATTAGTACGCAAGACTCTCGAAAATGCAAACCCTGCGGTTTCGAGTCAAAATCTGCCCAAGGCAGGTGTGCTAATCCATATCGACCCTGTTTGTGGCGTTAACGAAATCGAATTCATATCTATCAAACGACTGTCAACATCATTCGTCACTTCCCATTCAATAAATGGAGGCGCCGGAAAAACAGGACTAAGTATCCAGAAAAACATTTCATCCATACCCATTTCCAAACATTCAGTAATTCGCTAGTATGCATAATCTCAAAAATCGTTTCGGTAAGTTTTATTTGGATGCACTTCGTCGTAATGAATATTTTTCAAAAAACCCCACTGTTAGGCGCTTAGATTTTCATATATATTTTTTTGCTGATAATCTTAATTGCTTGATTTTAATAATCTGGCTCGGCATGCCTACAGGAGATTAAGACCGGCGTTCGATTCTAGTTTGTGGTGCTAATGTTTCGCCACGAAAGCATATAAGTTTTTACTGAGAAGCTTTTAATGACAAAAGTAACTCGTTTTTTTAACAAATTTTGTGCAATATTTTCATTCAAAACACTGACTGTGATAGCGAATTGAGAATATTTTTCCAAATTTCTGTTTCCTGGGTATATTCTCTGCACTTTTGTAGCTACAACAGTCACCATATGGCAAACTTAGCGCTAAAACATTGTACAAATGTGTTGACCTATATTACTTCTAGTAAAAAAAAAAATTAGAAACTCGTAAATATCGATGTTCTTAATTCGTCGAAGCGTATGAAACAATGGCACAATTGCCAAGCGTGAAGCTGCTTTGGAGTTGAACGGGCAAATAGCGATAAGCTTAGATAATAAACGCAACCAAATAGGTGAGTGTTTAATGAGCACATGACTTGTTTGTGTCATTTTTCATGCCGAAGCTGTTGGTGCCGTTGAGCCGTTATCTTATGAATTCTACAAAAGCGGCCAGAGAAATTTTGGTGGTTTAATTGTTTATTAAAAGTGTTTAGTGATGGATTTTTTCAGATGATGGTGAGATTTTAATATTTTAATTGGAGGTATGGCAATTAGAAAATGCCTATGATTAATTAAATTATAACAGGTTCTGTCTTTAGAAAGTATTTAGGTGGGAGCGCTATGCTAGAAGAACTTTGTGGTCATCAGAGTATGCCTGGTTCATAACCGCAACACTCTCAACAACCTTGCTGTTTTTTGTCGCTAAAAACAACTTCTGCTTCAGAAGAACTGTCGAGGAAGACTCCAGTGCACTGTCACAATTTAGGTTTGGATACTGTAACAGATTAAACTCTTACTTGTCCGGCTTGAGGAGTTTAACATGCATGGCGTGGATGCCACAACGATACAAATAAAACTTGTAACAAATCTAATTATACTAGTAGTTTGAAGACTTGGATGGCATTTATAGTTCCTAGACATATTGATTAGGCAGAACGAAGAACTGCTGCAACTTGCATTCATCTCAAATCGTGCGGATTAGAACAACAACAATGCATACTCTAGCAGGTTTAAAATACCATTCCAATTCTTTTTTTACTCCTTTTGTTGTGATAAGCATACTTTTTTTGATGGGCAAAGAAGAGGCGTTGGTCGCATGTCACCCAAAAGCCGCCCCGCTATGACAGACATTCCATACTTTGCACTTTTGCAAATTGTTGAATTGCTTATTGCTAGCACGCATAAACTTCAAACTGCAGAAATAGCACATATTTATACGAATTTCTCAAAATTGTGCTAATTCCCATACATAATGCCAACTTATCAGAGAGCATTGAAAAAATTCCCCCACCTTTGTAGCAGATTTCAAATTTACCTTTTTGTATCGGTTCCCAGCTTTGCGGTGAGTGTATCCTATAGGTATATTCAGCCGTATTTATGTAGTTAGTGAAACTTTGCACTTTGTTTAATTATTTCGCACAATTTAACTATAAAACCCTTTTTTATGGAATGCAAATTTGCTTTCGCCACACTTTTTTTTTCTTGTTTCTGTGTCGTTTTATTCGCGTTTGGTTTTTCTGTTTGCACTTTTTCGCGCTTTTGCTTTTGTCACCAAATTCGTTTGATTCACTCTCACTCACTCACAGATGATGGGTCATAAATGGCCATACCCTTTTTCCCTTTTCAACTTTTTACAGTTTTCCACTACGCCAGGATGCAAAAAATGGACACAAATTTATGAAAACAATTCCAATTAGATGAGCACACGAGCTATTGCAAAAGCACTATACACGCATTTCTGGCAAAACTTTGCTGCCTTTTTAATAATTTACTTCAGAAAAAACACACCCGACACGAAAAATGCGAATTCCGCGAAATACATTGAACTCCAAATAGTAGCAATTTCCGACAATCAATGGCCAACAAACTTCAAAATTAGAATGAGCCAAATTGTGTTATGTGCAATGGCAGAACCGGTCGCTCAATTGGCTGTGTGAAAAGGAGAGAGTTATATGGTTGTTTAGAAAGAGTCAAATGCAGACTTAGCCAGCGAAGTATGGAAGGGGTGGAGTCTAAATCAGTTTAAATAAAGTAGTTTGGGGTATTCACTAATTAAATTGAATGCTGGAAATTAAATGACAATGAGCGACGTTTATAGTCATATGAAAACTGTCAAATTCACCTATGCCGACAAAATATTGAATTGAAATTACGCTACAGGAGAATGCTCTCATCCGAGTTTTCGAAGGGATGAGAAAAGAACTGTCAAATCCATTGAAGTAGCTACCTCTTGAGAAATCCTCGTTTCTGTTGAGATCGGATAATCTTCAGGAACTCTCTCATTGGCCCTTGTACCCTTTTCATAGTATTGTTAATCGTATGTTTACTGAAGGTGCACTAGGGGCTAAACATTTCGACTTACAACCTTTTTGACATTTTCTAATATTTTTTTTTTTTAATTAATTTTTTCAAATAAGAAGGATTTCAGCATTATTTCGAGCTTCTTGTATTATTCTAAACACTTGAAATGTGTGAAGCTGTACTGAAGAGGATTCGCCTTGAGGAGGAAGCCAAACGCAAATATCAACTATTTAAAATTGAAAACATGACCGTTACATCGCCACCGGCGCTAAAAGTCTACTATTGGGAATATTTCGATGTTGATAAGTAAAAAGAGAAAAAATTTGAATTTTATGTTGCAGAAGCAGCTGTGCGGAAGCTGGGCCTATTTCGACCGCGGGTTTTTGAAGGGCAACCAACTTGAGAGTACGATGGCTGAAGATAGTACTAACTCGGAATCTCTCTCTCACAATGGGAACTGACAGTCGAGATTGATCAAGCATCCGCTCAGCCAACAATTTGGTTATTATTGACACTTCCCATTTACAGACTCAATGCGGAAATCGAAAAGAGTAAGAGTAACTTTCATCACGATATCATTATGCCAATGCGTCAAATCAATAGTCGTCCATTGAAAATTATTCTCTGGCTTCGAAATTTGTCTGATAATGTTCTGAGTTTGCGTTTGAAACGCATCCAAAAATGCGAATGTGTGCCACTTGAAACGCGTGTTGGCTTCAACCAATTTCGACAGCTATTCCATTGTCCACATAGGCGCCTCATACATATTTTACAGGAAGCAATACATATGAAACCTCAAGATTTAGTAGCCATGAGAGTGGTATTTTATTATTTCCTATTTGGCGAACATACTCTTACATATGAAGTGACGTGAGTAGGATGTCGGGTTAGCACTTTTTTTGATATAGTGGATGTATAATCTTTATTTTATCTCTCGTGCAGTTCCTCAGATTCACGAGTTATCACATTGAATTTTAAAATTAACGTCATTGGGTTTGATCCAAATGCATGCGTCATGACGCGAGAACTTATACCGGCTGATTTAAGAGAGCATCGACGCTTCGTACAACCAATTTGGGTACAAAATATAACGGGACAGCATTTGAATTTTATCTTCTCCACACGTGAACGAGGACTAAAATTAATGAATCCGAATTTAACTGTGCCACGTCTAAGTGTTTGGCCATTGATGGTCGAGTACAGGCCGAGCGATTTTGAAAATGAGGTTTGGTATAGCTTGTTTTAAGAATCCTAAATTATGTATACATATGTATATAATTTAAAAGTATGCTTTAACAATTTTCAACTCTTCACTGCTATGTATTTAGCTCAAATTTAACTTGAATTTTGAAAATTTGCGCACGAAATTTTTAGTCAAAGCTACAGGCTATTTAACTGACGATAGCGAAGATCCCGAAGTGCCTATTGAAGATTACCAATGTGCTGACTTTCCATATGTTATATACCCCAATAAGCTTGATTTCAATATGCAGTTTTCTGAAAAACGCAGTTTGATGGTATCAATTCATAATTACAATCAAAAGTGTGTTGAGTTTCGTTGGCAAAAGTAAGATCACATAACTAATTCACAAATTCATAAATCTACTAGCACAAACTTTTCTAATTACAGCTACGTTATCAGTGACTTATTCGAAGTTACATTTGAGCCAAATATTTTTCGCCTCAAACCGCATCATTCGAAATTATGCATTGTGAATTTATGCGTTTTCGAGCGTGCACTCTACTTTAAACGCATACCACTCGCATTGGAGGTACATCGCGTATTTGATAAATCAACGAAAATTGCAAAACAATTACTTGAAGAAGTCGAATCTATTGATGATCCAAAATGGAAAGAACCCAGTTATATGGTACATATATTTGTGCAACTTAATTTGAAGGTGAATTTTAAACCAGAAGAAACGATTAATATACCATGGGATCCACCACCAACAAAACGCGAGCTTTCTTTAATAAAAAGTTCAAATACTACAATTTTTGAAAAAATGTATTGGGATTATTTGGCTGAATCAGATTTCATGCGCACAAAACCATTGACAGAGATAAATGATGAACTATGTTATGAAGATGTTTTACGTTTGCATGCCGGGCCACTGCCGCTTGTAAAGACTATAGAAATCCAGCGCAAGTATGAAGTATATATTTTGCTGTTGTATGATTATTTAATTTTTTTCCTTTATTTCATGTTTTTCTTTTTTTCATTGACTTGAACTTGTAGTTCTATATTGCGTATCATCAGCCAGCTTATTGCTGAATCGCTTCGTGATTTGGCTAAGAATTGGTGTTTTATTCCACCCGGATTTATCGAAGAGCCTGTGTAAGATGGTGCATTCTATATTTCTTAATAGCGATTGCGTAATTTATGCCAATACAGCGACATCGGTAGCATGGTATCTCGTTGTAAGCATTTTTGATCGGTTAGTCTGTTGAAAAAAATAATAAATATTTATTAAAAATACTGTACCTAATGGATTATTGTAGGAAATTTAAAATAAAATAATTTCTGACCTAAAATTTGCTTTACGTAATCTTTCCAAATAACGGTCGACAGCGATGGATGGCAAAAATAATTTTCGAACATCTTTTGGTACTTTATCCATAAGACTGCGGGCCTGTGAAATATAAATGCATACATAAATATTTCGTATATCATGCATATTTGAGATTTCTTTTTAAGACTTCCTGATTCTGAACTTTCAAATTGTTTAGAATTCAGATGTTCGAATTTTCTAATCTCAATAACAATATCATAGATTTTTGCTACACATAACTACCCTTGAGTATGTACAATGTCTAAGGGAAAGTTAACTTAAAGCATAAATATCATGAGCTTTACCTACCTTTTCCAGATGCTGATGTGCCACTGTCGCCACTTCAAATATACACTCCTCTACACCTTTATCACCCGCTTTATCGCGCATTACACGCTCCTGGCTGACACCATGTTTTATTAACACTTCTTGTGGTACGTTGAGCGCTTGACTACGTCCTTTATAAGGAATTGCCCTTAGCAGCGTTGTAATACCTTGAGCTTTGCCCAAATGAGAGACTGCATGATCAACTTGTATATCCTTAATACCATTTAATTCAACTAAAAGATGAAAAAGTGATGAGAATACCTGATCGGCGTATTCTTCTAAGTGTTTTACTGTAAGGAATGGCTGATTGCTGGGACGGTCACGTGCTGTGACTAAACGTTTCAAATAGATTTTGCTTAATTTATTTGCGTCCACTGTCTGAGGGAATATGAAATATGAAGAATGTTAATGTCTACAAAGCAAAGTAAACTTTTGAGTAAAATTTTTTATTTTATCGCATTGTTTTAGTTGTGTTTTAGACTATCTCTTTAACAGACTCTCAATGAAACCGAAGTACATTGACACGGATTAAATAGGTCTATATTGAAATAGCAATCCTTGGTCCGTTTTAAAAGAAAACGTTCCGGTACGTAGATCCAGGTGTTATGAGAATGAACACTACATCAGTTGGAGTTGTTGTTCCTAGGTATGCTAAAGAGCTTCTGTTGAAGATGGATACGGAGCTCCACACCACCTGCTTTTTTACAAAGCTTATTTTTCAACTTTGTTATCTACTTACTGCAAAAGAAAACAACAAACACCGCGTATTCAATGTGACAAAATAAGAAAATTTCCTCAAACTATGCCAATTACGTTTTTTAGTTCCCGCAAAACCGGATGATCCTCAACATAAGATGTCTCAGTTCCAAAACATTTATCAATAGAATCATACCAAAATTTTAATTTCAATTTAGTTATATGTTCTTCAGATACCTATAAAAAAAAAGCAACGGAATTACCTTTACAATAAGCAACCATATCATCATTAAAAATGGTCTCACTCACCTTTGCGCCACAATTGGCCACCTCCACGTTGAATGCCCGCAACGCAAAAGCATGCCGCCTTTGTTCGCCATTCAATAACAGCGTGCACAAGTAATTCTCATAATCATTCTTCCTACAATAAATGATCTACTTGAATATAATTTTCATTTTATATAACATACAGAGTCTGCTATGGTTTGCAGACCAACAATTATCAAATAGATACTCACTCCACTAAATTTATACAATATTTCGAACCGAAGGTTTCACTTGGTGATACTTGTTCTGCGCTATGCGCTGTCCGGTGTTGTTGTTGGAGGAGGCATTTTTGTAAACTTATAAAGTTGTTAAATCTTTTAAATAAATGCCGCATCGTTATTTACAGGCAAAAGTTTTTGTTTTTGTTTACAAATTATATTTTTTAGGTTATGTCTTAAACTGTCAAATAGAAACAGCTGATGGAGTTGCCAGAATTTTGCGTATAGGTAGTAGTGGCACGGAAGCGGAAATAGGTCAGAAGATAAAAATTACGTTAATTTGTATTAAAAGTGTAGAATGCAGTTTGTTGTTGGTTGTTATCTATATAAAAAAATTACTCTATTTTTCAATCTTAAATGACAAGTGCATTCAGCTATAGGGCGTGCTTGAAGTGTTACACTCATCATCAGCCACACGTAGCAGAAGTGTTTTATTGAACCGAGCCATTACCCCGCAGAGAATTTTAAATCAACGAAGCAGCTTTGAAAGCGATTACAACTTGCGTAACATTTGCTGAATTGTTGGGATCAATACCGAGCAGCAGTCAGTCTTTTGTCCACACTCAAGCGTCGCTTCTTATCCCCTACAGCACCCTAATGCGACAATGCTCTCCAAAGTATCTCTCCACTAAAAACAAATTCTAAGGCTGATGCAGCTAATTGACGACCTGGAGCATTGACTTGGTAGTACGCGAGTGTACCGAATGGATATCTGTGGTAGCTTTCTTTAAACTGTCACATTATCAGAGGGTTGTTTGAAAGCATTTTAGTAAAATTATATTTATTTAGCAATAAGTCCATTTCACATATGTAATTACAATTTATTATACAAGTTTTATTGATTTCCTATTTCGAACTAAATTTTAAAGCTGTGATATCATTTCATGTCTAAATATATACATATAAAGGAATGACTACAAATGTAAATATAATTTCCAAACTCAACTCGTATCCAAAATCTCATTCGATATAATTCGATTACAAGCTTTGTAGTGTGTCTCACAAAACTCGGACATACGCAAGCACGCTTCCTTCATCATATCTTCAGGAACTGTTAAAATTATTCGTATATAATTTGGATACTCAAAACATGAGCCTGGCAAGCAGAAGACACTCTGCTCATTCACCAACTCTTGTACAAACTGGGTGTCGTTCTTGAATTCTGGAAAATGTTCATTATCGATGCCAATCATCATGTACATAGCTCCTTCGGGCATTACTGGTTTGAGACCAGGAGTTTTTTTCAAGATGCTATAGGCCAAGCAAGCATTCGACTGTGAATAGAAATAAGAAAATATGAGAATTAGTTCCTTTTGTATATAAATGGCTGATATGATATCTTGGGATGGATTGAAATCGTTCAGTTTTTTTAGAATGGAAAGAGTGCTTTCCGCTTTGGCTACAATAAGCTGTTGTTGTTGCTAAAATTGGCTCTTAGCATTTCATCTCCGAAGCAGTGTTAGGAAGTTTGTGTATGTATTGGGATCATAGTTGATTTATTCTCAGAAGGTGGAGCTTGGTTGATGCTTCTTTAAGGAAACGGAGCTGAAGACAACTTATAGCTGGAACTGGACAGCTGTGATGTTTAGGGTAGTAAATGAATCGCGGTACTAGGCGAAAATACGAAAATAACGAAGAAGTAAGCGCTCATGTTGGAGGTAAAAGAAAAGAAGATTCCTATTCGTGCTAGTTTGCAACAGAGGGCAGATCAAGTTCTGAATATTTTTCTTTGAAGCTTTCTAGGTTGTGAACGCATCTGTCTAACATGATCTAATTAAGGAAAATAAAATTATCAACAACAACAAATATGTTTACTCACGTAAAATACATTAATCACACTGTCAAAGAAACTCTTCGGCGTCTGCTCCAACAATTCCGGTAGAGCACCCTGTATTATTGTGTTTGAACCTAAAATGCGACAGCACATACTTTTCAGGCCGTTTATGGCATCACCCAAACGACCAGCACGATCATGGACTATTACCCAACCCATACGCCAACCTGGTACCAGAAAACGTTTCGTCGTACCACTACATGTGAGAACCGGCACACTCTTCGATAGGCTACTAATCGATACAAAATGCGAACCCGGAAACACCAAATGCTCATAAATCTGAAAAATTTTGGTAACAGTACAAGAATAGTACACAAACAGTTTCAACCATTTTGAATGATTTTACCTCATCCGCTATTATAGGCAAATAATTTCGTTCGCAAACGCTCACGATCTCTTTCAAATGCTTCTTACTGAAGACACTACCGCAGGGATTACTTGGATTGTTGACGAGTAATGCACCAGTTTTATCATCAATTAAACTCTCTAATTGCTTAAGGTTGGCCTCCCATTTACGTTCCGGTAACAAATCATAATAACGTATTTCTATGTCCAAACCTTCGGCCAGTGTATTGTAGAGCGAAAAGCCGGGACGTGGTACAAGTAAATTTTGTCCACTATCGCAAAGTAAGAGTATACAATATTCTAAAGCTGCCGAACAGCCGCTGCATATAAATATATTTTCTATTTTTATCTCTTCGGCGCTCTGATGAGCGCTATATTTGGCGATAGCTTGACGTGCCTCTTCGTAGCCCTGTGAATGCGCATAACCGTTATATTTACCGCTTTCAATGGAACTTTTGACAGCCATCATGGTTTCATCGGCGGCGCGTAAATTACCGAATGTGGTAGGATCGCCTAGATGGGTTTGACAATAAAAAATAAATAAAAAATTTATATAAAAATAATTTAATGCAGGAAAAAATGCAATAAATTATGATAGTAAGCATTCATGAGAGTCGACAAACTAAAGTGCACTTTGAACTTTATTCAACCTTTTAAGTAACCGTGCTGCATTGAAATTTTAGAGCATACCGTTGAACTCTCTCGAAACCGCAAAATATTAAAAGTTTTCGGTACGAGACAGACCTGTTAAGTAATGATTAATAATCCTAATGATTACCGGTTTGATTGATTACTTTTTGGAAAAGCATAGTAATGATTGATTACCCATAGTTAACAGGTTTTAATGATTGTTTTAATGATTATTCTAAAAAACAATCATGACTTTTATGATTTAAAAAAAAAATCAAACAAAATCAAAAATAATCAAAAGTAATCAAAAATATTTTTTTTATTTGATTACTTTTGATTATTTCTGATTGTTTTGATTATTTTTTGTATTGTTTGATAGATGGAAATATGCATAAGCGATGCATAAAGTTCGTTTTTGTACAAATTTTACACTTTTTTTGCAGGTTTAGAAAACATTGAAATTGTATTGTATTCTATTCAAAGAAAGTAGATATACATATGTACATATATGTAAAAAAAAAGATAAATAAAAATACTCTGTGAAAACTGTGTCGCTGAACCATTATATCAAACCGATACGTATCGTCGGTGAACACTTAACTTCAGAAATGTCGCAAGCATTCCTTTTAGACTACATAAAAATACACTCAAAAATACTCAGCAACAAAATCGAAAAGAATAAAAAAAATCCAAAAAAATCAAAAAATAATCAAAAAAAATCAAAAGTAATCAAAAACAATCAAAAATATTTATTTTGATTACTTTTGATTAGTTTTGATTTTTTTTTTTTAATTTTTTCTAATTCTAATCAATAAGTAATTGGAAATTTCTGATTAAATTAAAATAATCATTAATGATTGAAAAAGCTATTCAATCAATTGATTACTCAATTATAATGGGAATTTACCAGGTCTGGTTCGAAATTGAATTTTCTGAAAATTTGGGAGAAAAACAGCTGCTACCTTTTTCATTGTTATGATAAACTCTATCCTATGATAACCTAATCATGCGTCTCATTAAGTTATCGTGATAAAGCTGGTCATTGTCAACATTTTTCAAGTTTTTGTTGTTGTTTTCCTTTGTCACGATCAGACGCTTTTCAGCAATGAAATGTCAAAATCGTTTTAGATAAATCTTAATTAAGTTAGCGATTTATAACGGGGGGCTTATTAAACTTTGGAAGAGGAGAAAAACTCAGTTATCATTAGTTGTATGTATGTATATAGAATGTATTTATTAAGTTTTGCAAAAATTTGCATTGCCGTCACAAATTTTTTTTGTCTATACAGGTATGCAAATATAGATCGAATGTTCTATTTCTACTTAGATGGAGGATTGCGCCGTGATCAGGTCGTGGCTATATAAATAAATAATATAAACAACAAAAACAATGACAAGCTCTATGCAGGTGGTATGGTAGGAAAGCCGAATACACCAAAATTCATGAAGGTCAAACAAATCACCGTTGTGGCCGTTAGGCTAGTACATTCCCAGCAAAAACAGCCACACGTGGCGCTTATGGCCTAAGAAATTTTTGGCCGAAAAACAATTCTTCTCTGGATTCCTAGACAGTTTTCCCCCATCTTTATTCAAGATAGCTGATATGGAATCTGATAAGACCAATTATGGCAGTACCATCACCTGCAACTTTTAGTTTCGTATTGAATATAACTGCTACGGTACAATAAGCCAAGATCATTGCTATGAGTGTTGCGTTTTAAAGTTCAGTTAATACTGACATAGTCATGTCCATATAAAACCGCTGATCCAATCTACCTTATGGAACTTAATGTAAATGATAAATTGTGAAATATCATAACGCCACAGCCATGGCCATACCATAGCTAATCGATTTCGCAAGTTTGTCAAGTTATTGGAACTTTTATTTTTCTTTACGGGATACGGTTTACGTAATCGTATTTTGTACGATTAGCTGTCAAATTTGGCGCCGATTAGGTGAGTCCAAGGCTTCAAGGTTATAGCAAAGTCAGCCAAAACTTAACCTTAACTACTTTGACACACAAATAAACAGCTGTTTGCCTCGGCATTGCTATTTGTTTTGATTTGAGTAAATAAATTCAAGAAAAATAGTATTTAATTAAATAATTAAAAAATAATAAACAAATTTAAAACAAAGTGGAGGGGATTAGTGAACAAATAAATTATGACTTCGAATTGTCAAAAATATGATATTGAAATATTTTTTTTCCCACTTTCTTCAACGCAATTATTTGTTAAAGTGTACGTCGCTCTTAAAGTTGTAAATATGTTTGTGTGTGTGTCAGTAAATATTGCGCAATTTCCTACAGTTTCCTACTATTCAGGAAATCACCATGGTTTTTAAGGTTAAAACATCAACAATCAATGACAGTATATGGTTATGGCTATGGACCCTGGAGGAAACATAGGGGCAAGTGTCTCTAAGTCACCACACTAATCGACTATGATACTGACTAAATAACATTTTCAATATAAATCTAACAATTTTTGTATCAAAGCTTCTTAAAATTTGCTAAATATGTGCTTATTTATGTAAATAGAACTTAACAATCATTTGAATATTTGAATAAAATTAATAGTTTGTTGTTCGTCGAACTCAAGAAACGTGGTAACAGGTTTCGATGTTGTGAGATTCGATCCAGTTTTGCGTCTTAATTTAATATAAATATTAATTTATACAAATTATAACATTTTTTAGTAAACAGCATACAGTCTTTTTTAACCTATATTGCGATTTTGAGGAGTAATAGTCCTCAGCCGAGTTCGTGAAATTTAGCAAAATAGATGCATGTGGCCAATGGGAGAATAAAGTTTAGGTTAGGTTATGGTGAATCTTCTCTTTTTTGAGTTTCCCCTTTTCTAATTTTTTTTAAGTTCAACCATTTCACCATAAGTTGGGGATGAAACACTTGTGAAGACATTTCAGGGTAAGTCTTCTATCTTTTCTTACGACAAATGGAAAACAATTCGAAGCACCAAAACAAAATAAATTGATGATCTCAAATTGACATCGAAAGCTCTAGATTAAATCTCGCAAAAGTTCTGAAAATAATGCGCACAAAATTTCCAGACAAAAGTTGTACCAAAAAAATCATGGAAATTAAAAATAAAAGTTCCAAAATAAATTTTCAAAAATTATAAAATCAATTTTCAAAAAATTAAAAAAATCAATTTTAATAAATTTAGTGAGGATGATGCTCACCTATAGATAACGGTATCATTGGCTTCTCCGGATTTGGATTGATTTGTAGTGTTTCGACAATAGCGCGTATACGATTATTTGTTTTCTTTGCAATTTTCGAAGCCTTGATATTCCAGCCATTGCGCACATTTGATTTTTGTTTAACGTCGCCATTAATGCTCTGATCTTTACCTGTTAAGCTGGTTTTTGTGATTTTTCTAACGAAAATAGTTTCATCTAAACCATTTGCCGGCATTATCACACAAAATATCACGATGATGTGAATATTTTTGATTGGGAATGTTTTTTTTTTCAATTTTTAGTTAGTAAATTTGTTTATTATATTTCAAAGGGATTTTATATTTTTGTTCTTTGTTAAATAAAGTATTTTTTATTTATTTTATTTTGGACACATTTACAAATGTAATTTTATTTTATTTTTAACTATCTCACTTGCTTTAACTCTCAATTCTTACTTTAATTAGAATTTAGAATTCAACAAAAACACTCAACAATCAGTTCATTGTGCTCGCAAATACTCCTTTGAGGATTAGAAAATCCGTTAGCGGTCACACTTCTCATCCGCAAAAATTCTTCAATGAGTGTATTCACAAAAATTTTTTCATAGACACATAATTCACTCAGTTCGTAATTCTTTTCCAAATTTCCTTATAGCATTCACTCGTTCCGAGTCTCTAATTTGACATTTTGTGTAACAATTTACAGTACTAAATTCTTTTATAATTCTTGTAAATTTCCCTTTATCAAAATGTTACTATATTTCGTTACTTTAAGCTCTCTTTGTTGCTGTGTTTTTTTCACTTTGTTAGTTGTTAGTTAAATTCTTGCCTGAATTAAACTGATCTACTTGTCTGGTTAGATTGCGCTTTTAAAGGAAAATTTTATTGAAAAATAAATAAATTCAAATTTCTACTCTTATTGTTGTATTTGTGTGTGTGTTGTATGGTTATCGATATATATTTCTCTATACCTGTACCGCTAAAATATCATATCAAATTGCCCAACAGACCATCGGCTAAACGAAATGCAATTGAACTCGTTTGAATGAGCTTAAAACAACTGCCCAATATAAGCTTTTCAGCAGTATCACTTATTAGAAAGATTAAAAGTAAGCTGATTTCCAAGATAATTTTTAGAATACTTGATTGATATAATCAAGATTTATTTAAGTATGCTTATAACAATTATTTTATATAATCAATTTTTAAATGCTCATTAAGTGAAACTACTTGAGCGCAATATCAGAGTAAGCTTAACTAAGAAGTGGCGCTATCTTGCCCCGTTATGTTGTTGAACATTTTTCAGCTTTTAATATTTTTCCATCCGTTTCATTGAGTGTTTAAATGCTTTTAGTTGTTTGGTGAAATTATTTATTTGCTCTTGATAGCAGACTTAAATCTTCCTCAAGCTTAACGCTTATATTTGAAAGCTTGTGATAACATTTTTTTTCAAGACTTTTGGTGTGTTGGGTGCTAATCTGCATATCCACAACAGCAATAACTTCGTACTTCTGTTGGCACATTAACACCATCCACACCAACACTATTGGCCCTACACAACCCAACGATAAAACATTCAAATTAGTTAATTGTGTCTGTTACCTTAGCGAAACGCACTCAAATACTTGCGCATCCAGTCTTTGAAACTGTAAAAGACAATCTCCTAAAATCTCTATCGATGAATAATGGGAATATCACATATTAACCACAGTTCCGAAATGCCGATGAGAGGATCCAGCTTACATTCTTTTGGAGTTCAACAGCTGTAGTGAATGTCACTAACTTTGATTGCGACATTTGCAATCGATATTTTGTCGTACCGATATTTATCACGATATTGGTATTCACTGTTTTTTCTCGGTTTTCGATCACTCGCAATCAGTTGTTTAAATAAAGTGCACATAATTTGAATTCTTTATTAAAAATTTAAATAACAACGTTATATCCATATTACTATTATTAAAAAATGGCTTTTGAGTACGTAGAGTATGTTCTATCGCGGGATGAGAAATCTTTTGCCCGCATCGTTATAGATAACTTAGTGACTTGCATATTTGATAGTACAAGCGACAGAATCGCTATTGAAAATCTCGAAAAATCGAACCGAATCGAATCGCTATAAGCTAGTGAATTCCACTACTGGTGCATCTTTTGAGGTTCTCATGATAATAAAAAATTAATCCGCCAACATATCAGCTGATATAAATTCGTCTTGGCTCTTCTCAAATTATAAAATTTTGTACTTCTAGGCCAAATTCCTTCTTTGACTAAAACACCCCTATTGCGTCGAACACGAATAGATAATCGACTATTAAGCGCTTAGCGATCATCGAGCAATTGCGAGTGTCGACCCGATCGATCAACGAACGACTGTGAATGCTCAATCGTTCATCTTTCTACCGCATTTTCGCGGTCGTTGGCGTGTCGATTGATTTGAAAAGTGCTAACAAAATGAATAAAATGTAAATTATTGGCAAAAAGTTTAAAATACATTGAAAACGTGCAGTTTTTGATCGATCAAGTTACACAATGCCAAAATAAAATACGATCGACTCGATCGAAAAATTTCTATTCTACTGCAAATCGACACTCGCAATAGGGGTGAAAATGTAAAATTAAAATTTGCGATTTACTTCTTTTTCACTATTATGGCATCACAACTAAATTGATAGCTGATTCAGTGACATCCTACCACCCCTAGCGACTAAATAACTTAAGCAAATTTTAGCTAGGCGACTTGCGTTGCAAAACCGAAATAATTTGTTTTTGCATTTTGTTACATTTTACATAACAATACAATGCATTCCCAAATAAGATAGTCTAACACTAGTCACCATCTACATACTTCAATCGACTAATGGGTAGTACTAACCAAACTACCAACCAAGTTAAGTTAATCTTTGTCACTCGTGTCGCTTGATTTGAATACTCGTCCGGATACACATTTGATATTGTATTTAGTTGATACTGATATTTAAAATATGCCAATATTCACATTGTATTTTTAATACTCGCATCTTTAATTATTTACATACACACACATATGTATATAGTATACAAGAAGATATTTGCAAAACAAAAAACACCACTCGTTTAACACGTAACGAAATACGCTGAAGATCAAGTGCGTGCATCAATAAACTCGATTTTTGAACGCTTCCATAGCTGCTGCCATTGCATTTGAAGCGTGGAGATACAATTTCTTTAACACCATCTTTAAGTGAAGCCTTTCAAGCACAATCAGACCAAGAATGGTGTATGGAATCTGAAAAAACTAGCAAGCAATTAGGTAGTGGACAATGTCTGTAATTTTTTTTTTTTCATTTCCTTTTATTAACATTTTTTTTATTTCAGCTTGTCTTTTATTATTTTTTATTTTATTTTAGCTTTTATTCTATTTTGTTTCTTTTTAATTTTATTTCAGTCTATTTTTTTATTTTAGTTTAGTTTTTGTTTTATTTTTTTTATATTTTCTCTTCTTTTTTACTTTATTTTATTCTTTTTTTTCTATTTAGGGTTTTTTTTTAATTTGATTTAGTTTTTTTAAATTTATTTTATCTAACTTATTATTTATTTTGTTTTTTTCAGTTAAATTTTTTTTTAATTTTCGTTTGCTTTCTTTTATTTATTTTTTATTTTATTTTATTATTGTTTGTATTTTTGTTGGTTTGTTTTTTTACTCTCTTTAAATTTTTTTATTCATTATTTTTTATCATTTTTATTTTATTTCATTTCATATTTTTAATTTTATTTCAGTTTTTTAATAATTTTTATTTTTTTTAGTTTACTTCATTAAATTTTTTTTGTTTTACTTACATTTTTTAATTTTTTTTAATTTATTTAATATTTTATTTTGTTTTATTTCTCTCTTATTATCTTTGTTGGTTTTTTGTTTTTTATGCCTACTTCAAATTTTTTATTATTTTATTTTATTTGGTTTTTTTATTTTTTCTTATTTTTTTTTTATTTGGTTTTTATTTTATTTTTTTAGTTTAATTTTGTTTTATCTTACTTACTTATTTTGTTTTATTTTATTTAATTTTTTATTATCTGTTGCATTTTTGTAAGTGTTTTTTTACGTTCTTTAATTTTTTTAATTTTAACTTTTATTTTTTTTTCAGTTTGTTTTTTGTTTCACTATATTCTATTTCATTTTTTAATATCTTTTGTATTTCAGTTTGTTTGTTTTTTACTTTCTTTAAATTTTTTTTATTAAAGAAAGTAACACTGCCCTCTCACGATCTATTTCCAAGCGTATTTATAGATCTGTAAGTGTTTTAGCAATTTTGGTTTTAGCTGGTTTATTCAAACTATATTTAACGTTTTAGGTTTTTTTTTGCTGACGCAGATTGAGCAGACCTAGTTATTGATACATATTTAATTATGAAGATCCTAGATTTATAGTTTGGTATAGGATAACCAAAGACACTACCAACCACCACGACGGTCGGCAACTTGTTTGCGAAAATATTAATCCATGATTAATCCATGAAAAATTCAATCTTTAAAAACAAAAATATTTTTCTTGTTTCAACATGAAATGTAAACAAAGCTTTGCCCCTCTAAATGCATCAATACATATTTACATGCAAGCATACCCAATAAGCATTACGATTAGTTAATTCGAAAATGACCAAAGTAAGAATTTCTTCTTCACGTATTAGCTTAGATAAAACAAGAATGAACGGCAGACAGGTATGTTGAGACACTTATAGGGCGTGATCTTTGTTCGTCGAGCTTAGACTTTACTTCTCGATTGGCTGCTCAGTCGACAGTAGCACTTGCTGAACGTTGAGTTTCCAGTCTGACGTTATTTTAGCTGCTATCGCTGGCTGCCTAATAGACAAAATGGCAACTGTCAATGGTCACATGTCTTTTTTGTTTGATGACCTCTTGTTTACACATTGGGTAACGAGGCGTTTTCGAAACCTTTCGCACAATGTTTATTGGGTCTCCTTATTATGCGGTGTAAACATGTTTTCTAGTGCAAGTCACTTTGGAGGCAAGGCATATTTTTAAGGTATAAACACTCATACATACATACATATGCAGATATGTAAATACGGTAGTATAAAAGCAATTAGGCCGAATTCACTATGAAATAATTCATTCATTAATCAGCTAACCGGTTATCTAGAATAAGAAAGTTAGCAAGCAGTAAACAATTAACTTGAGATTTGATCAGCCCTTTGGGATTGGTCGCTTACATGGTCCTAGTAGTTATGATAGATGGAAGCGAGTTCATAATGTAGTCAGTTGTGCGACCTAGCAGGAGAGGCGGGGCACTCTGGCTCAACTTTGGTTTGCATAGCAAAGAGGTAGCTCTTACCCATACAGATTAAACTCCAACATACGAAACGTTCACCAGGCATATGATTCGTCTCTTCATGCCGGGAACCATCGTTTTAATTGCTGAAAAGATCAAACTATTCTAACAACATAATGAATATGATCCACACCTATTGAAACTGCCGGTTTGCTATTACTTGCGTTAGAAGAGTGTAATGACAATTTCGGTAGTAAACGCTCTGGTTGAGTTGCACGAAGTATTTTTAGAACAACAATAAAAACATGTATTAGGATTTACAATATCATTTATCTTCGATACGAGCTGCTGTCGCAGTGTCAACAATAATTAATCAATCCAATAATTTTGCTAACTTTTTTCTTTACACCAATTAATTCATTAAGAGCTTTCTTTTTATGAATTTATTAAATATATATATTATTGTTTATGCAGGGAAATTTAACGTTTAAATGCGTATTACAAGTAATACAATTAAATGTTAATTATTAATATATAAAAGTAAATAAAAGTAGGTACAATTGAATTTGCATTTTCTTGTTTTTTGTGATATTTTTTTTTGCTGTTTTTGTTTTTCTTTAAATATGTAAATATGTACATACATATATATATATTTTTTGCATTTGTAGTAACGCTGCAGCAAAAGTAAGATAATAACACACAATAATCAATCTACATACTTGCTACTTATTATACAATTATTATCTCAGTTTTTTTTTTGTTTTTTTTTTCTTTGCTATTACATAGATCATGTTAACTAATTATATCGCATTCATAATATGTCAATAAATATACGTATTTGATTTCAATTAACAGCTGCGTAGATATGTAAGAATATGTACATTGCTGCTGAAGCCCTACTACAAATGAGTTTTTGCTTAATGCAACGCAGCTTCAAAAAATCGTTACGCTTTTTATTCTTGATTCACACACCAACACATGCACACATTTTTGTTTTAGAATACATATTGAAATTATAAACAATAAGTTCGTATGACGCGATCTTTTGATACAGAGTTGCAAAAGCCAGGCTATATAATACTGAAGAAAAAAGCAACTGAAATTATAAAAGTGTGTGTACGTGGAAAAATGTACAAGAGCCTGCTTGTTTTTTTTTTTTTGCAACTTGTTTACAAAAGATTGCGACAATAAATTAAGTAAAATTAAATATGCAAAATGCATATATGAAAATGTTCGAAAATGAACAAAAAATGTATGTATGTCAACAATTTTTCAAATATTCAAACATTTAGCCCCAATTCATAAAAAATAAAATTGGTTTATAAAGTTTTTTCAAAAATTACATTTCCATACAAATTTGGAATTGTTAGCGCTTTATAAACACTATTTGTTTTTTATGAGTATTGTGATTATAATAAAACAAATAATAATTAAAAAAAAGGTTGTTTCTTCCCTCGAAGTCAGTGGCTGCTTACGGCTCAAACCAGTTTTATTTTCGTTTAAACATGTTACTCAGTCGGCGTTTAGGCGGCGAATTCTAAAAATATAAAAATAATTATTAACAAAGTTGCAGCATTAAGAAATTAAAACACAAATTTACATTTATATAAAAATGCGTGTCTCGCAGACCTAAATTTTTTTCACTTTTTTTTTTTGTGAATTCCTGTTTCGTCTCACACCCTATTTGAATGATTGTGCATTTTTATCACAATAATTTTAAGCTGTATTCGGTCTGGTAATTGTGGAAAATTGTTGAGTATAAAACATTCAACACACAAGGCAAAAAGTTGTTTTCCTTAAGAAAATCGTTTTTATAACTTTCATGAAGCAATATCGGACCAATACAACGCATAGCTCCCATACAATCGATTGTTCCGATAAACGGGTTTTGGCTTAAAAATCTTGCAATTGAAAAGCTAGGAACTAGGAAATTTTGCAGGTTAGGTACATATTCATGCCTATTACGGTATCCGACGGATGCTTTGCGGAGGGAGTGCGGATCGATTCGCGTGAAAACAGTTGCGGATTTAACCTTAAAAAAAAAAAAACGACATTGTCAAGATATTTTCTTCTATTTCTTGTTTTGAATAAGCTAGTAGATTTAAAGGAAATCGATGTTTCGCGAATCGATCCGCACTCCCCGCGAATGGCATCCGTCGGATATGGTAATAGGCATGATTATATGCGTAACGTGTGCAAGTGAAAATCAGTCAGATCAAAGAACCATAACATATAGCTACCATACAATCGATAATTTCGATAAATGAGGTTTGGAGAGTTTGTAGACACTTAAAAAAGTTATGCGTATTCATGAAAGGTATAAAGCCTCACTTTCCTCACTTGTTTTTTTCGGCCTAGAAGCCCTTACTGTATTTTTATACCTTCTTGCAGATTTTCACAGAGGTAATCGTTCGGCAATTGAGCCGGCCACTACTTTACTTCAACTTTTTGTACGTGGAACCAAGCGTTTACAATCTTTTTCGTGCAAATCCGATCGCGTCGAGTAGTCTTCCTATTTCGACTACTCGATTAATCGACTTTCACAATCCCATCATATTACCCACGCCCAAAAATTATAGATACGAGTACACATTTTTGTTTTGCAATTTATTGATGAACACTCTCAATGTTTAGTATAGTACTTAGCGATTTTGCATTGAACACATTGAACAGATTTCCTTACAATACTCTCAAACGATTATCAAACGAGGCAGAAGTAGCGATAGCTATGGAGTGTCGCTCTTCTAATTTCAAAAAAAACAACATGAAAATAAATTTGTTCCATATAATACACAAAAATTATAAATTGTTTCACACAATTTTTAAACAAAAACTTAATTTACGAAACTCATAATTTGTGACACAAAATAACGTTAGTTGATCCAGTAATGATAATAACATATACATAAATTGCTAGATTTGATAGCTCTAACGACATGACATGATTTTCAAGACTTAAACGTATGCGGCTTAAACTAACACAATATTCTTTCCTCTCTCAATTATACAAAAAACAGCTTTTCAAATGACAAAAAGCATTTACGATAGCTGAGCTTAGGGTGCTTGGGTGTTATGTATATTGCGACAAAGTTAGATAGAACAAAATTATGAGTGGTCCAAATACTGCCAAAAAGATTGTTAATTGTAATTGTTGATCCAAACGCATCCAGATGCTTGACCACATATTCACCACATCGGCTAGTGTAATTTTGGTTTCCATATCATAATGATTTTCGTTTAATGTTTTTACAAATAAAACAGGCGAACTTATTGTTGGCTGTGGCTTTACGCTCGGCACTAGCTCTTGCTGTGACAACAATGTGTATGTAATGGCATGTTGTTGTTGCAGCTCCCGCCTTTCTTCGAGTCGTTTAAATTCGGCTTGATTTGCTGGTGTGGCAACAACATCAAATTCCACATTCGTCACTTTAAATGGCGCTGCCGATGTAGTTTCGGCAGCCAATTGTTCAAAACGTTTACAACGTGCATCAAATATTTCTAGATCATCTGCAGTTGATGGCTCATCCGCAGCCTCGTTTTTAAGACTTTGCTCCACTGGTAGTGGCATATTTTCAATTTGGCTTGATGTGCTGCTTTCGTTATTTGTATCGGTCTCATCACTATTGTTTGTGTTGTCTGCTAGAAACTTTTCATCAACATTTATATTCTGCGTTGTTTTTTCATCCACCGTCAATTGCGAATCATTCGAATTGTATGCATAATCTGCTGATATTTCAGTGAATTCATGACTTTCCGTTGGCGATAGTGTTTTACTTTCGCCACTAGTTTCTTCAATAATCGCCGTAGTTGTACCCGTTACAAGTTCACTGAAGTAATTCGATGTATATTCAGGTATATCATAGTCTTCAGGATATTCGGATTTGTTTGTTAAAACTATTGTTGCATTCACACGAAATGTACGACTGTTGTTATTATCTTCGCTCTCGCGCGCACTATCAATATCCAGGCAACCGCCTTGCAGCCGTGTGTGTTCCGTGTCAATATCACGTCCGAGATTGTAGTTATCGCGTCTTTGCTTATGCGCCTTCTTTCTCATTTGTTCGCGCAATTTAACACGATTCGGTGTGCGATAATTTCCGCCACTGGCGTACAGCGATAGACGTGGTCCATGATCGCGTTTATGTCGACGTTGGCGACGATGACGACCGCCACCACCAAAACCACTACTACGACGTCCAAGTGCATCGCTTGAACTCGCAGTAGTGGTTGTGGTGGCA
The DNA here is from genome assembly GCA_951509765.1 of Sphenella marginata. Lineage (NCBI taxonomy): Eukaryota > Metazoa > Arthropoda > Insecta > Diptera > Tephritidae > Sphenella > Sphenella marginata. Next base: position 24,232,448 of record OX608081.1, on the reverse strand, counting down.
GTTGCCGAGTTTGCCGTGGTTGTAGTACCTGTGGACGTGCTATCAGCTTGCCGTCGAACGGGTATCCCGCCACCTAATGGGGTCTTCTCCTGTAGGCGTTGCACTTTTGTTGGCACATGTGCCGGTGTGCCCGCTGTGGATGGTGTTGTCTCTGATGAACCGCCTACAGGCGATTGTCGTAGACGACGTCCAATTTGTAAACGTAGCAATGAACTGCGTCTCTTACGTGCTACGCGCTGTTGTTCTAACATTTTTAAATGTGATTTTGAAGCGTGTACATGATGTATGGCTGATACATCGGCTAAGCAGAGTGTTGGCGTTTGTTGTTGTGATTGCTTTTCGACAGTTAGCGAAAGCCTCGAAGTACCAGTTAGTGACATGAATTGATTAAATAGACAACGTCGATCGTAATGTGATTTACTTTTTCGTGGTGTTGAAGTGCATATCGCTTCGGGACTCTTTAGGCACATTGTTTCGAAATTTTTCTTCTGTACAGCTTTCAGTAGCTCGAGTGGTAATTTTGGTTTCTATCGAGAGTCGAATTTTGTTTGAAGTAGAATGCAAAATAATTAGTTTTAATAGGATTATTAATGTTTGAATTTTTCAATTGACAAAATGTATCTTTACAACAACACATTAACGAAACACTTTCGAAACATTAAATTCCAAATTACAGATTGCACTATGGTAACGATAACGTAACAACAGAACTAGAACACAATAACAAACAACTTCAGGAGCATTGAACACAATGAACATTAAACAAGACGAAACACAGAAGTATATAATTCCAAGACACGAGATATGGCTCTTTCCACATTGACTGGTGTGACATTTCTACTTCAACACAATTTATAGCAAATAAAACCGGATTTTAAAAGCATCTGCCAACCTGCTTAAATCTTTACTTGCATTGTTTAAAAAAGTCTCGTGAAGTCCCTGAGAAGGCTTAACACATACTCGAAAGAGTCAACGAAAAACCAAATGACTGGTGCCAGAAAGGGTCAATTGGATTTTCGTACAAATCGTTTGGAAAATCAAAATCACATTGACTCTAAGATCCATTTTACGCCCATTGGAAAATGTAATAAACAGGTAGTTGGATCTTAGAAAGCCTAAGTGGGATTTAAAAAGCGTCAACTTGATTTTACTGTACGTTTTTTAAAATCCAATTGACGTGTTCTAAAATTATATCGGATATTTCCAAAATCCAATTCACTGTTCTAAAATCCAATTGACGCTTTCCAAAAATCTATTTGACTAATCTTAATTCCAATTAACGCTTTTTAAAATCTACTTTACACTTTCTAAGTTTCTACAACCCAACTGGAAATGGTGTAGTTCCGAAGCGTCCAAATCGGTAATACTACCCCAAACCCTCGGCCAGTCTTATGTAGTGTTAAAGGTTTATTAATGTATGTGAAATTGGTAATATACGTCGGTAACCGCATGACCAAACTAAGATTCCGATTTAATGCTCCAAAAATATTCCACTTCTGAATTAAAATATCTTTCAGCACTGCATATGAGCTTTTAAACCTACATGTTTTGGTTAGTCAAATAAAGATTCGAATGATATTACCCAGTAAACATTCACAGCCAGAACATCATTTCTATATTATTTCACTACGAAATACTTTTTTTCTGAGACTTCTCACTCACAGTCGTAATCAATTTGGATAAAACATTTTAAAGTAAAAGAAAAGTTTAAGTAACTATAAGTATTAAAATTTATGAGGTTTTACATTTTAAAATAGTTTTTTAACATTTTTTTAAATATTCAAATTGTCCTATGTTTGTAATAGTTACAATTTAGAGTGAATTTTGAAACAAACTCTGTAAGACGATCTTCCAATCTTCTCTCGATATGTAAACTTCACACATTAACAACTCCACAAAAACAGTTATTTACACCATATTTAGGAATTCTAACCTAGCTTTTTAATAGCGATCAAACAAAATTAATCCTTAAACAAATCCAATTTGTAGCTATTAGTGATGTAACAAATTTTTACATTCGCCGATATTCGCATTCGGAAAATTTCTGCAAATGTTTTTGAATAAAAAAAAATTTGAAGGCTAATAAAATCAAAATCCATTCATTTCTTCTATAAGTAACTAAACATAGAAGTCATATCATCAGTCTCCACTTTTTTATTTGATATTATCTATTTAATTTATTTTTGGAAGCTTAACAACTAAATTTTAATTAGAACTTATTAGGCAAAAGATATAGTGTAGTACAAAGAAAGATAGAAATATTTGTTAAATATTTACACTTCCATGTTCAAAACTTGGCACTCGTTACATCACTAATATATACATGGCCTGATAATAAATTTTCTTTTAAGAAAGCGTAAAAACCAAACAAAAATTCAAAATCAAACTTAACCTTAAAACATTTAAATTACACATAAAACTCTATAAACAAAACCGACATTACTTATAACATTTATAAAAGCTCAATTTGAAATTCAAATATAGAAAATAACAATAACAATATTACATTACGCCAACTAAAACTCACCTCATCTCTCGAATTATTATTGCCCATGCTGAATTTGGATGTGAAGAAACCAAAACGTACTGGAGTTTTAGTTGAACAAGCATGATGATCATTTACTTCTTTCAATATTTCACGTGGCGGCTCTGAGCTACCCAACGATAAACGACCACCATGTTTACTGGGTGTGGGCGGACCGGGACGCTTATAATTCGTTATACCTGTTAACTTTTTGCGCGCACCAGCTGTAGTGCTCAACAATGCGCTCATGCTATCATCCAAGCTATTGGGTGCATCCTAAAAGTGTAGAAAAGTAAATTAATTACACAAAAAAAAATTATGAGAATTTTAAAAAATGTATATAGTTTATTTGCAAAAATATATTATTCATGCAGACAACATGATACAAATGCCAACGACAAGTACATTTAGACAACATTTTGTAAACAGAGCGACGTATTAAACATTGAAAACAAAACAACAAATAGCAAAGGACAAACTGTGCACGTACAACAAAATTTAAATGTTATCCAAATTTATCAAACTCTCTAACTATGATTTCACAAAAAGCGTGAAAATTTATTATGTTTTGAATGTATAGCCTTTTACATGTGAGATGAACAGGTTTTTTGGGTTTAAACGAAGTAATATCACAGAAATTTAATTTCGTTTTCATGGCCTCGTTTTGCAAATGTTTGAAAATACATTTTAAGACAATATTTAGAGTTATCTTTCTGTGCTTTTTTGCATTCGTTGTCTGCTTGGTTATTCTATTTGCAATAATTTTGCATCGTCCTTGTGAATTTTTGTAATGATTTTGTTTTGTCATTTGAATGTTTTCGTTTTATAACAGTGCAAAATTTTGGTTATCCTAGGATGCGACACTTTTTTTGATGTTATCACTGTTGTTGTTGTTGTTTCCCCCTCTGAGGGTTGTTTTGTGTCTTGAGTCGGCATCGTACTTGTGCTGGAGTTGCTTACTTTCAATTCATCTTCGGGTAAACCATGATCATATTGAGCGGCGTAGGTACTTTTTAGGTGTGGTGGCAGCAAGGAATTTCTATATTGTAATTCTTCGGCGCTAAAAGTGTTAAAAAAATAGAATTTTTTTTATTTAAAACTACATTTTTGTTTGACTTGTGTTAAATTATTTCAATGTTTTTTCGAAATAGTTAATGAAAAGGTTATGGATAGTAAATAATATGGTAAGGGTGAGGATAAGGGCCGGATAATAGGAATATGGTGTGATGGGTCAGGATATAGCATTTGGATAAAGAACGGATAATGAGGATAGTAGAGTTCTGAAGCAGAAAGAACGAATTTTGGCTTAGGTCTGATATGTTGACAAAATTTATATAGACTGGAAAATGAAAAATTATTATTTTATACTTTAGATATCCGGATGACAACTCGGAATTTGTATTATTTATATAATAACTTATAATTAACATACAGTTTAGGTTCGGATAAAAAGAACACACGGTTTCGTCTATTAAAAACACAGATTACAGAAGATTGTATTGGGATAAATTAGAAATACCACAAAACTCTTTAGATGAAATCCAGATATCAATACTTTTAAAAGGCAAGCACTGCCCGTTTACTTATAAAATGTTCTCAAGCACGGCAAAGTTCGAGCGAGCGATGGTAAAAATTTAATTGAAGGTGGAATATCTAAAGAAGATATTTTGAAGAAGAATTATTCTTTAAAATATTTTTCAAAAATTCTGAAGGCATGATGTAAATAACCCATAGCATTTTGGGTGTCTGAAAACATTTCAGTGGAACATCGATAACGCCAATTTTGAGCTAACTCTGCGATAGGCGGACTTAAGTAGACGGATAGAACTGAATCAAAAACAGTCAATCCAAAGCAATTGATGGATTTGATATGGAATCAATAACATGTGAACAGAAGAAAAAATCGTTTACTGAGAAGTTTCGTATAAAAATCCACTTACCAAACATCTCGACACATAGACATGCGACCATTTTGCAAATCGGTGAGATAAGTATTATTGAAAACTTCACCCTCCTCATCTTCCATGGCCAAATTGGAGCTTGTTGCGCCATTAGGTGCGGCTGATGACAAAGATCTGGGTAACGAGTTTGTTGCCAAGCTAGGACGTTTAAAGCGATTGTCTGCACCAGAATCTTGAAGTTGTTTCAGTTTCGTATTTTGTATAGCTATTTGTTTTTGATATTCCAAAACTCGATCATTTGTACGCATGATTTGCATTGATAATTTATTGACGTGTTCTTCATATTTGATATTCTGCGTGTATAAATATAAAAATTGTTTATTATTTTAAATTCGAAATTTTGATAGTCGAATTTTGATGGGTCATTCCAAACCAAATTGGATAAATTTAGGTTAAAACGAAAAGTATTTATTTTATATAAAAGTTAAATGCACGATTTCGCTTGGAATAACCTTTATATGATGCTTTTGTACTGTACCTGTGCCTTCAATACATCCATCTCTGCGCGTATGTTGGTAAGCTCACGTTCCTGTTTGCCTTTCATTTTTGTTACTTCTTCGGTATAGAGCGTTTTCTAAGGTGTTCAAATGTCGAAGGTGAAGTTCGAAGTTTATGTAAGACAAAGTCGACCGAAGGAAGTCAGTTGGTGAAATTGAGGAAAATAATAAAGGGCGCATAGTGAGCATACTTTTTTTGTTTAAATTAAAAAAAAAAAACTAAAAACTAAGAAAGGGTGTACATACGCCTATACAATAATTATCGCTTTTTTCAAACCTATCATAAATAATTAGGTACTATTTTATAGTTTTAAATTTAATTTAATGAAAATATTTAAATCCCAATAATTCTGCTGTAAAAACGTAAAATTTTAAAACCGTTTAGAATTTCTAATTTTTTTTTAAATCAATTTAGAAAGCAGGGACATCACAGCTGTTTAAACATCCGACTATTCTGCTACTTATAAACCACTTAATCACATATTTTACATTGTATACAAAAAGATTTTTGCTTTTCTTGATATTACAAGAAAAAACTACAACAATCAAGTTTTTTTATTTACGTACATATGTATATGTATATATCTATTGAAAATTTTATAACAAAACTAATTAAAAAAAACATTCGTTTGCATACAAATTGCTTTACACTAAAATAAAAATTAGACGCGCATAGACATACATACACACTCACATACAAGGTGTTAATTAGTTTAAGGAATAAGCTACAAAAAAATTCTTTAAAGTATAATACATTATAGGTTTAATCTCGATTTCAAATTCATTATGCATCTCTCTCTCTCTCTTATTTTCAAAATACTGGTGGAGTATTGATTTTGAATGACAGCTCCATATCATTTTGGTTCATGAAAACCGTGAGCGAAATAGCAAGTAATACTTGCGCTACTAATATAACAATAAAATATTTAAAACAGGCGTTGAAGCGTTTTTTCCATTTTGTTCGGGTCCCATAGATTTCGAACCTTTGACATTGCGTCTGCGTTTTTTTGGTATGTATTTGTAATTTAAAGAAAAGATGAAAAATGAAAGAGAAAAAGCGAGGTCAGCAAAAACTATGGAATTCGTTGGAATTAAACTGAAATAAAAAACTAACTTAAGCGAAAAAAGTGAATGTGATGTTGGTGATGGTAATGCGGTTGAGTTGCCCAAGTCTTTAGCATCGATTACATTGATCGATAAGTGTTGAAACTTTGCTGTTGGTATGACACATGTATGTATGTAATATGATAATTTAAATTTATCCTAATTTTTTGCTATGTACTTAGGTAACAGTAACAGGAACTGTAAAAAAAAATTGTATGTATATGAAAAGGAAATCGCGTTATAAAAAATTATTGGGTTTTTACTTGTTTTTGGTCAAATTTTTTCTTTCATTCAGTCGTCTATTTGTGTACTGTTTATCTTCCATTTTTGCAAAGAGCGTAAAAATCAAAGAACTCTACGAATAGTGGGAAACGATAATCCATCAATTCGCGGGTAGGTAATTCACCACTGGGGAAATATGAGTTTAATCGCGAGTGTTCAAGCTATTCGCATTTTTATTTTTAAACAAAATAAACATTTATGCGTCCACTTAATTCGCTGTTGGACCTTCTTTGATTTCTGGGTACTTTATTTTAACCTTTGTTTGCTTTCCGTTATAACACTTTTCATTGTTTAATTTTATTTCAGTTTGGTATTTGCTCTTAGATTCTTTCGGGACTATTTTTTTATACTTTTTGACCAAATAATATTATAAATTATTATGCAACCTATATTTAATTATTTTCCTGTATTTGCAATTTTTTATTGGTTATTTTTATTACGTGACTTTTTTTTTATTGGAATTATATTTTCGTTTTCTTGATTTTTTTAATTTTTTTCAGTTTTTTTTTAATTTATTTTGTTTTTATTGTATATGTTTATATTTTCTATACTTTTTTATATCTTTGGTACTGGTGCAGTTTAGGGGGCCCACCCAAAACTAGACCAAAAAAGTCGAGTGGGGTGTCAAAAGACGCGTATTCACGTCTAGATTTAGAATCTGAAATGAGATTTCTGTTTTTTGAACCGTTCAAAAGTTATTTGCAGTTAAAGTTCACAATTTTCTGTCATTTTCATGTGGTTGTTGTAATGCCATATTAGGCTGAGCCAAAAAAGTGAAAAAGTGTGGGAAACGTAGCACGCGGAAGGACATCACCGTGGCGGTAGCCACGGCTATGACACACACCTGGAGTTGGAATGGCGTAGCCCAGGGTTATTTTCAGATCCTAAATCTAGACGTGAATACGCGTCTTTTGACACCCCACTCGACTTTTTTGGTCTAGTTTTGGGTGGGCACCTTAACTGCACCATTACCATATCTTTTTTTATTTAATTTTTCATTTATTTTTTAATTTTTTTTGTACCTATTTTTTTTTATTTTTTTTTTTAGTGTTCTTTCAATTTTGTAACATTTTTTAATATTTTTTTTTAATGTACTTGTTTTGTTTAGTTTATTTTTTTTTTGGTTTAGTGTTTTTTCAATTTTGGCTTTTTTTTAATATTTATTTTTTTTTGTTGTACTTGTTTTGTTTTTTTAGTTGTTTCTTTATTTCATTTGGTTGGTTTTTTGTTTCTTTAAATTTTTTCCTTTTTTATTATTTTTTTATTGGACCTATTTTGTTTTTTTTTTATATTTTTTATGGTTCTTGTTGCTTTTATTTTTTTACTCAAATATTGATTTACATGAAACAGCAAATATGTATGTATGTGCAAGGATATACATTTTCTACGGCTACAAACGTACTATGCACAATCGCGCCTACTACACCCAACAAAATAAACATTTTGAATTGCGAGTACCTAACGACAACGATTTTCCACATAACTACAATTACAAATATACTATTTTACAACATTTAAAAAATACGAAACTATTCAGAGACCTACAATAAATATTTGCTTTATTGCCAACTTACCATTTTGTTTTTCATCTTTTCCAATTTGCCTTCCATTTCCAAACGATTCTCTTTGATACGTTCTTCGCTCATTTGGGTTTCCTCTTGTAGGCGTTGCTTGGATTCGCGATATTTAGCTTGTAAAATTTGATTATCTACACGTAATTGAGCGTTGGCTTTTTGCTCTGTCTCAACTAGTGCCTCGGATACGCTTAAACGTACACGCAATTGTTTCATTTCTTCATCATCTTCTTCATTACCATTGCGTAGCTTATCACGTTCCGATTGTATTAACGAAATTTCTTCAGCCTTAATAGCCAACTCTTTGCGAAGTTGTTCCACTTGCGCCTTGAGTGTTAGAATTTGCTCTTCACGCTCCGAACGCAAATTATCACTTTGTATTTCGTATTCCTTTAACTTGGCACAAGTATTCATATGCTCATTTTCAATTTGCGCTTTCTCCTCCTTTAAAGCGCACATGTCCATATCAAGATCACGCAATTGTTGCGCCAATGTTTCACATTTTTCTTGTGATATTTGCAGCGAAAGGGATATTTTCGATAATTGATCGTTTATATTTGAATTATGTGCATGCAATTGTTCAACATCGATATGTAATTTGTTTGCGAGCTTTTCGAATTCGTTAGCACGCGCCAGCGTTTTATCACGTTCTTGTATAACTTCTTCTAACTTCTCAGCAGTACGATCTGCGCTTATGGTGTTTTTCAATTCGTTTAGTTGCGAGTTGATGGCACCAATTTCGTGGTTTAAACGCACATTATTCGCTTCTGTTGTCTCTAACGAATAATTCAACTTTCGTATTTTCTCCTCATTCGATTGACGTATTTTCTCAAGTTTTGTCAGTTTAGCTTTGGCATCCGCCTCAGCGGCTTCTAATTGTTTTTTCTCTGTGTCGAATGTGACCTTCATTTGCTCCAGTTGATGCACTTTATTGATTAGCTGCTGTTGATAACATTCAGTATTTGCGATGCGCTCTTGCAACGTTTGCTTATCCTTTTCCAAAGTACCTTTTTCGCGTTGCAATTTTTCAGCACCATTCTTGGCAGAACTCAGTGACTCGTTTAGCTTATTATTTTCATGTTCGAGCTTAGAGCAGCGTGCAAGTAGATCACCTGTTTTAAAAGATAATTTTTCAATACGTTTCTCTTTGACCTCAAGAGTTTCACGTAATTTTTGGTTTTGTGACACTAAATCATCTTTCTTATTTTCAAGCGATTGCAACTGGGCGCGCAAGAGTTTCAATTCATTTTCCGTCGAGTCTAATTTACGTTCCAATGTGGTCGAATTTTGTAGAATATCTTTAACCATCGACTCAGTTGAACTATGTTGTGCGCTGGTTTGAGTTAACTGCTGTCGCATCTCCTGTAATTGTTCAACAAGCAAATCTTTTTCTTGCCTCAAAGCATCGCTGCCCTGTATTAAGCTTGTAACATTATCATTAGCGCGTTGCAGTTCGCTTTTCAATTCTTGCTTTTCCTGTTCCAAACGTTCTATGGCAACTGTAGCATTTTGGTACTGCTCTTTCACCACAGCACACTCATGCTCTAGCTGTATAATTTGTGCTTGGAATTTGTCCTTGATATCTTTTATGGAGCTAAGTTCCTTTTTCAAATGCTCGGTCACCGCATTGCTCTTGCGTTCAACCACCAGTTGTTGTTGTAGTTCGTTAATTTCAGCATTGCGGCTAAGGAGTTGCGTATTCAATTTATCATTTGCTTTTTCTAAAACCTCAACGGCTCCCTGACACTTCTGTTCGGTTTGATCCAGTTGTGTATGCATCTGAGAGACGTTATTCAACAAGCCATTAAGAGCGCTTCTCAATTTGCCCAGTTGTGTATCTTGATCATTCTCTGGCACCTTTATATATTCATCAAGCTCCTTCTTATCTCGCTGCTGCTCGCACGACAAATTGATATGATTTTCTATAACTGTCGTAATCTGTTCCAGCGTTGCATCAATATTCTCTTGCTCTATTGACTGTTCGGCTAGCATACGCATTAACTCAGACAATTTTGTTTGCCAATTATCACGCTCGTGTTCCTGTTGTTCCTGCAACCGGCCCAATTGGGCTTCTTTTGCGGAGATATCAGTTTGTAATTTGGCGCATAATTCATTTGCATTCCTTATCTGTGTATTAAGCTCTGAACAGTTCTTTTCTAATACCTTTGCTTGTTGGTCCTTTTCGCATATGGCCAGCTTTAGCTGATCAGCAGTTTGTTCAAGTGAAGCTAACAGCGCGGATTTCTCTTCTTGTTCCCGTTGTATTTGCGTTGTAAATGAATTGACATCTTTAGTTAAACGCTCTTTGTCTTCAATGGTTTTTTGTAAGTTTTGTTGTAGTGTTGCAATTTGTTGTAATTGTTTCAATTTAACTTTCTCCAGCGCACTAACTTGACTCTCGCAACGCTTTAGCACTGCCGTTTGACTTTCGTATGCTGATTTTAAACCACTTATAGTATGTGACTTCTCATTCAATATCCCTTCAAGTTTTTGTTCAGTTTCAAACAAACGTGATTCACTTGCTTGCAATTTGTTACATAGTTCGCTTTTACAATTTGCTTCCTTCGATAATTGTTCATTTAATTCATTGAGCGCGCTATCAGCCTTTTCAACTTTCTCATTGACTTTTAGATGCTCAGCTTTGAATGCCTCGATTTCAGTAAGTAGATTTTTATTTTCGTTTACTACATTTCGCATTTGATCTTCAAGCGATTTAAGTTTCTCTGCGCTGCAATCGCGCATTTGCTCTTGCTCATGTCGTACAGCTTCCAAACGTTGCACACTCTCATCAAGTTTACGCTTAACGTCGCTACTCTCTTCTAAGAGCGTTTGCATTTCGCGTTCCTTAACATTCAATTCAGCTTTGGTTGCTTTCAATTCTTCCTTCATTGTGCTTACAACACGGTCATGTTCAACACCCAGCTCCATAATACGTACGGTATGATCTTCTGTATTTACCTGCAAGGCATTTTGCATTTCATCTGTAACTTGCTTTAATGCTTCTTTCAGATTGCCAACATCTTCTTCGTAGATCTTTATTTGTTCTTCTGCTTGCTTCAATTTCGTTTCACTTTGATCAAATAACTTTTTGTAATTGGCTTCCAAATCTTCTTTGGCTTGTATGAGATTTTTTATTTTCTCTTCCATAATTACCATCTTTGAAACCGTTTCAGAGTGATTAAAGTTCTCCGATTTTAATTTGCTTTCAAGCTCTACTTTCTCTTTCTGTAAGTGTTTGACATTCAATACAACATCCGCAAGTTTTTGTGCCAAATTCACAGGCGTCTCAGTTTTATCATTACACAAAAGTAGACTTAATGCATCGAATGTTTTAAGTGCAGCTTCTAGCTCTGCTTTTGAATCTTTCAACTCCGTTTGCATAATACCATATTCACTCCTCAATTTGGTAACACTTACCTCGATCTTATCACGTTCTTCGCATATTTTTCTTATACGTTCATCGCGTGAATTTATTGCCAATTCGGAATTATGTTTCTGTGTTTTGAATTCTGTTGATAGCGAATCAATACGTGATTCCAACTCTACATTTTTCTTGCGGACATCTATTATTTCAGTGCCAAGCTTATTCATTTCAAATTCCTTTACAGCAATTTTATTACGCATCGCCTCTAAATGATCGGCTGTTTCACGCCTGTCACGTTTGGTGGCTTCATGTTGTACCAGTATTTTTTCATACTTCTCTTTGAGCATTTTTTCAGTTTTATCATGCGCTTCCAATTCCTTTTGGTAATTCTTAACACGGTCATTTAATGTATGCATCTCATCCGTGTTTGTAAGCACAGTTTGTTGTAAAGTTTGTATCTTACTTTGTAGCGTTATTACTTCTTCGTTCAATATTTTATTTTCTTTTGTTAGTGAGCTATTACATTTCTCATGTTCTGTAATTTCATTTTCTAATCTTTTAATTTGTGTTGTATACTCTAGACGCTGTGCAGCACACTTATGCTTATGTGTGTCATAATCATTTGCTAAACTTTCCAATTTAGCTACCAATTCAAATTTCTGTTCCTTAATCTTCGCAAGCTCTTGTTCACATCGTAACATTTTCTCTTGCATTCTTTTCTTTCCTTGTTCTAAGTCTACATTGGCAACATCCATATGCTTTACTTGTTCTTTAAGTACAATAATTTCTTTCTCGAAATCTCCTGATCTACGGCAAAGCTCATCATTGCGTCTATGTTTGGCCTGCAACTCGGATTGTAAAGTTTTCACTCGCTCTTTTTCATCTTTGTAAAGTAAACCAATGCGATCTACATAGTCAACTAAATGATCTAAACAATCGCCTGGTGTTATTTCCATATTTTCCTCCTCTTTAGCTATAATACTGCTCATATTTGTAACAAGATTAAATTCTTGTGCATGTGTTATGGTAAATTTGCGTATTAAATCGGACAAACGCTTGTTACCATTCTTTAACGAGTGCAATTCTTCTCGCAACTCAGCATTTTCGTGTTCTTTTTCTCGTAGCTGTACATCAACAACAGAGCGTGCCAGATTTTCCGGACTATTTGAACTGCAACTTGCATCAGTAATCGGCGAGAAGGAAGCATCCAAATAGTCAGGGCGTGAGTTGTTACCTGTTGAACGAGTCTCATTTATGAATTGTTCTAGTTCGTGTTTACTTTCAGTCAAACATTTGATCGTGTATTCTTTTTGCTAAGAAAATGAAAAGAAAGGTTTATTCACCTTTTTTAAATTTAAATATTTTCAACAACTTTACCTCCACATCAGCAGTAAGCTCATCAACTTTTAAGTCCAGCTCTGTAATACGATCCATGCAAACCACTATTTGTTTTTCAGCCAAACGTAACTACAATATAAATTATGTCAGCTTCAATATAAAATGTAAATGTAGATAAAAAAGGTTACCTTCTCTTGTACTAAACTCTTCTCTTCCATTAAATTTCCAAGAACTTCGTTGAGTTTTGAAATTTCTGCTTCCTTTTGTGCAACTTCTCTACACAGACGACGTTTCATCTAAAGAATGGGGACCAAAACTCCTTCATTATTAAATAAAAACCATTTTGTTGTTTTCTATCAGTTGCCCTGAGGGGTATAGAATGTACCCGTCATAAAAGGTGACTATAATCCTTAAAAGGTTCAAATGGTCAAAAAACGGGCCACGTGGCGTTCGGGTTAAAACCAAAATGGGCCAGCAAAAAAATACAGATTTATCTACCTCACTGTAATTTTGTACTGTTCCTTTATGTCTAGTTTGACTAATATTTAATGCTCTACTATACATATCTGTAACATATATCAATTCCTACCAATATTTAAACTACCTCGTTTCAGTAAATTTTAGCTTGTTGCTGTAATATTCTTGACTTGTTTCAAAACCAAAATATTACAGTAATATATCTGAACTGTGGTAGTGATGGTTTGCTGTATTAATTACTAATGCCACTCACCTGTTCTCCATCCTTATTTGGTGTTGAGCTGTTATCTGAATTCTGTGTAAGTATATCGTTCCTTAAATCTTGTATAGTTTGTTGCAGTTTTTTATGATCTTGATCTAAAACAAAAATTATATAAAAAAGGATTTAGCTGTTAAATAATTTCAAATGCCATACTCAGTTTTTTAATTTTTTCTTCATTTTGCTTTATTTGGACTTCAAGCAGCCCTTTCTCGTATCTTTCGGTCTCCAATTGTGCCTGAAAGTGTTTTGCATTTTAATAGTTGTTGTTACAAATATTTATTTTGCTGAAAATCTAATATATCTTACTCGCAAATTATAGAGCTCCCGTGTGCGCTCCTCCAACATCGCAGATTTTGGAGTTGGCGGCACAATACGTGGACTACTGCCTGGAGCAAAACGCGATGTACGACATGGCGAATCGAGCCGTGCAAAAGATGTTGAGGGAAAGTTAAGATTATTTCCACTTGAATTATTACCACTCGATTGGCTATCACTTGCCGAAGCAGATGAATTCGTATTTTTATGTGAAGTACTTGCGATAGCCTGTCGCAACTTGTCACGGCTTATTGATTGGCAATCTATTAATTCATTAAAGAATGCCGCAATCAAACGTTGATTATTTACAGATAATCTTTTACATATATCATGAAAATTTGTTTCTGGATATTTTACACATGAAAAATGCAACAAAAGAGAGTAAACATATATATACTCGGTTGAATTGATGACGTTATCATCGTCAAGAAGTGGAGAGTAGTCTGCATATTGCTCTGTAAATAGAGAAAGGAAGTTATTAAAATCTACATTTCATTTAAGGATTGAGTATTACCTTTTAGGAAAGAAATTATATTTCCTTGTGTTTCTGTCTTTTGTACTAACTTATGACTGGAGCGAAAATTTGTATAGAACTCGTCAATATCTGTTTGTTCCAAGCCAAAGTAGTTACCCGCCAGGAATCCGCATTCTGTTACCTATGTGGAAAGAGAAACGCATTGAAAGTACACAAAAGGTAAACACAAGGGCCAACTGCCACATTTTGCCATTTTCTAATCATTGCTTACCCAATGCATTAACACCTTTTTCCAGTTACGCACATCCATGTTAGTAAGCAAATGCAAATGCTTTGGTTTTTAGCTTATCCCTATCTCTTTATTATATTTTGCTGACTTCGCGACTGACTACCTGGGTTCACTTGGAATTTCTATTGCGTTAATTTAGATTTTTTTTATTTCTGCACAAAGCACAGCACTACAACAATGAAAATCAGAGGAACGAACACACATTCACTAAACAACTATTTTTTTCAATTCCTATCCTCTTAGAATTGCATGAAAACATTTAAAAATTTATCAATCGCTCCTTGGCTGTGACGCTAAACAAATTTTCAAAATGTCGCTTTATATGCACAACTTATTTCTCAGTTTGCCGTTCTTGTATGTAAATTATAGTTACGCTTTTTATGTATAATGAATTAACAATATGAACTCCGAAAATTATTGTAATCTATTTTCCATTATAATTTTTCGGATAGTTGAAATTTTTATAAAGAAATCTACCGTTCGTAAATTTTTAGATTGAAGAAAAAACGGAACTGCCGTTAACTATAGTTTCGAATTATTTTTGACACTTCTACCGAAGAAAAACGAGGCACGCTCGGCTCGGGGTGGAACGTTCAGGGTTGTATTAGGTGTCGTGGTGAAAAACGTATTTGTGTGGTAGAACTATTTTAAAAAAAAATAAATAAAAGTAGCTAATTTATGAATTATGATGTTATCAGAGAACAAGTAAATGATTGTATCACAATTCCATTCCTTATCCATATGCAGAGATTCGGCAAAAAGGAGAAATACTCTTTTCTGAATGAAAACAGGTTATTATAAACCTTTGAAGAAATTTTTGGGCCGAGCATGTATTTCAATTTGTAGTCTGCCGTTTTGAAAATTTTCCTTCATCTGCAAAGGACATGATTTTTTCACATAAACCTTACATAGCGGAGTTATGCTCAACAAACAAATTACTGCCGGGGGGCAGTCCCGTTGATGTTACCTTACTTTTGATGCCAGCTGTCCCGAACCATACACCTTCGGTGTGTTAGAAAGATCCCGTCCCTCGTAATGGCAGTGTTCTGTCTACACTCCTCAGTTTCCAGGGTCTAACCTTGGGAGATCCCATCCCTCTTTATTTATAATAGTAGTTTTATTTGTAAAAAGGCTTTGGTGGGGCGGGAGTTCAATTTCTAAATCTATGTTCTGAATAAAGTACTGGGGCTCATTTCTGGTTTTGCGTCCTACCGACAATCCTGATGCACACAAACACATGCAGACATCTGAGGTCTCAGTGACAACTTAACTGATATTCCCGTCTTAGGTAATGGCTTAAGCAGATACAGTACGGCGATACCTTGAAAAAACTGACAGCTGAGTAGACGAGTAGTGTTTGTATGCGTAGCGACAGATATGACGCATACGGCAAAGTTGATTTTGTTCTAAATTTCAACGTATGACGGATACGTCGACGCCGACGTACTGTATCTGCTTAAGCCATAAAGCACATACACACACACAAACAGGTTACACGTACACAAATGTTTTGATAAGATTTTGTAGAACAAATCGGTGATCAAATTTTTAGCGGCTATATGAAAAATCTGATGTATCTTTCAGCAACGTGTTGTATGGTAGCTACGTTTGTAAATTTTAACATATCTGTCTTTCAACATAACGTTTCAACCTCTTGCTTTACATCTGTTTCGGCCTTTAACTCTAATGAAACTGTCAAATCTTTTTCATCTCTTTTATATTCACGAATTTAACAGATTCCGGGCGAATAATAAGATAAAAACAAAAATGCCGGAAGATATTTTAGAGTCACAAGAAAAAATTAATAAATCTAATGATTCGCAATGCGATATACAGCTTGCAGACGTGGAAAGGATCGACAAGAAGGTGCCAGGCGTAGGGGAAACGCCGCCAAATAATCTAAGTAAAAACCAATTAAAAAAGCGCAAAAGGTTAGAAAAGTATGAGGAACTAAAGAAACTTCGACGGGTGAAGGAGCGTGAGAAACAGAAACAGAAGCGAATTCAGGCCCAAGCGCTTGGATTACCCACACGCAGTGGACCTTCACGTAAAGAGCTCAAAAAGCGGCAGCTTCAAAGTAATGAGCAGTTGACAGGAAAATTATGTGCAGCAATCGACTTGGACTACGATGATTTAATGGACGATCGCGATGTAGCCAAATGTATCAAACAATGCCTGCGTATCTACACAATAAATCGGCGATCCAAGTGTCCGGGCCAATTACATGTTACAGGTATCAAATCAAATGGACGGATTCATACAAGTCTTAAACGAAATGATGGGTGGGAAAATTGGCATTTGAAATACCATTTCGATAAAACCCACATAGACGTTTTTCCTAAAGACACCATAGTATATTTGACCTGTGAATCGGATAATGTCCTAGACCGTATTGAAGAGGGCAAAGTATACGTGATTGGCGGATTAGTGGATCACAATCATCACAAGGGGTTATGTCATACACGGGCAACCGCAAGTGAATTGAGCACAGCGCGTCTGCCACTGAGTGAGCATGTGAACATGAAGACACGTGCTGTGCTAAGCACATTTCATGGTAATTCGTTATAGACCCATTTTTAATATGTGTATATACATATGTACATAGTTAACTATTTATATTATATAAATTTTAGTTTTCGAAATACTAATGCGAGTTTCCGAAGGGACATCATGGACTGACGCTATAATGCAAACACTACCTGAAAGGAAGGGCGCCAAACCTAAAGAAAATACAGATAAACTGATTGAAAACGCCTTGAATGGAGAAGAAGCTATTTAATATACCTAATAAACCTGCTTCATACAATAACTTATTCATTTAGCTTGATTGAGTACCACTTATTAGTAACATGTAATTAAGGTCTCCTAATGGCAGGCCTCCTGAACGTACGTAAAGAGGTACTTCTGCTGCAGTAAGTAAAAATTTACCCCTTGGTTCTATATTTCAGGAATGATAAAAGTGGACAGCAGAAATGGGTTATTGAGCTAAATAATGCCGAAATATTCCAATACACAATGGAACAAACCAGCCATGGCATATAGTAGACAGCGCCGATATTACCTGTATGACAATGCCATGAAACCAGCGGTGAATTACGCTAAGATCTTCTTTGCCATTGACATACCACAGGAACCAAGGCGGCTGTCATCGGACATGAACATGGATGGTGCTATACCATAACTCTAACCCCATAACCATACTATATATAGGTAGACAATCAGTTTTGGTTTTCTTGCTAATAACTCACTTAATCAGAATGTATTAAAATCGAAAAATAAAAATTCAAAAATGGTAATAAATTTGTTAGCTCGTTTATGGATGTGTCGCAAACGAAAAAACAATTTTTGGGCTATGGTATGGTTATGTCGATAGCGTTATTGTTATGGTACAAATAATCGATTTCGTTAAAAATAAAAAAACACAAATACATACCGATAAATAAGCAAAACAAAACAACCAAAATAACAACAAAATAAAACGCGCAAATGCGAAGATACTTTAAAACAAAAAGGAGGAAAGTCAGCCGAAAAACATAATGTCAATTTTAGTTTCATTTCGAAATTCGAACAGTGCGGTTAGTTAAAAAGGAATAGTATAATAAATATCTTTCATAAAAGTATTTTTTACATAGCGTGTGTTAGATTTTCGCCCCAAGACTTTACAAAACGGTAAGTTAAATTCTAATAAAACAGTATTAATATCTGAAATTACACAAATTTGAGGTCGTTTATTTTTATACGTCTATAAAAAATCGTCGCGATGTTTGAAGAAAAGTGATTTCATTTTGTTCGCGCACTGGATTGTCTTGTTCTTGTACCGCTTTGGCCTCCCAAGGCGCAGCAAGCGTAACGATTCCATATCTTTGTTGTTTGTTTGACGCAATTGTGTTTCTTTTTCATGTGCTAAATGCGCAAAAAGGGAATATAAATAAGTTTTCGCATATTCATATTATTGTTTATTATGAACTCCATTACCATTTCATTCAAGTGTAATGTGGACAAGACCAAGCGAAAAATTGCAGTACGAAAATTAATCGCAAGACCGAAAAACAAGAACAAAGAATATTTGCAGTTACATATGGGTGTATATCATCCATGGGTGTATATAGTACATAGTATGTACATACATTCGTATATATATTGATATACACATGTGCTAATGCGTTGCGAATATTTGGAAGTACCTAGATATTAGCGTTGTTGCGAATATCCAATTTCATACCTACTCGGATGTAATGAGGTGAATATGTGGTGGTTTCACCCAGCCGTTTTTACATTAGCTTTGTTCGCGTATAAAACTTGCAAAAAGTGTATGACGTAAAACTCTGCCGAAACGCAAAAATTAAAAAGTTTCATGCGAACAGGAGTCAGTAAAAATTTGCAGTAATTGTTTCCTTTGGCACTCAACTACTAAAAAATTAGCTAAAAATATAATAGGGGAGTCAAAAGACGCTTTTTGACCTCGTTATTAATGATCCGAAGTCGAAATTTAATTTTTTTGTTTTAGTGAAAAGCTATTACCAAAAAATTACACAGGTCAAATCCTGATTTAGGGGCCCGATCCATGTTTTCTTCTTCTCCGCTGACTTGAGTAAATTTCGATTCAATGTAGAAGCCATAAAAAAATTATCCGACAGCTTTCAAGCCCCTACTGGCCTACAGCACCCCTTTCTAGGTACCGTTCAATAATTAAAATGTGACGCATCCATCATTCACCAACTATTTTTTGTTCTGCTTCCCTAACTCTTCTTCTTCTAGTTCTAAATAAAGTTGCAGTCTAGTTTCGTAAACTGGTAACCACATAAGCCACATAGAAATTAAAGAAAAATGTTTATTGGGTTATCTCATGTTATGTATATACATATATGAAATCTATTCAGCTGATGGTGATAAAAAATTTCACACATATGTACTTACATTTGCCGTTAGAATCAAATCTATAACATAATTTATAAACAAATAAAGCTGTCTAAAGTCATAGGCCCAACGACGCAATACCTGCAAACAGACAACAGTGAAGGCCAAACAACTTTTGTAAATAAATACATGTAAACAAACCTACATATGAATACGAGTATGTATGCTCTTACAAATAGATATTGATGAACCGCATACTTCTTTATTGAACTCCAAATGATTTTTTGCAAACAAAAATATATAACACGTGTCGAGTAAAACTTACCTATTTCATTAATTTGTCAAGTTTGGATTGATCATGGCTTAAGAATTTTTTTAAATGAATTAAGAAGGTATCATAATTCTAAGTAATATACATATGTACATAGGTTCTCGATTATTTAGAAAATAATAAAGTAAAGTATAAATTTTCAAAATCAGCAGAACGACTTTCAAACTCAAGTTTGGCCGAGGTTAGTTACTTTATCTTAATACATATTTTCAATGAGTTTTCAACTGTCAAATATAAAAGTGTTACGTTAGCTTTAGCTTTGTTGGCACATTAAATTTTCCTAAAATTTTATACAATTGTTACTGAGAAAGTGTTCGTTTACACAAAACATATGCTGCGAGAGAGCGCATTTTGACATTTCATTGACAGAGAGAGTTTTTACTGTGCGAATTTCACTCAACAGCAACAACAAAAATTTTAACTTTTAGGGCCACTTTCATAAAAGCCGGTTAAGCCTAATCGGCGATTAATTTGACAGCTAACCATACAAAATACGTCAATTAAACTCTGGTTAGCGGTTACCGGCTTTTATGAAAGCGGCCCTTAACCAATCAAAATGCAAACACATGTTTTTGCTGCAAGTTTTTACTGACTTCTGTTTGGTTGAAACGTTTTACTTTTTGCGTTTCGATAGAGTTTTGCGTCATTCTCACTTTACTTACAATTTTTGCTAGTTTTGTCAGCGAACAAAGCTTATATTAATATAAAGTTGCCCCCAAAACACGCCCACTAAAATTTTCATCCGTTTGGCTATTTCTGATCATTTTTATCCACATTTGTTTACAATTTTTGGCTATCGAATTTAATTCTAAAATGGAAAACAATTTGAACTGAAACAGTTTTTGATAATTTTTGCGTTTTTGGTAATGTGCCAGAATTATTATTTTTGCCAATTTTTGCATTTGTAAATATGTCACAGAAAACACGAGATTTCAGTTGTGACTGCGATCTCTAAAAATGAAAACAAATGTTTCTTGTTTTGTTGAATTATGGCGCTTTGGTTTTACACATTTCTGTATGCAGCATGCAAATATTAAGGGCTGTTTACAGTTAGCAAGAAATGCCAAAACTCGATATAAAAATATTTTGAATAGTTGGCCTATGAGTTTTATTTTATTACTCAAAAATAATCGTTTTATAATAATTTGTTTTTACTTATTATATTACTTTGCGACTAATTTAATTGGTATTCGATTGCTTACTGTGTCTATTTTATTGGTTTGACGCTTTTTCCTTAATTTGTATATCGATATAACAATAATCGACTTTTATAAACTTTTTCTTTATACAATTTTTCTTTATAAATTTTGTACTTAAAAGTTTGTACTTATCGATTTGTTAAACTATGCCGAAATATAATCAGCACCCGCATACTGAGTTAGTGACTTGTAAACAAATTTAATTTCCAATATCTATATGTACTACATAAAAATATTTACCTTCCAAGGCATATACCTAGTATTTTGTTTTGTGTTTATAAAAACGTCTCTAACCAAAGTGCCGTTGTTTACGTTATTTCCTTTGTTTTGATAATTTTAATATTTGGTGCAAAAATTAGTCAAAGGAAAATTCGAGTTTCTGTCACTTATTATTGCAATTTCTTTTGTTTACAATGCTTATGGCCTATATATATGTATATATATACATACTACATATATAAGTATTCACTGTGTCTACATATATATTTAACAACTGTACAGGGTGTTTTGTTACCAATTTAATAATTGCTAAATCTACATATTATAGCAATTTCATGAAGAAAAAACTTAAAAGTTTGAGTCTAACTTGATCGCCCTAGTATCTAATGAGAAAATGTTCTCCTCCATACCGAATGCCATTAATTAACTAACGGTTTGAAATATGGTACCAAACCCGGCCATGGCGTAGCATATCGCACCCTAAATCAAAAACCGTCACAACTCAAAATTTTTTAGATCACTTTCTTAGCATAGATCGCTTAATAAAATTAAATACAGCCAGTACATAAATTTTTTTTCTTTTTGACTGTTACCTTTACTCTTTAAGAAAGAATTTAATGCCAAGTTTTTATAAATCAAGTTATATTTGTGCAATCCAGAAGCGTCTAACTGAAACTTCCTCTGATTTTGAGTTGTGACACTTTTTGATTTAGTGTGCGATATGTCTCAGAATCTCTAAATATTCTGAGTTCGATTTTACTCATTTTTATCTCCGAAACCAATTGCGATATGGAACTTAACCGGTTGTGATATCAAAATAAGGGATATCTTAAATGTTAAGCCAGGCGTCTAGTAATGCAATGGTGAAAGTTGTATTAAATTCCATTCAGAAGTATTTCAGTGATGCGCGCACAAGCCTACAAACATACAGACAACACATTTAAAAACTGTTGCCTTGTATTCTATTGGCATTATAATGATTTCTGCTACCAATTTTTCTTGAATATTTGCAATGTACGGAAATCGACCTGTTACAATTTTAATATACATATGTATGTAGAGATAATGCCACCTTAAAACGTTTGTAGTTGTTAACAAAACACCCTGTATACAATATATGTATACTCTTTGTAATATGTTACTCTTTGTAATTCTCATTGAATTTCATTCACGATTTTCAATTTCTATTTAGAAACGAAAGCAACAGCGCAACAATCGCCAGCAGCAATTGTGTGATCGCCCACTGATCGACGACGAAGTGCTACGATTTAAATGTCTAATACATATTTATTGAAAGTGTACTATAAATATTTTACTAATTACAATACTTAGATAAGTAGAAAATTTGCTTTAAAAACAAAAAAGAAGAAAAAAAAAACAAACTATAGTATCGTGTGATCAAGTGCAAAAAAACCTATGATATAATATTTAAAGAAATAACAAATAGTAAATAGCATACAATTAAGTGCTCAACAAAAATTGTTGTGCTACATAAATGAAGTGATAATTTAACAAAAGTGTGCCGTTCTAATAGTATATTTATTCTTTGTATAAATTGAAAAATTTTTAAAAGTTCTAAAATACAAACAAAATGCAAGCGGTTAAAACGAAATTTGGTCGAATGATAAAAGTGTCAATGCCGTGGAGGACAGTGTTGCAGAATGTGGCAGCGGCTGTTGTTTCCTTGGTGGTATTGTCATGGTGAGTATTAACTCGATTTCATTTAACTGGTTAAATCAGAAGAATATCATAATGCAGCCTTATGGAAAAAACAGCCAACACTTCGACGGCTGAGTAAAAGATCAACCTATTTCAAAATGTTTTTGGAAAAATGTCCCATCTCAGAATTTGACTGCACAACGTTCTTTTATTCCAGAATTGTTTCAATACATCTTAGGTATCCCAGTATAAGTGTCCAATCTCACAGAAAATTCAATACATTTTCAGCTGATATTAAAACAAAAAGTTGAGATAGGATGTTCTCCCAGCCAATTAGAAACGATTTTTCTTCCACTAAACCGTTCATCTCGTGCCGTTGTTTGGGAGGCATTTTCCAATCGGTTCACCTCAATCAAGTTTTAATGTTCTGTAAATAAAAAACGTTTTGAAATAATTTTCAGAATATTCAACCTACCAAATAACGTTTTTAATTAAAATTTTAATTTATTTAGACAACGAATTTATTTCAGTTTTACTTGTAGATATGTATGTTTCGAAAATGTTACATTCGATATAAAAAAGTGAATATATCGATATTTTTGTAAAACGTACATCCTCAATGTATCCAAATGCTATTTCAGTCTCAGAATTATGCAAAAACAAATTATGTCCGCTGATTTGGCTTTGTTGGGCATTTCTATTTAAGTCGTATCCCTGTAGTCGTATTCCTAACGTAAGAGAAAAACTGAAATGCAATTGGTCGGTAAGGTACATTATAGATATCGAATTATGATGTAGCAACAGAAATCGATTGCATTGTTTTTCATAAGGTTAGTCGAATCACCTGTTTTATAAGATTACCGATAGTGCACCAATAACTTCAGCTTAACTATGCAAAGAATTGACAGCATTGCCAGCAGGATACTAATTGAGTTCTAGCTTTGCTCATATTTGTTCATTCGTTTTTATTTTTGATATTAGAACTTAAATATCAATTGATATTTAAAGTTTTCATCAAAAATTGGGCAGCAAACTTCTCAACCCAACAACAACAGGTACAATTTAATCTTTGGCACGCCCTCAAACATTCATCCTTCTCACCTCTTCCTTCAGTTATCGTAAAATAGAAGTTTCTTAATAGAAAATAATAAAAAGGAATAATTTTAATTCATAAACTCGAGATTTTCAACCTTCATTGAACATCCTGTTTAAAAAAACCGAGTCAACGACCCTAATAAATAAATGAAATTTATCTACTTATACAATTTTATAGAATAGCTTGCCAAGAATATTTGCATATACATACATACATACATACTTATAATGTATTCAAGAAGGTAGCCGCATTGACCAATTTAGTAAACAAAAATAAAACTTAATAAAAACGAAATAATGTGGAAAAATAAAACATAAATATTAACATAAAAGCTGACGATTTATGTAAAGAATGTGACACAAATATTTATAACATTGGAAAATCAAAAGAAAGTGAGCAATCAACCAGAAAATACAGTGGGGTCTGTATTGGGGCATGTCGCTAAATAAAGTGTCCTAAAAACGGAAATAACTAAAAGAAAAAAATGAATTAAGGAGTTTAAAGTCACTCCTATTGGTTATCTAAGAATGAAGTAGAGCGTTGGAATTACGAAGGAAAGGCAGTATTGAGATAAGCCAGTGTTGAGAACAGTGTATTCAATGTTAAGGAATCTCTTTAGTCTGTCTAGTTTAGTCTAGTCATTGTCTCCCAAGATAATCATAGCCGAGTTTTTTTTTATTAACTTAAAAAGACATTTAAAATTAAATGTAATAAGGTCAAACAAACCACCAACAAATTAAGTTGGTTGGTAGTTTGAAGAAATTTTTCGTTTTGCAGTGTCACCCTGTGTCCACAATTTTACTCACAAACCATATCATAGCTGTGGTATATGGTGTATGTCTTTAGTAAGCAATGTCACAAACACAACGTCGTCAACATAAAATGTATTTTAAGTTGACTATCACAGACGTGAAATAATGTTTATTTTAGAGTCAATTTTAAGTAGATAAAACTCTATTTTAATATGACTATGTTTTTAGATAATATGGGACCTTTATAAAGTTCTTTTGTTATACGGCTTTCGATAGCCAAATCTATTCCTGAAAATTGTTTGCCATAATTCACGAAAGCATCCCACTGTTCGTACATAAGTACGTCGTGGCGAACGGAAAGTGCATACGCAGACCCCGAACATAAGCAAAGGAGCAAGGGAAATGTTTTACCTATGGGGATCGTTGTCCCTTGCAGAGTTCGCATCATGGCGTTGACCAAAAGTGCGTTTTATTTTTGGTTTATCTTATTTAAGACGCACAAATTGGGTCAAAGAACTGAATGCGTCGTCGCTGAACGTGCTTTCATATCATTCTTTCATTTATATATGTACATAAGTAAAAAACTGTCGCCAAAAACAAAACTGAAATGTGAAAAAAAAGAAAAATGTTGAAAGCAAAACAATACAAAATACGGCGAAAACGAACCGGTGCAATGATAAATGACAAGTGGCAAGTGACTAACAATTTGTTGCGGGAGGCCGTCAAGAGTAGTGGGGGCCAACGGATATCTGTACACATTACATTTACATATGTAATGCATGTGTGGGTGTTTTTGCTACAGCTTTTTAATGGAGCTGGTCATAAAAACTATAAATGTATTTTAGACTGGGCAAACAATTTTACTGCATTGACAGATTTGCCAAGTAAATAAATGACATCAGAAAACCATGTCAATGTTAAAAGCATGATTACTATGGAGCAGCCTACTTGATTGTTTTTTTATTCAAAACTTCTTTTGGGGAATTTCATTTTCTAAAAAAAAACTATGTATATACTACATACGCAACTAAACCGATCGGAAGAATATACAATAATTTTTTTTTAACTCAAGGTGTGGCAGTTTAAAGCAAATTTGGCATCAGTCCTAAAAAATCTAAACCCGTAATGATACAGCCCTAAAAAGTAATACAATTCTGAAAAACAGTAACATATAATTTTCAAACAAAATTTTTTTTTCTTAGTCTAATGTATTGTATGCTAAATACATACAGCTGTGATAAAAAAACTAGCAATGCATTTTGGGAATTGGGAGTTTTTTATGAGCTGACATTTTTGCTAATTTTGGCCGAAATTTGGTGACTGCTTAATTTCAAATCCCTTAATATTTTTTCTGTGGTGTTGAAGGTCTAATTTTAGAACAAAAAGTGGTGGTTTATCAACTCTATTTAATGGCGCAAGAGAATTGATTCGTTATAGTGATACAAAAATTTTAAATTTGGACCAAAATTTTTTAAGGTAGTAACAAGTACGTAGTTTACATTTTCAAAATTCAAACTATCATTTATTCTACTATTAAAAAGCAATCCAATACACTTGTTTTGCCTTTAATAACATTTTTAATTTTAATGCTATTTTTTCAACCGCCACTGTTTACAAAAATACGTGCATTAAAGCTGCAAGCAAACTTCTTTATCCATAAATCCATAGTCATACCCATACTTAACCACATCTATTGTCATCGATTATTGGTCCCATAACCATTAACAGCTGACAATTGGCGCCGTCATTTGATAGTAAAGTTCATCATCAACAACAAATTTCTTCCACTTTGCTGCATGATCAGCAATCAGCTGTTTATGGATATGGCAAAAAATAGATTACATTGATTACCATAAGATTGGTTGGATCAGCTGTTTTATCTGGATATGGCTATGTCGCCATTGACAGGGCTTTAATGATGTACGGATTTTTGTATGCTTATATGTGAACATTTCTTAGCCATAAAATAAACGATTTTAAAAAAGTTTGGAAATTAGTATTTGCGTTTGTTTTAAACTTGACATATTTGTTCTAAAATTTGAATATACCACATAACGCTCGTCTTCATGATTAGGTATGCATCTATGTAGATACATATGTATATGTTTGTATATATATTCTTCATAAACATTTTTGCCGTAATTAATACAATCATCACAATATGAGTGCATCATTTGGTATTTTTCCGTAAATTTTACACGTTCTTAAAATAACAAGACACTTGAAAAAATTTATTTTAGTTTTTTACTTGAGCTTTAAAGAATTTTTCGCTCATATATATATTTACCAACACATTTCACAATAGTATCTACTATATAGCGTGAAAAATTTGCGAAGCTAATCTTCTATTACAGATTTAAATTTATTAGTGATGTGCTCTTCAGTGTATTTCAAAAACCGGTTATGCTGATGGCTCCTATTTCGGTGGATAACTAAGTCATGCAGCAAAAATCGGTTTTTTTAAATCCATTTTCGGGTTTTTTAGAAATTAAATTAATTTTTTCTCTTTCATCTCTGTTGCAGGAATTTCCCCATTTCACCATAATATTTGTTACCAAATGAAAATTATCGTACACAGTCAATTTGAAATTAATTGTGTAAATACAATTCTTGATTGAATTCATTGTCTAACTGAATTTGTTTGTAAATACAAAGTTGTATATGCATTAAGGTGTGACAAAAAAAAAATTTACAAGGGTATTATAATTTTGCCCACATAACGGTACTACGTAACGGCGCAAAATAATCAAGTTAGATACAGAGTTCGAGGTATGAAAGTTCTTAGGTTGAAAAGAGGAATTGATTAAGTCATGTTCGTCCGTCTGTCCGTCCGTGTACACGATAACTTGAGTAAAAATTCAGATATTTGCATGAAATTTTGCATACAGCTTACTTTCTGGCCAAGGTAGGTTGCTATTGAAAATTGGCTAAATCGGATGATAACCACGACCCCTTTTTCGATATCGAAAATTTCGAAAATAACATAAATTGACATAACTTGCGTAAAAACTGAGATATGTATTTGCATGGAATTTGGTGTATTGATTACTTTCTGGCCAAGGTAGGCTGCTGTTGAAAATTGTCGATATCGAAAATTTTTAAAATCACATAAATTAACATAACTTGAGTAAAAATGTAGATCTTTGCATGAAATTTGTTATACAGGTTACTTTTTGTCCAAGGTAGGTTGGTATTGAAAATGGACTAAATCGGATGATAACCGCACTTCCTTTTTCGATATCGAAAATTTCGAAAATCACATAAATTAACGTAAAAAAACTAACGTTGGGTATTTAATGTTCGGTTCACCCGAACTTAAACTTACTTACTTGTTTTTATGAAACTTATTGTACTGGTTTTCATAGACAAATCGAATTTTTGCGGGAAATATTCTATTATTACTCAGCTATACAATTTTTTTCTTTTTTACTATACTACAATGGCCCCTAATTTAAAGTAAAAGTTTTCTAAGTTTCTAAGCTATCTAAGTTCGGCCTTGCACTTATTAACAGTTGTCCAAAAATATTTATTGAGTGATTCTACTCATAGCACATTACCACACTTCACACTTGATGCCTCAATCTTATGCCATGTACACATTCATGTGTCGTATTTTAATTTTTTATTTTGCACACACCCTAATGTAGATATGTTTAATTGTGCAGTTTCCTTTTTGTTTAAATCACTTACATACGTATTTAAACGCTGACGTATAATCGAATCATCAATACAACAGATGTTTTATTGGCTTCCAATCAATTTCAAATTCAATAGTTTTGCTTTGTGCCAAGAAAATTTGATTCGAAAGTAAGTTTTTTAAGGTTGAAATTGCATAAACAAATGCATTCCCATATGTACATATAATGTAGATATGTATATGCATAGATAAATCCGTTTTTAAAATAGTATTTACGTGAATATTACATAAAACGAAATCACGTCATTGCAATATTTTTAAAGCAAACTCAACAAAGTTGGTGGATGCTATAGTTTATAATTATTTACATGAATAAATACAGATACGTATGACATATATACATATGTACATACATCAGTATGCCTCTCACTCCACACACAGAAAAATCGTCCTTTAAAGAAATTCGGGATACGAATTCAAAAGTGTGGCAATATTGTTCTTTTTTTTTTCTTAAAGCTCTCAATCACTGTAATTTGTAAATTTTCAGCAAATTTATTCTGACTTTCAATTTGCAAGTTTATTCTAATATAAATCAATCCGATATTTTCGCATACCTGCTGTCAATTTTTATAACCTCAAACAATTGTTTGTAAACAAAAAACATATGACTCGAGCTTGCTAAATGTACATTAACTAAATGCCACCATGAACGCTTTTTCGAAACCAATGTCCCAAAAAAACAAAATTCTTCAATTTCTCTTCAGCATGAACTGCACAAAAGACAAAGGGTGGCAACTCAATCTCACATCAAATTCAATTTCGAAAATGTTGTTCATCGCTCAAGGCCATTAACCAGACTGCAATGAAATGACAATTTTCCAAATTTCTGACATTAAGGCAAATGAAAAGTCATACAAACTAACGGTCATACATATAACAACAAAAAAGAGCAATAAAATTTAAATTTTGTTGTGACTCAAATACTTAAAGTTTGCATTGGTTTGCCTTCAATTCTAATTTATGTAAAACTTGTTTGCAATTTATGTATATATGTACATACAAACTTTGCGCGAGTTATTCAATGCTGCATTGCTCATATAAACTTATGTAGTTAGATATTTTAGTTCTACCTATGGGTGGACGTAAAAAAATATATCTATAATATATGTAAATGCGCAAGTTGAAAAAGATTGTCTCACTTTACGGCCAAACTATACATTTAAGGTATAAGCAATTATATATCTGGGAATAGGTCTTACCAAGCTGAAGTGCACTCAATCAAAACATTTTTAAAAAAATTTATTATAATTCAGGAAAATTCGTTTGAAAGATACGCCACTACACAAACGCTTATTCGCCTATGTACATACATACATATGTATATACCCGTTGTCGTGTGAGTAGACCTGACATGCAAGTTGTTATATTACCCGTGTGATCGGCACTCACTGTGAGTGCGCATAGTTTCTCGTGGACCAAGGTGCTTTGTTATGCCAAGGCCTATCATCTAGGGCCTAGGCGGTTAAGCGCTAATCAATAATCCCAAATTATGTTTGTGTTCTTCTAGTTAGTTTTCCATTCATACGTTTACTTATGCTAATCTTGTATTACAATAATTCGTACATAGCCACAATCGTGTGTTTATTTGACATTGTTGTTTTGTTGATAAACGGCAAATTATACATACATACATATATGTAAAACGAGCCCCTCTACGAGTATTGCGTATTTTTCTTCACACATTCTATGACCTTTTTGATTAGTAATCAGTCAAGTCAGTTTTTATTATCTACACCAGTGGTGGGCAAATTAATATTCTGTCATTTTGTGCAAGGAGTTGTCTTAAGAAATCGTTGATACATTTTAGACAGGTTTGTCAGAATAAGCTTATTTGGTTGTTACATTAGTTTGGACATAAAAGCACGGTTGTTGCTTTGATAATTTTGGACCCCTGGCCACCTCCCTTCTAGTTCGGTTTAGATATTATCATATTACAAGTAAACATTTCCAAAAACCCAGTAACAATTATACATATAAATTTATGTTTGTTTATAAAACTTTGTAGCTAGAACCCTCTCTGCTGAAATAGAGTCATATTCCAATCAGCCATAATTAATCGAGCTTCATAGATGATATCATCGCCATTAATTAGAGCTTAGCCGTCTGGGCGATTCTAAGCAAAAGTTTAACAATAAGCGCAACATGGATTTTTCAATAATTCCAATAATAATCAGCGAGTTTAAAACAAAAACTTGTATTTCGGTACTTCAATTATGTTTTATAAAATTAAGTATGTATTGTTGTTTAATAATAGCTGCCTACCTAGTATAAGCAGGGACCGTAGCGTTTATGAGTTTAATTTTATATCAGAAATTTTTTTATAAGATTCAGAACTCATGCAAAAAACGGGCTCTCAACTAAAAATATGTACATATGTAATTTATGTTGAGATAGTGTAGATGTGAAAAAATGCACAATATGTTTAAGTAAATTTTGAGGTTAAAAACTAAGCCATATTCATAAAAAATTAAAAATATTTATAAAGCTCTTATTATGAAAAATTTAGGAAGTGTCATTTTACAAAGCTTTGTACCAATTTTATTTTTTAAGGAGTAAGGTTTGCCTATTGTTAAGGTGCCCCCCATAAATTCAGACGGAAAAAATTCAGAAATACAATTTTTCGGAAAAATTTATTCAGAAACCATTTTTCAAAAACCAAAAGTCAGAACGAAAAATTCAGAAAACTTTTTTCAGAAACTAAAAATTCAGAATGAAAAATTCAGAAATCACTTAACAGAAAAATGAATGAAAAAATGAATAATCTGGAGGGGGAAATCCTATATTTTTAGAATTTTGCGAGATATTTGCAGTTAAAGTTCACAATTTTTCTGTCATTTTCATGTGGTTGTTGTAATCACAAATTACCCTGTGAGAAAAAAGTGGCCCATAGAGTCGGAACGGTGGCATGTTGCCACCGTTCAGGGCAACCACCTGGAGTTGGAATGGCGTAGCCCAGGGTTATTTTTTGAAGCGCGGCCGAAGGCCGCCTATGCGGAAAGGTGTTCTGCACATAAAAAACGTGGATCGGGTCCCGAATTGGGGATCTGCGCAAAATTTAATGTTTTTTCTGGTTACTTTCTCAATTTTGACTTCTGAATTTTGACTTCTGAATTTTTACTTCTGAATTTTGACTTCTGAATTTTGACTTCTGAATTTTGACTTTCTGAAAAAAAATTTCTGAAAATATGTGTTTCTGAATTTTTGTTGTCTGAATTTATGACGGGAGCCTATTGTTAAGCGTGACTAAAATCCACGATCGGTAGCGTATGTATTTTTACATGGATGAAATGATAGTGACTTTAGAAAAAAAATTCCAAAAATTAAACACGATTTTTGAAACTTAAAATTTATTCTTTATTGCAGTAGAATTGAGTGGGTACGCTATGATTTTAAAAACTTTTTAAAAAAATGTTTAAGATTAAACAATTTAAAATTTTTTTTTTTTAAATTTGAAATTTTTTTAGAATCATGGGTGATCTAATCGGCTGGCATGAATAAAATAACGAAAAAAAAAAAAATTATTTTAAGTTTAAAATTTATTTTGAGAATCTTAGGTAAACTTATCGGTTGCGAGATAGCAACAATAATTGTAAGAGCTTAAATTTTTTCTTTTGTTTACTTATTTCTTATTGCTCTCAATTCAAAAAAATTCTTAAACGAGAATAACAGAATTTTATCCACCATTGAAACGCCAATAAAAAACAGCCCAGGTTCGCTTATGTAGTTAGAATTTAGTTCAAAGTTTTATAATTTATAATTATTTGCTGTCCCTGGCCATAAGTCAGAGAAAAAATTTAAGTAAAAAGAATTTTAAAACAAGCATAAACTAGTTTTACTCGTTTACAAAAAACACATTCGCTAAATAAAAATATTTGTTTGATTTTGTTGGCCTATCAGTGTTCGCTAAATAGTACGTCCAGTAAGTTTTGTGTTAACTAGTTAATAAAAACTATTAGAAAAATACCATCTGCATATATTTAATATACTATTACCTATGTATATAGAATTTTATGAGAGCAATATTACTACATACGTGAATACCATAATAATTTGTTAAATGGATATCGTTTTTTTTTTTAAAACAATTATTTTGCTTAATTATCGCATTTCGCATCCGGTGACCAGTGTAAAAACAAATACTACACAGCAACATTACATAAAAATATTTACATACAATTTGTTGTTAACTGATCACGATAAAAAATGGAAGCTGAAAGTAAATATCTGATTTTGCAAACATATTATCACTATGCAAATTTTGTGAACTTCTTCCCAAAACCGTTGACAATGACCAACTGTATCTTGATAACTTAATCAGACTTTTGTGTAAACGAATACCTATGTCATTTTGAGCGCATGCATAATTAGGTTATCATAGAATAAAAGTTATCATAACCTTATCTAATATTTTCGCTCAGTGCGTCCCTTTAAAATACATCCCTGCCATTTCCGATAACTTCCTTTTTTTCTTCACCTTGTAATACCACTACCACGGGGGTATAACATCGCAAATGAGGGGTACTGAGTTACATATGGAGGTTATTTTATAAAATTTCAATATTGTTGTAGTATGAGAAAACTCATTTAAGTTCCACTTCTGTAAAGAAAATGAAGTCAGTGCCTATCACTGATACGATGTAAGCTGCATTAAGTTTTCTCTAAAGTTTTTTCAACATGAAATTGTGACAGCCGAGAAAATTTGACATTTTATTGTTCATACGAATAAGTTGCAAAAAGATTAGAAAAAGACAAAACTTTGATTTTAAAATATATGAATCAACAGTACGTATTCAATTTTTACCAAAATAATACACCATTCCTAGAATTGCCTTGTTTTTTTTCTGAAAAATTTGTTTATATGGTAAGTAGTAGCTATTACTTTGGACTAATGTCAAAATCATATGTCGTAAAAAGTTGTAGTGTCAAAATTTGAGAAAAAATAGCTATCAGCTGATTGGGTAATGCCACCTTGTACCCAATTCGCCTTGTTTGGTACTGTGTAAAATATTTTAACAAACGAAGTTTTTCTTCAACTGCTCTTATCAGATCCATTTTCGAGTACATACTTGACGTTTCTAATGTAAAAGGTGTTAAACGAAAAGTGTGTAGCGCGTTTAACTCAAGCATGTAGTCAAATAGATTTGTCAACCTTCTTCAAAATGTAAAGGGTTTTAAATGATGGAAATCTAGAAAATCCCAATGTGAATAGCAAACTATCGGTGCTTGTGAATGATTGCAATCAGACACAAGGGTCTGACAGCTATGCCGCTGGAACTGCCGAAAAAAAAAATAAAAGATTATGATAGAAGTCAATCGATTTAATCGGAATTTGCTTGTGGATTTCGATGAAGTCGATAGCGATCACAAAACTCTATTACATTTATTCGCCCCCAGGGCTGCCCTTTCTCCCTTTTTTCCTCCTTATTAGATTGGCTGTTTTGCTCTTACGAAAATTTGTGTTTTAGTTTTATATAATAATAATATCTTTTCTCTTTATAGGTTACGAATTCGTCCACTTGGCATATTTTTCCTGGCACTCTTCTTCTTCTGGCTCTACAAGACACGTTGCAGTTTTGAAATTAAACTAACATCAGAATCAAGAAGAAAATTTAAAATATTCAAATCCAAAATAATGAATACAAAAAAGAATTCTCCAACATTGCATTTCGTATGTTTCGCCACGGCATTTGCCAGTATAGCCATTGTTGGACATTATATGGTTGGGATATTTGTACCCATAGCACTAGTCTTCAATATTCTTGCAATAAGTTTGATGAGACATTTTGTGGAGATTAAAAAAGGTAAGATTTTTTTCAACGTGGTTCTACATGGTCTTGCAAACCTGTTTATACGG
The DNA here is from genome assembly GCA_951509765.1 of Sphenella marginata. NCBI lineage: Eukaryota > Metazoa > Arthropoda > Insecta > Diptera > Tephritidae > Sphenella > Sphenella marginata. The sequence continues at coordinate 24,198,322 of OX608081.1, read as the reverse complement.
ATGGGTCACAGCTGGATGGGAGAGGTTTCTGTCAGGAATTAGCAGTAGGTGGGCTTCGTCTGAGTTAAGCAAGCGCTAGGCTGAGAGAAGCCTTTTGTCGAGTAGGGAAGTCCTTCTGACCAATTGTTTATGTTAGGTTTCTGGGGAATACCCTATGAGAGTTATTCCTGAACAATATGCGAACTATAAAATTATTTCTCCACTATCTGGAAAATACCATAGTTGAGTTAGATTAGGCTCAGAAGGCCTGCAGTGATTGCCATAAGTGAGTGAAAGCTATCCGTATTATAGAAATTGATAGCAAAGCGAATTCAAACATATTCGCTCCGATTCGTCTCGGATTATTGAGTTCAAATGTCAAATGTAAACAAATCATTTCCCTTTTTTTTCTGACATTCTGAGGTATAACTGTACAGGAAGAACAAGCAATCAACTGTTTCTATGCCATCACAGGCTTGTTAACCCTCTTTAAATAAAAATATCTAAACTTGTTGTATTGTGTTATCACTATTTAATATCCTCTTAATTGCTATTATTGACTAAATTTCATTCCTACAACAGCTGGTTCTTCCGTACCGGAATGGGTTGTTATTTCAGTGGAACCCTGTCGAATTTGTGTATAACTAAATTGATTTTATTTCTTTCAGTAGTACATTCTGAACAAAAGAACTGGAAGACAACAGATATTGAAACAAATTCTGATGGCTCTACCACTGATACAAATGGCAATAACGATGCCGATATTGAAGACGATGAGGATGAGGAATTTGTACCAGAAACAAATAAAATTAATTTGGCGATCTTGGAGAAAGCTAGCGAAATCACATCACCCACAGAAGATTTGGAAGATGAAGAGCATAGTGATGATATACCATCAGAACTCTTAATACCTGATTCCATACCAGAAATAAACGAAAATTCAACCGATGAAGACGATGAACTAATACCCGTAATAGATGTACAACAAAAACCTAGTACCACTGCCGAACCAATAGCGATCGCTAGCAAAATTCACTTTAAAAAAGGACATTTTAAAAATGATCCAAATCAATCATCGTCATTATCCTCTTCATCATCTGAAGAGAGTTTATCGAAAGGTTTACGTTTCCCCGATCACACAGTTGTCGACGGTGCTGCGTTAGCGAAAGCCGATCAAATCAGTGACACAACACCAGATCCAGCGTCTGTAGCGAATGTGATGGTGACAAATCAATTAACAAATATGGTTGGTAGTCTTGCGATAAAATGGTTAACAGGCGCTGGTGCTGGTGCTGGATCTGGTAATGGTGCTGCGACAACAACAACAAGTAAACCAAAAGAAATTGAATTGCATTCAGATTCCTCACAAGAGAGTGAGTTTGAATTTTTAGATAATGAATAATGACAATGCCACAACAACATGGACGGCTATCAACAACAACAACATATAATACTATGTATGATCCAAAGAAAATTATTAATATAGTACTTATTTATGTATATTTTATAGGGGTATACACATACTAAATATGTAATATTAAGTGGAGCAGCACATTTGAAACAAAAAAGAAAAATATATGTATACGAGTATAAGTATAATAATATGAGCACACTAGCTAGGGGTGGCTTAATTTTACCCTAGAACTCAATAAATCAGTCTTATTTAAAATCTCTTAAGCAAATTTTGACAGTTTTGAGGTGAATATAATTTTAAGATGTCCAGATTACTAAGCTATATTTCAGTGATTATGAAATATACATATTTGTCATTTTTTGGCAAACTTTTGTTGGGAAACGTATCAGACAAAATTTTCACCACATGGAAAATATATCTCACATTACTTGAAACACTTTTCTGTACAGACGATCAGAGAATTCACCAAAAAATAAGGTGTAACTGACTGGAGTAAGTTTCACAGACTCAACTGTGTTTTGTTAGAAAAGGTAAAGAAATAAAGAAAGTTCAAACGGACGATTAGTGGCAACTGTGAAGTAACAATTCGTGGGTAGCTAATTCACCACTGGAGTCAAATGCATTTAATTCACCTGCTTTATGCTACTTCAATTTGTATACAACATTCAAAATCAGTGGTGCGCAATCCATATACATTTGTAGAACTTTTGTTTTCGCCTCAAAAATGTATGAATATACATATGTACATAGAATTTTGAGGTATAAAATTATTTGAAATTTGATTTACCGATTACCAAAACTAAAATATTTTTTCATACAGGCACACTGGCTCATTACTTACCAGCGTTTTCACAGCTTAAACTTACATTCGGCATTGGGTATTCTCTATACCTTTACCTTTTCTGCTATTTATATTTGTTGAAAAAAGGTAAAAAAAAATTGCTATTCAATATCTTCAGAAACTGACTTTGTAGACTTGAGCCCTAACCACAATTTTGTGTAATCAATTATATCAAGTTATTCTTTTTACCTATTATTTTTATGAGTTTTACTACAAACTAAAATCAATAATAGACATCGGCCGTGGGTTAAATCGAATGTTCGATTTCATTCGTGAATTTGTCAAATTTTAACGTTTTCATTAAACCGGTCTACTTATACATATATTCTACACATAAACTTTTACTGAAAAAGTGCTGCTCGAAACTTACTGGTGCTCTTTTTACTCACTACGATTAAATATACGTTAGGGTGGAACGAAATTTAAAAAACTTTGGTTCCTTTAAACAAGTTGTGGTTAAACATTTTGATCTTTATGCAACATTTTGAAGTGGCTTACTCACTAAAAGTATTTAGTCTCATCAACGAATGTGATTTTTTCAAATTTTGACAATTGATCGTAATTGAGAAGTTTTTCGCTACGCAATTTAGTGTTGTAGAAACTCTGATTAAAAGTAATTATTTTGAAACAAAAACCTTAAGCATCTTTTAGCTCGATTCAAAACAAAAAAAAAATATTTACATACTTTACAAAATTGTTTCAGCCAAAAGTTCTCGCTTCATGCTAAGAGACCTCCCTTTTTTTCGTTCCAGCCTAATACGCATAAGATATACTAGATCGGCTAATGCATTTAGCTTTATTTGTGAAAACAAAAAAACTAAAAGATATTTCTAACTAATATGTGCTTTAAATTTTATTTTATATATTATTTACATTAAAAAAATCTTCCGCCTACAATACGAAAACAGATTATTTTTATAGAATTTATATATTTTTTTAACTTGCCTCGCCAACTAAGCTTAGCTTTAATAAATTTCACTCATTATAATTCAAAATTTCGCAATATACAACATATAGTGTTAAACAATTAATATTAATATATACATATATAGGGTGTCTAAACGATATGCTGATTTTTTCCCCCAATAAGACTCAAACCAATCTTATCGATAACACAGGAATCGTCATAATAATTTAATTTTTTATCGCACTATCCCAGCATTATTTCAGAGTAACTTTCTGTGCGTTCTTAAGGTTAACCAACCGAATTGCTTTTCGTTCTTTTGTTGTTGTTGTTTTAACAACAAAATCACTCCCCGAAGGTTTTGGGGAGTGTTGTCGAAATAACAGTCCTTGGCCAGATGTGAATCCGGTACGCTGCGGTACTCCCTTGCGGTACTGCCCGACTGTCGTGGGAGCGATTTGGTATGACCAGTGCAACCTTCTAGGTCATGTCATCCCTCCTTCCGAAAGGAAAGAGAAGATGGGTAATGAGAGGTGGGAGGTATCATATCCGTAGATCAACCATCGAGTTGCACATCATTACCTTTGTGCATATTGGTCGCCTCTTACGACCGGTATGCCTACCGCGGGCATATTCTAAGCCCCAACCCGCAGGCAAGCAAATGAAACTTTATGTTTGGTTTGTTTGCACACTCTGATTATGAACCTATTTGACAACACCCTAATATAGTACGTAAACTTGTAATATGTATTTATTCAAAATTAATAAAGAGGCAATTACAACCGTAAGGATATCGATGGTGATGAAAAATAATATTTACGTATGTAATATATATTAACTTGTAAAAAATATGCTTACGAAAACTACTTAAAATATGCAAGATTTATATACAAAACTATCAGCTAATTTAATTATAATTACTAATTAAAGAGAAGTTCGACAACAAAACTTGCAAAAAACTGTCAATAAAGAGAGAATGACATAAAACTCGCTCGAAACGTAAAAGGTCAAATTTTCTTACCGTACAGGAATTATTAAAAACATGCACGAAAACTAGCTATTGCGTTTTTCATTGGTTGGTAGCAAGTCACAGTAAAACAGGTAACAGCGAGGCAGCCATATTGGAAATCGTTTCTCTGAAACGTCAAAACGGCACAGCACATCTTTTAAAAAAAAAGGGAAAAAAAGTAACTTTAAAATCTTCATCCTTGGATTATCTACCCTCAAGTTATACCTGTATAAGCAATCTGTATATTAATCTTTTAAATGCACGGACAATTTTTATTATTAGAAAATAAGAATTTAATCGGTAAATTACACTTATTAAAATAGCATCACAACTATTAATAAAATGATATATTTTAAAAGGTAACAATATAAAAATATGTTTTACTTCAAAATAACTACGTTTATAAATTTTTTTAATTTTATTCCTTTTAAATACTACCTATATAGTAAGTTCATAGACATTTAAGCAAAGTGCTTGTAGAATAAATCAAAATTAAAACAAAAGTTGAGTTTATTTTCGAAAATACACTTATATATCGTTTATTCCAGTTAGTTTTAAATCTAAACCACAAAATATTGAGAACTTGTGGGCTAACCAATGAATAGTTTTAAATTTAGGCTAAAATTAGTGTCCGAAGTAGGAGTAATTTCAGTTTGAAAAGGCAAAAAGGTCCCTAGGTACCTTCTCACTCATCGGACGATTAACTTAACATGCAAATGTTGAAACATGTCTAAAAATTTGGGGAGATTTATCAAAGGACGCGTTTTGACCTCAGAGCCTACCACCATGGAAGTATCAGCATTGACAAATAAATTATCATAGCTGTCAATAAAGAGTGATTTTTTAACGTCAAGTGTTAGCGTTAACTTCCCTTAACACCTTTTAACACTTGTCTCTATTCGCTTACTTTTTTAACGCTTTTCCCAAATACCTTTTACTGTGGTTAGTTAATGCGAATTAATTTCGTGGTGTTTAAAGTTATGGAATATAAGTTCTCCGAAAACCTGAAACCGAACTCGCGACGAGCAATTGTAGTCCGAACGCCTATCACCTGCACTATTGCGACATGAACGGCAGTGTTGTCAAATGCTATACTTAGGTTGAGTGCAGTTTTCCCCTCAATTTAAACTGATATACTACCTATAGTAGTCAACTGTATTTTAGTGTTAAGGAAAATTACAGAATCGCACTTTCGTTAGGAGCAAACGCTAAAATTCGACGATATGCTTAACGCTCGGCGAGTGTTAAAAGTTACAGAATCTACCTACTGGTACGGGGTAATCGACTGTTATAGGAACATCGATACTATGTAGACAAGGATACTCGATCATATAATCGTATCGGATCATCGCTCTATAGTGAAGCCAATTAAATCTGTAGATTTTTATTTCTGTTTGGTTAATTTTGTATAATCAATTGTTTTATTAATAACTTACATTAACTATGCAAAATGAGGAAAATTACACAGCAAAATTTACATAACTTTTGCCGCACCTGTCTTGTGGAATTGACTGACGCATCATCGATAATGGATGGAAAATATAGCATTCAAGAAAATGAACTCGAAGAATTGATAAATGTCTGTGCTTCAATGCGACCGGAAGCAGACCTTACATTTCCTGAATTTGTGTGTGGCATATGTTATGAAAAGCTACAATCGCTCCAAGAATTCCGTTGCCAAACTATGCACTCACTTGGCCTGCTTAGCAATATTTGTAAAAAGCTGAAGGAGAATAGAGCGACGACCGGTTTAAATACCACAATTAGTGCCCAAACGAATGAAGTAAAACTGGAAGATGAGGTCTATGTCGAGGCCAGAGAGTATTTCAACTCTACACAAAGTGGCGAAATCATGCATAATTCAATAAATCGCCCCGCCACACAAGCGATAACAAATCAATGTAAAAATGATATAAGCAATGATGTACCTGTAAGTGATATTAAAATAGAGCCTTCAGAATATTTGGATTGTTTTGATTATCTCGGTACTCCTAAAGATAATACAAATGCGCATAACGCGGAAGATGTTTCGCCTAGTCCATATGATAATGTGTATCAAAACATTGATTATGAACAATCAAATAATATTTGCTCAAATTTAAGCAAACGAACAAACATTCAAGATTTTATATGCAATCAATGTTCACGTCGTTTTACAAATTTTGAAAATTACGAGGCGCATTTGCGTATCCATAAGGGTCTAAAACCATATGTGTGTAATGTATGTGGGCAAGGATTTAGTAGAAGTGATCGTCAGCGTACCCATATCCGTGAAGTACATTCAACTGTAATGCCTCAATATAAATGTTTGGAGGAAGGATGCGGCAAAGTATTCAATCGAGAAGATACCTACAAAAAACACATTCGCTGCAAACACAAGCATCAAAAATCCAAACCAAAAACTCTACGTCAAGCATTATGGCAATCACTTTTCACTGCATAGGAAATCAGACAAATTCTGTCTACAATTCACTTTCGAGCGAATTTGCGTGTCGTGCCTTTGCAAACCCCATGCTATTTATTTATTTAATATTGGAAAAGAACAACAAGATGCTCTCCTTTACCGATTAAGGAGCACTAGCATAGACACCTTCGGCTCGCTTTTTTATATATGTACATTAACAATAGATTAACTTATATGCTTGAAGATAATTAATACTAGATTAATTTCTTAAGACTAGTTAACCTAAGGAATTCATTAATTTTATCTATTGATTCTAAGTTTACATTTTTTAATAAATTGGTGGGATTTGTGTTGCTGAAAAGTTTGACTTTTGGCAGTAATACACAAGCATGTTGATTTTGCTGCACCACTTCCACCTTCTATTTGTTCTTTAAGCTTAGTTCCATTTACTTCTTTACGTTAAAACTCTTTTCAATTGAATTAATCAAATTTTTGTTTTTTATTAAATTTTTGTTTACATGCTATAATAACATCATTAATGCAATTCGTTTAAATAATGGCCTTCGAACTCTTATGATCATTCGACGATTCATCTATTCTTCAGATGCCTCAATACCACCACGCTTAAGCTCAGCACGATTTTTTTCTTCTTCAGTATGTGATTGTTTATGTGCATCAAGAATGTCAGCAGTAAAGTAACCCCGGCCACAGATATTACAAAGATGCGGTTTAGGGCCTTGATGCCGCTTTTCATGAGCAATTAGATGTGTCTTAGTTGGAAAACGTTGAGAACAAATCGAACAAACGTTTTTAGGTAATTTCTTATTATGACTTTTCCTATGAACATATAATGTATTTATTTTTGCAAAACCTTTGTTGCATACATTGCAAACATACGGCCGTTCACCAGTGTGCACTTGACGCTCATGACATTTTTGTGCATAGCTTGAACAAAAACTTTTCGAACAATAAACGCAAGCAAACTTACGCTCCTCGTGGATAGTGCGCATATGATGAACCATTGTTTGCTCATATTTAAATTTCTGTGGGCAATAGCTACATTTGAATATTTCCGGTTTTGATTCATGCATACGCATATGCGAAACCAATTCTGCTTTTGTCACCTTTCCTATTCCGCACACTTTACAAATATAACTCTTAATTCCTGAATGGCGTTCCAGGTGTACTTTGAACGCAAATCTTGAACTATAATTCTTCAAGCAAATCTGACAAAACCATCGTCCATCTTGTAGTTCATTAAATTGCAACTGATGGAGTTCCAAAATTTCTTGGAAACCAAATAAATTTGATGCTAAAAGAAATAGGAAATTTTTTGTTAGGCCATCGTCAATGTGCTCACAATAAAAAAAACATTAGTAGTAAATTTCTACTCACAGCTATGCTCAACTTTTCGATGAGCTTCCAAGGTTTGGCTTTGTTTAAAAGAGGCATCACATCCATTTATGCCGCATTTAAATGTCTTTTCTACGAAATGTTTTGACTTTATTCGATGTGCTTGTAATTGGTTATAGTATTTAAATGACATTTGACATTCATCACACAAAAATGAGTTTTCATGACCATCATGTACCCTACGTATATGCGCGTCCAGGTATACCTGTCTACGTGCTTTTTGAGGACAGAACGGGCATATTAAAAATTTTTTTTTGACACCACTTTTTAGTGAGTCAGTATTATCTGCTTCATTCTCTTTTTGTGAATTGGACGTGTTTAGATCACCATTTCCATCCACCATAATATGTTCATTGGAATCGTTGGCGTCGATTAATGGTGGGTCTTTATCATCTTCCTGACATTCTGAAGAGTATTCCTTTTTGACAAGCGGCTTAAATAAATTGTCTTTACGATCATCATTTGGCGGCATCATATCAGAACTGGATACGCCAACCTTGTTAGAATCCTGACGCTCAGCTTTAATTGAGTATCCCAGCAGAGGTCCAGATGCAGGGAGTGGCTGAAATAAAAGACCATTTGTAATAACACTTGTTTCTGTATTCAAAATCAAATATATCAAATTGGAATATTCAAAATTTAAAAAAATCACAAGTTTTTTCTGCCTTTCTTTTATCCTGTTCGCCGGCTTTGTTTGTTTGAGTAGCGACAAAACGTCTACCCGAAGATTCTTAATTGTCAGCCACCCCCCCTAGGGCAAGGATTTCGGGTTAGAGGTATAGAACATGCCCTCGATAGGCATTTGTAACGGCCTAATCACTGGGAGAGCTAAGGCTTTTTCTGTTTGGTTAGCTAAAATACCAAAATTTGTGTAAAACTTTGTATCTTACCAATGCGTCGTCATTCCCTTGAGAACTGCGAAGCAATCTCGGCTTCTTATATTTTGGACTACTTCCCGTTTTTTGTGACTTTCTTTTATTACTATTATCATCATCATTTACTACTTCGAAAACGGCCTGAGCCGAATTATTTGCCAAATTGCGCAAATCCTGTAGGACAATCATTTTGTCGTAGCAAGACTGGCAAAGGCTTTGCGGATAGACTTCTTCATTTTCCATAGAGACATCCGTTGAGGTAAACGATGCAAATATTTCCCTTAGCTGTGGTAATAGATTTAGGTCATAAACATTGTCTTTGGAATGCTTATCATTTCCCAATTTTCCACCGGAGCTATTGCGAAGAACTCTGCGTTCGTTTCGCTTCGGTATGTACGTTAGACACACTCTACAGAATTCTTGCAAATTATTGTGCGAGACTTTTTTCATCTTAATTAATTTGATACCAAAATTTTCGGGGAATGTACAAAAAGGCGCGTTTTGGCCTCGGTATAAATAATCCAAAATCGAATTTTCAATTTTTTGTTTTTGTGAAGATATTTGCAAATAATTTCCCCTTGATCGTGGCTTATACTTCGGATGGGAGGACTATGGTGTATTTAAAAAAATCGATGATTTCTTTCGGTGTTGGAAAATGACTAACATCGTTTAAATTTTTCTGACAACAAATATGGCACATTTCTTGACGAAATTGTATATATCATTTGATATAATATAATTATGTATTTGTAATTGTTGTCAAATCAACTATCAGGGCTTAACCATAGGGGAAATTCTTTACGACCGCCTTCGAGTGGGAAAATATGTCTAAAAAGGTTTGGAGAGGTACCAAAAGAAGTGTTTGGAACACCATATATCTGTGTCTACAACAATCACAGAAAATGATAGAAAATTTTCAACTTATAAAGGCAACTGATTGTTTTCGATAAAAAACCAGAGACAAAAAATTACTTATTTGAAATGTCTGTATCAAAAACGTTGCTCGAATTTTAAAATTTATTCAAAACGTTGCTTCATAAGAGTTATCCGTCAACGTTTATTATATATTTTGGAAATAATAGTTATTTGTCAACGTGTAATATAAAGTAAAATATAAATTAACAACGGTTATTAGATAACGAAAATATAAACGTTAATATACATATGTATGTATGTATGTATAATAGTTGCAAAGAAGAACATACATATATATATGTACATATGTACCATGTATCGTCTTGAAACTGTTATGAAACAAATACAAATGTACATTTCAAATCCAACTTTTTTTTGTTATTCGGCAACGTGAAAAATTAAATTTGACAAATAACTATTATTTCCAAAAAATAAAATAAATGTTCACAAATAACTATTATTTTGAAAAAAATGTATGTATCCTCTTTCGAATTTCTATGTTTGTCATTTTCCAGCACCGAAAGTAACGATCGACTTTTCTTAATTGTTTTGCATCTCTATCATAGTATATCTCTAGCCGAAAACAATCTCTATTAGGGACACGATATCGAGGGCAAAGAATATATGAACTGTATATTTTTGCTTTTATTCCTTTTTATCTTTTAGATTAATTTTCATTTTCAATAATTTTGAAATTTATTATATAAATCAATTATTTAATAATTTTTTTAATTCTAAAATTTTGAAATTTATTTAATTTTTGAATTTATCCATTTGAAGTATCGCTGTAAATGTATCGGGTGTCCGATAGTATCGAAACAAAAAGACTCGATAGTCAAAATATCGATGCTTAATTTACATGACAAACAAGCAGTTCAATAACCCAATGGAGGAGTTGTACCTTAACATTGGCATCTTAATATCCATTTGGAAGTTGGGGCTCTATCTCGCATTAACGATATCCTAACCATGAAAATAATTATTTATATGTACATAAATATTTATTTATAACTTTCAATTTTTATTTATGATGAATAAAGCTCTATTTACAGTTCTTTTTAAGCGTGAACATGGGTGAGCGTGAGCAATTTTCTTTTGTGTAATATGTTGATTTTTTTTTCTTTTTCCAAAAAAAAACTGTGATAGTTGATAAATAACTAAAATATCTTTAATATTATTGCATTTAAAACTAAGTAAACGTGTTAAATATGCTTTAAAATGGTTATTTTACAATCTGACTGTGAAACGTACTCATTCGCATGTGAACATTGCCGTTTTTTATTCACCACGGCAAATATCGGATTTCAACCCTGTTTTTGGTGAATATGGAAACAAATTGACAGATGTGCGTGAGTGATCAAAAGAATTGATTTGGAATTCTTTTCGAGCGTGAATCAAAGCATTCACACAAGTGTTTAAAAAAAAATTACTGCAGTGAAGTTGGCAAAATTTTTGTGTAAACATTGTAAAACAACAACATTGTATACATGTACATATTTTCAATTATTTATTTATTTAATAATTTATTTGTTTATTTCCTCTAGTTCACGCGCGCAAAAAAAACTGTAAACAGAGCTGTGAGTATTTCGATTGTGATTCCTTATTTTGACAGCTATGAAATGGTGAAAATACGATTTTGCATATACTCACCAAAGATTCACGCTCACGTTCACGAAGAACTGTACAGGGGTCTTAAGGTTATACAAATGAATATGTACAATAAGTTTCAGTTTACAATCTTAAAACACTAGGCACATACAGTTTTTTGTATTAAGCTTCAGTTATGCTTACTTAGCTTCGACTTGACTTGACTTGAGAACTGTCACTTAGCGTTCTGTTAAATGAGTTTTGCATGTAACCGATTACCCAACAACTAAGTTTACTTAACTCGACTTAGAAATCTGTTGAATTTTGATTTTCTACGTAAGTTCTAAGTGACATCTACTTTTTGGGATGCCATTTTTGCTTTCTTATTTAATTTTGGCATTTATTTTACATGTTGACATTTATTTGAAAGCAAGAAGTATATGTACCGGACGAATTTTTAGTTTCATAATTAAAAAGTGAGTAATTTACTTTAAATTGAAGCATAATATGCCTGTATGCGCTAAATCTAGTATAATCGATGATAAGTGGCGATGTCAAGTACAAGTCAAGTCAAGTCTAAGCTAAGTAAGCATAACTGAAGCTTTAGGCGGCCCGTGAAATTATTTCACATATTTTGTCACATAAATGCATAGGCCGAAATTAAATACGAAAAATGTAAACTTTATTTTTAAAAAATATGCAAAATTCCGTGATACATTTTTCTGATTTATAGCGGTTTTGTAAGAAGGAAAATGCACAATCCCAAAAAAAATTGCAAAATGTATTACGGCCTATTTACGGTATTAAGACTAACAACTTTGTGTACTAGGCAATTTAAAAAACTGCATACTCCAAACAAAATTAACTGTAAATATTTGGTTCTGATTTTCCTTCGATTCGCGTCACAACTTAAGCGGCAAATACATTACACGAACTTTTCCGCGAACATTCCCGTTATGTCATGTTTGTGCGAACTTTTCTCTTGTGTATGGTGGTGTTTGCCAGTTCGCGCAAAAGTTCGCCAAAAATCAAAATATTTTAATTTTTGGCGAACTTTTGCGCGAACTGTTCGTGTGTGTATGGCGAAATAACTCATAATCGTAGTAATTTCTGAACGGAACAGACGTGCGCGGAAAAGTAAAATGGACAATAAAAAATTTCTGAGTGAATTTATTGAAATGTATAAATCTTTGCCATCATTGTGGCAAGTAAAAAGCAAAGATTATTGTAATAGGATTAAAAAGAATAATGATTATGCGACTTAAATGGAAAAATTAAAAGAAGTAGATCCTGATGCCACAAAGGATACATTCCATTCTTTGCACCAAATTCTTTTTTTGCGATTTTCTTTCTTTTTTTTACGCTTAATTGCCACAGCGAGCAATATTGCTGTAGCACAATTGTTGTCCGTATTCATCGCTGTCTGAAAGAGAACTAATGTTCGGCCAAAAGTTCGTATGGTGGATGGCCAAAGCTGCGAACAAGATATCGGATTGTTCGCGGAAAAGTTCGTGTAATGTATTTGCCGCTTTAGAGGGAGACAACCAGCAGAGCGGAATTTTTGCTCTATAACCCTCGTTACATGATCCAGCATTGCAGGTCATGCACTGTATATGTGTGCGTTTCGTGTGCATGACGTAGCCCTTACACGTTCATGCAAATGTATGTCATGCGCCATTTGAATTGAGTGTTCGTAGCGTGCGCACGTAATATGCCGTCGTCGGAAGATGATTTTTTGTGAGGGGGGTTAGGTATTTCAACTATTTTTATTCGATTTTAAACCAGCTTATAACTAATTTTATTCCATTTTTTATTTAAGTTAAATATATATTTAATATTTATAGTAAAAGTAGATTTTTAGTGTAAAATCAATTTATTAAATCTTAGTACAAACTTATTTTCTTCCGCACACTTGTTCATCTCGAATGTCAGCACTCAACTGAGGCACTATTGCATGTCAATGTCATCTTTGATGTCAATCAGGCTGCTAAACGTTCAAGCAAAGCGCAAAAATCAAAAATTTTTGATTTTCATCATGCAAGAACCGACAACAAGTACGTGTGACACGAAGAAAGTACGTGTGAAACACGAAACGCACACATATACATTGCATGACCTGCATGCTGGATCGTGTAATGAGCGCTTATTAGTTCCACATTTATTTCGAAAATTCGATACGATACCGGGCTCTAGATACCCGATGCCGAAAAATATCGTCATAAATGCATCGAGTACGAAATATCGGTATCGAAGGGCAAAAGTATCGATATGGTATCGTATCGTATCGAAATTCGTGTCCCTAATCTCTATCATCGAAGCCAACATTTTCAGCCATTTTTTAGCTGGAACTTCGTTAAAATATTAAATCAAAAATTAAGTTTTAGTAATTTACGGTTTTTAGTTCATCACAGCAAGTAAACTAATCTATTCATACAATAGTTGGGTATAAACGCAAGCAATAAAAATAAAATGAATAAGCTATCTCGCAATAATTTGCAAGAATTCTGTAGACTGTGTTTAACATACATACCGAAGCGACGCAGAGTTCTCCGCAATAGTTCGGGTGAATCAAAACAGGATGGATATGACCTAAGATTATTACCACAACTAAGGGAAATATTCGTTTTGGTTACATCTATAGATGTCCCTAATGAAAATGATAAAGACGTTTATCCGCGAAGCTTGTGCCAGTCATGCTACGACAAAATGATGAGCTTACAGGATTTTCATAATTTGGCAGTTAATACAGCTGAGACTATTTCCAAAATAATAAATGATGGTAATGGTACTGATAAAGTTGGAAGAAAATCCCAACAAAGTAGAAGTGTACAGAATGTTAAAAAGGAGCCGAGTAACGATGAAAGCGCTTTGGTAAGATAGATAATTTTAGGAACTGTCATAACTTTGGTAAGGAAATTGGTTCCAATATACATCATGTCATGAGTTCTTAACAGGATAAGACAGGATTGGGGGGTTAAAATATAGCCTCGATGTGACGTGTAACTTGTGGTTTTGTTTACGTATAAAATTCCTCTCATTACCAATCTTCTTGCGTTAGGAAGGGCTGACAGAGTCTCTAGAATCTTTGGATAGTTGTTTTATCGATACTCAAACCAACAAAGCTTTATATCCCCGATGGGTATTAAATGAACTGGAGCTTGAAAAGGAGTAGAAGTCGGTCGAGAGAACCAGACGAAGAGGAAAAAATAAACAGTGGGGGAACGGCGTAATGTTTCAGAATTTTATAAGTGTTTATTACCATTTAGCGTAGGATTAAGACTGTACAACCCAATTAAGTATGTGTATTTGCTTTTCGAATACATAAACAAATGTTGCTAAAAATTTAATTTATTTTAGCTAATGGCCAACTTAGAACCCCTTGTGGAAATCGCAATTGAAGCTGACCCTCAAGATAACAATAAGGTTGGCGAGCCCAATTCTAACATAATACCGCCACAACCCAAACGGATATGTGATAATAAAAAGTTAAAATGCCCGTTTTGTAAACACGAAGCGTTAAAACAGGTGTTTCTGGACGCGCACATACGTGGGGTACACGATGGTCATGAAAGACCATTTTTGTGTGCAGAGTGTCAAGGCTTATTTAAAACATACGATAGACTACGTGTCCATCGTATAGAGTCAAAACATTCCATAGAACAGACATTTATATGTGGCATAAATGGTTGTGATGCCTCATTCAAACTCATGGAAACCTTGAAAGATCATCGGGAAGATAAGCATACCTGTAAGTAGGAATATACTACCAATTGTGCTATTTTTATTAAGACCACATCAACTGATCGTTTCGATTTTTTTTATTATTTATTTGTTTGTTTTAAGTCGACACAAACGTTAAGCGGTCGACTAAGCGTTAATATAAAGCGTACTATTCTCATTAAGTAACCATAACAAAAGTGCAATAAACAAGGCAAAGTAACTTTACATAAGCAAAGCATCACCTTTTCGTGATCTTATAAAAACTATCGTTTATTGATTCAACTCATAGAATGATGACCTAACAAACAATTTTCGATTTCTTTTAGCATCAGATTTAGTCGATTTCGAGAAAATGCTGGAATATAAACAGTGGAAACTTGATGATGGAGATGGTGAACGGATTTGTCAGCTTTGCTTGATGAAATGCAGTACAAAATATGAGCTCTTCATACACCAGCGACGCCATGCCGAAATGAAAAATTACATTTGTAAGGTGTGTGGAATTGGAAAGGCGACAAGAAAAGAATTGCTAACACATATGCGCACACATCCATCAGAAAAAGTCAAATGCAGCCTCTGCCCACAGGAATTCAATCATAAAAATGCAATTTATAGTCATATGCAGGTTATTCATGGGGGGTTGCGCCCTTATGCTTGTAGTTGTTGTTCGAAATGTTTCCCAACTCGCACTGCACTAAAAAGGCATGAGCGTCAAGTACACACTAAGGAACGGCCGTATATTTGTAATATATGCAACAAAGGGTTTATACAAACTACAAAACTGAAATATCATATGTTATCTCATGACACATTACGTAAACATGTTTGCCCGATTTGTTCGATGTGTTTTAAAGTCAAGACATATTTAACTGATCATAAAAAGCGGCATCAAGGTGATAAACCGCATGTTTGTAATATCTGTGGTCGAGGTTTCGTTTCTGAGGTCGACCTTGCTACACACAAACAATCACATACTGAAGAAGAAAAAAATCGTGCTGAGATTGAGTGTGGTCGTCTTGACACATCTCAAGAAAACGTCCCTGATAGCCATTAACAAGAGGCAGAAAAGAAATAGATTATCAAGTGTTCCATAGTAGGTCGATGAGCATTAATTGAAGTTGTTATCAAAGGACAAGAATAAAATAAAGCTATGATCTGAATACAAAGTGTTGTTTGTAAGTGGGATGACTCTAGGTTGATCCGAACAAAGGATGTTATTTCTATGTAACCCTGTCTGCAATATAAATATTTAATAGACTCTGATTGGACAGAGTCTTAACCTAAAAATAATTGAAACTCAGTTTAAAGAACAGAAACAGAATAATTGTGTAATGCAATAGAATGCTTTTAAGACTCATATTTATGAAAAAAGCTTTTAAGAAAAATGTTTCTTGTCAATTTGTCTACATATTTATTCATAAAAAAACGTATTATGTAGATATTAAAGGTTTTCCAGCTATAGATATTTTACTTGTACTTTGTCCAGAAACTTTATTATGCACTTTCATATGGGTACGAAGTGCGACTGATTGTATAAATCGTTTCCCACATATCTCACAACCGTGGGGCTTTTCACCGGTATGGCGCATTTCATGATGCTTCAAAGTATCGGGTTTGCCAAAACTTTGATCACAATATTTACAAGCAAATCGACGTATTCCTTTGTGTACAACACGATCATGCATACCAAGATTCGCTGAACTGTTGAAAACGCTTGTACACTTTGGACATGGCCATTGTCTCTCTTTTGTATGATAATTTATATGTGTGCGTAGTTCGTTTTTTGTAGCTTTTTTCATGCCACAATGTGGACAAACAAAATTTTTAATGCCAGTATGCCGCCATTTATGTTCTTGAAGTCTACGTTTGGAACGAAATTTTTTACCACATTCATCACAATTGAATGGATATTCTTCAATAGGTACATGTTTATAACGATGCTCTTTAAATGTTGTTATATTATTGTATGTATTGCCACAATCCTCACACACATAATGCTTAGATTCGCGTTTAACAAAAGTTGATGAATGTTTTCGCCTGTAATGGGCTCTGTAGGTACTTTCACGTTTAAATACTTTATCACAACCTTCAAACGAACAGTTGAATTGTTGATTTGCAGTTGCATGAATTTCGCGCACATGTTCACGCCAATGATCAGCTCTGTTATAGCTGCGACCACATTCTTTACAAAGGAATGGTTTGAGACCCTGATGGGTACGCATATGTGCCTCGAAATTTTCCTCTGTTACACATCGGCGTGGACATTGATTACATTGAAATTTGGTGGTGCCACTTCCAACACCTTTTTTCGTTTGCTTATGTTTAACAGATTTCGTTTTTTGTTTAGATGCCGGCTTTTTATTTCGTAAAATTCTAGGTCTTTCGTTTGCCATCTTTTCCAATAAATTGTGGTGGCCAGCATCAATTCTTTTATCTACTAAGTTTGGCGAATGTAATGAAACACTCAAAGTCTGCTGTTTCACATTTTCGTTTTGGGTATGTGGATATTCGTTGTCAATCTCTAAACAATCTAACTTTTGCTTTTCATATGAAGAATTTGCAGGGAAATATGAAAGTATATCAATGCCATTAGTTTCGTCTTCTACTTTAGGTTCAATATTCCCACAAAATATAGTTTCGTAATAGCTTTTGACATCCTCCACTGTAGATTCAGTTGCATTGTTTTCAATCTGGAAATGAACAGATGACTGCCGATAAGTATATTAGAAATTTACAAAGTTAAACTTACGGTACTGGTGCAGTTTAGGGGACCCACCCAAAACTTGACCAAAAAAGCCGAGTGAGGTGTCAAAAGACGCGTATTCACGTCTAGATTTAGAATCTGAAATGGGATTTTTGTTTTTTTCAACCGTTCAAAAGTTATTTGCAGTTAAAGTTCACAATTTTCTGTCATTTTCATGTGGTTGTTGTAATGGCATATTAGGCTGAGCCAAAAAAGTGAAAAAGAGCGGAAACGTGGCACGCGGAAGGACATCACCGTGGCGGTAGCCACGGCTATGGCACACACCCGGAGTTGGAATGGCGTAGCCCAGGGTTATTTTTTTGAAGCGCGGCCGAAGGCCGCCTACGCGGAAAGGTGTTCTGTACATAAAAAACATGGATCACGCCTCATAACTTTTGAACGGTTGAAAAAAACAAAAATCTCATTTCAGATTCTAAATCTAGACGTAAATACGCGTCTTTTGACACCCCACTCGACTTTTTTGGTCTAGTTTTGGGTGGGCCCCCTAAACTGCACCATTACCAAACTTACGTTTTGTTCAAAACTTTTCGAGGATTTTACACTTCCTTGATTGCTGTCAGTTCCAATTTGATTTTCGGATACATAAGACTGGGATGCAATGGTAGATAATATGCTGTGTGATTTCAATGATTCCACCCGGAATTCAATAAACGACCGTAGCTTTCTATGACATTTGCTACATACAAATTTAGGAAATTTGTCTTCGGTTTTAATTACCTCAAATTTACAAATACTTGCAAGCATCTCAGAAATTTCATTTTCCCAGATGCTAAACTTTTGTTTCAGTTTCTTTAGGCAGGTGCGACAAAAGTTATGCATATTTTGTGGCGTTAATTCACTCATTTTAAAGCTCTTGCTTGACTTATATTTTAGAACTCTGTTATTGTTTGTTCCTTTTCTAATAAATAAATTTTTTTTTTTTTTTTGTGTTTTAAGTTACTCTCGCGCCGATTATTGGTTGGAGAGAATTATTTGGCCAATCTATGATTATAACGCCATCACCGATTTTGCACCATATGTGCCTTGTTTGACTTTTCTTTATTATTTGTGTATATTTATTTTTAGTGTTGCCAATGTAAAATGTTGTTGATTTGGTAATTTTTCTTTAATCTGTATCTTGTCGTTAAATATTTATTTTGGTTTGTGTTAAGAATGTGGAAATAATTTTTAGAGCTGGGATTCCTTCCGCTTTTATTAATTGATTGAATGTATTGTATTTGCATAATATGGGATAGTTTTGTCGAATTGTATCCCATTGGGGGCAGATATGTAGTATGTGCGATATATCTTCCGTACAGCTGCAGGTATTACATTTGTTGTCTTGCACTATGTTGAGCCTGGCCATTGTATCTCTTAAAAATGTGTGTCCTGTCATTATTCTGCATAGTTGTTTTGTTTCGATTGGTTTGAATTTTTCCTTTAGCTTATGGAACCATGGCTTTTTAAGTATTGTTGGGAATATTTCATGGTATTTTTTCCCTTTTTCTTTACTAATGTTAGCATATTCTACTTGCCATTCTCGTTTTAGTCTGCTTTCCACTTCGTTGATGGCATCGGTTATTGTCCATCCCATTCGTATATAAGTACCTACTTCTTCTGCGTTTTTGGCCGCCAGGTCTACTATTATGTTTTGTTCTATGTTTTTATGTCCGGGTATGTAATGGATTTCCACCATAATGTTATTTTCTTCTATTTTAGTTTTGATTACCTCGACTAAGTAATTGTTATTGTTGTTACTTAATAAAGCTTGTGCACCAGATTTACTGTCTGTTAGGATGGCTACCTGGTGGTATTGGTTTTCTATTGCCATTTCGATAGCTTTTCCGAATGCCCATAATTCTGACGTCATTGATGACAATCTTTTATAAGTGTAGAATGCCTTTGTAGTTTTTGATTTCTCGTGAAATACAGCAGCTTTTGTTATATCTTCTTTCACTGATCCATCCGTAAATATGATTTCCATGTTTTTACTGTTAATAATGTCAATTTTCTCCCTGAATAATTGACTGATAAGGTTATCATTAGCTTTCGCTTTGGATTGTACTGTGCCTTTGAAGAAGTCTATATCGACTGTGATTTTATTACTTTTTATGTTCTTTGTAGGTGCTGGGTTAATGTCTTTCATGATATCTTCGAATTTTTTGTATATTTTTGTATAGCTTGTAGATATGTTGGTTATGTTGGCGTAATTGTTTTGTAATTGTTCAATAGCAGGTAAGTTGAAGGCGCATCCTTTTATTAGTTCTTTGGCTGTAGTTAGTTGCAGTCTAAAGTGAATTGGTAGTTCAGCTGCCATATGGTAAATTACATGCACTGGTGTAGATCTTATAAGTCCGAGGCATTTTCTTAAAAGATTGTTGTTGCAACTGTTGAGTTTAGTTATTGCTGTTTTTGAAATGTTGGCGAACGATGCCGATGCATATTCCATCTTGGACCGCGCAAATGTTTTGTATAATTGTAGTGCTTTGGCTGGTGGTATCCCGAAGGTGCAACCACTCAAGGTCTTTAGAAAATTACATCTCGTATTCGTTTTGTCTATTATTTCCTTGACATGTGTGTTTACTGAGTTGTTTTTGGTTATGTATCTTCCAAGGTACTTGATGGAGTCCACCTGTTTTAGTTGAATGTTTTCAATTTCAATATCCAATAAGTTTTTTCTATTGTTGAAATGTACTATGTTGGTTTTTTCGAAATTTATTTTTAGTTTAAGTTTATTACATTTTTGTGCGAATTCGTATAGTTTGGATTTTAGTTGTGCTTTCGCTATGTCGAAGTTTTTATTACTGCTTATTACAAAGAAATCGTCTGCGAATTGAAATATAGTATTATTATCATCATTAATGCTGTGTAATTCTGTTGTATATATATTGAATAAGGTGGGGCTCAGACCACTGCCTTGTAAGAGTCCGGTCTTGACTTCAATTTGTTGATTTCCTAAGTGGAGTATTCTTCTGGATAGGAAGTCTTTGATCCAATTTATAACCGATTGCGTAATTTGCATTTCCGTCATTATGTCTCCGAGCATTTTTATGTCAACGTAGTCATAAGCTTTTTCGAGGTCGATACAAGCCCCTACCACGTGTTTACCTTGGTTTTTTTCTATTATTATATTGTTTATTACGTCATTAATGCATTGCGAAGTCGATCTTCTCTTACGAAATGCGTATGATCTTGGGGGTATAACTGCATAATGTTCCGTGTGGTTGTCTAGATATATTTTGATAATCCCTTCTATGCATTTGTAAAGGGTAGATATTAGTGAGATCGGACGGTAGCTTTGAATTGCAGCTGGTTCTTTGTTGGGTTTTAATATTGGTACTATTTTTATGTTTCTCCATTCCTCCGGTATTTTGCCCTCTTTCCAGATATTTTCCAATATTTGGAAGAGAGCTTCTTTTTCGCTTTCTTGGAATGTCCGCAACATTCTGTATGATATTCCATCCAGACCTTTCGCCGAGTCTGGTTTTCTGCTAATGAGAAATTCATTAAAGTTTTCGTAAGTCATTTCCTGGAGGTTATCATAAGGATGGTACGTATTGGTGGCATTTGTCGTATTTGTGTTGGTGGATTGTGTTGCATTATTTGTTATGTAATTAAGGTAGTCCTTTTTTTGTGCTTCTGTCCATGTGTTGTTGATTTTTTTGGTGCATCCATATTTTTTTAGACTGTTTACCTTTTTCCATAATACTTTGCTATCCGTTGTTTCTGTTATTTCTGTTATTAGTTGGTTGAAATTATCTTTTTTCTTTTGGGCTATTTCCATTTTTAAATTGTCTTGTGCTTCTCTCACTTTATCCAGATTTTCGATTGTTCTGTATGTTTCGTATCTTGCTCTTGCATTATTGCGGATTTTGTACAGTCTACTTATTTCGTTGTCCCACCATTTTTTTGGCTGATATCTGTTGTTTTCATTAATTGTTATTGTGTTTTGGTCTATGATGTTTTGAATTGTTTTATTTACTTCTTGTAATGAATTGCCAATTTTTGTTTCTAGTAGTTTAGTCATTATTTTGTTATTTAGGACCTTTTTGGTTATATTATTTTTTATTTCGTGTCTTTGGTTCAGTTCTATAATTATAGGGTAATGGTTACTGTTTGTTATTTTTGTTGTTAATGTTGACCATTTCAAATTCTGTGAACCTTTATTGCAGAAAGTTATATCTATGTGCGAAACCGTATCGTTAACTTTGAAGGTTGGGCTACCGTCATTTAGATGCTCGAAATCGTGATCAGATGCGAGGCTATCTAATGTGCTACCTTTATTGTCTGTGTATGAGCTGCCCCATGTCACCGACTTGCTGTTGAAATCTCCTCCTATTATTGTTTTATATTTTAGATTTTTCGCAAATGCAAATAGACCTTCCATTTTGCTTTTGAATTGTGAGTGTGTTAGATCTGGTGGACAGTATACGCTAAAAATATTCATGTTATTTCGGAGGTTTAATGTTGTGATCCCTATTATATCTGTATCGTTATTATAGTTTATTATTGTGAATTTTATTCTTTTTTTAATATATATGCCTACTCCTCCGTACCCATCATTTCTAAATTTCCCAATAAAATTAAAATTTGTTAGAGTTGTATTGCTGTTGTTTGTTAACCAGGTCTCGCTAAGTATAGCTATGTCGATATTGCGATGGTCTAATGTTATTTCTAATATTTCTTTGTTGTATGGTTTCTTCAGACTTTGGATGTTATATTGTAACACCCTCATGATGAATGTGATGTGTTTTTTTTAATTTCCCATATGTCTGAATTTACGTTCATTTGTTTAATTTTGTCATGTATTGATGTTAAAATTGTATATTGTTCTTTGTTAATGTTGTTATTTGCTTGTGTTAAGTAGTTAGATAGTGTTTGGCTCATTTCTGTGGCTATTTCTCCTTGTTTTTGAATGTGGTCTACCAATGCCGTTGGGAAGGCTAGGTTGCCTGAGCTTGCCTGCTCGTTGCAATCTTTGGTGATTTGATTCCATTCTTGCATTGTTCGATCTGCATTTTCTACTTCTCTTTCTCTATTCCTATTCTTCTTTGCTACTTTGGCGAAAGAGAATTCTTTGTGTAGTGTTTTTGCTGCCTCTTGTGTGTTGTTAAATGTGTTTGTTTTTTGTCGTTTTGGGAGAGGTGGGAATTCCACTTCGAAATTGGTTTCTTCGTTAAGTATATCGAACCGATTATTGAATATACTTGCATACTTTTGCCTTGCTTCTTTAAGTGCTAGATTTTCTAGAGTCATTATTTTTTTAATGGTATATGCTTTTGTTCGTGCCGGACATGATTTGTCAGTTGCCGTGTGTTCGCCTTCGCAGTTGACACATTGTAGTTTTGTACATTTTGTTTTTTGGTCGTGCATTTCGCTGCATTGTGGACATATTGAATTTTGTTTTTTGCAGTGTTGAGCAAAGTGATTAAATCTATAGCATCTGTAGCATTGAGCGAATGAGATGAAGTGCTTTACTTTTATTTTTGTGTATGAATATGTTATCTCTGTGGGTATTTCTAGTCCATCGAATATGATTTTTACCCTTCTTGTAGGTAATTTCTCCTGGTTTTCAGTTCTCATCACGCGAATGATTTTTAGAATTGGTACTGGCGATTGTATTTGTTTCATTAATTCCTCTTCTGAGATTTCTATTGGGATGTCGAATAAAATACCCATTTTTGATACAAAATGAGCAAATATTTTCGGTTCCAATTCATGTCGTTTAATGTCTGTGTTTTTGCAAAACTTATTTGCTGCTTCGGCGTTTCTAAACGTTATCTTGCATCTTCCAAAACCAATTTTGGTTACGTCTTCAATTCCTTGTATTTGTAAGTCCATTAAAATTTTTGTAACGCTGAGTGCATTGATTGCTTTCCGCTCTTCGTTGCTTTGTTTGTCCAGGTAGACGATGTAGGGACCTTTGTGGTTGTCATTGTAATTATATTGAAAATTATCTGACTTACTTGGTATGTTAGAATTCATGGTCATTTCGTGTTCTCTTTTTCTTTGTAAGTTGTCTGTTTGTTCTCGAGTTCTGCTGTTGCTTCTACTCCTGTCTTTTGCCTTGGCTAAGGGACGCTCATGTCCCCCGCCGTTTCTCCCCATTTTGTGTCGACTTTTTA
Source organism: Sphenella marginata (assembly GCA_951509765.1). Taxonomy (NCBI): domain Eukaryota; kingdom Metazoa; phylum Arthropoda; class Insecta; order Diptera; family Tephritidae; genus Sphenella; species Sphenella marginata. Next base: position 24,174,393 of record OX608081.1, on the reverse strand, counting down.
TTTCTTCGATCTTTATGTTAGTTTGATGTTTCGGTTATAAATTTTATATTTATTGATTAAAGTAGTCCTTATTTGTTGTATTTACAACGTTAAACACTTTTATTAATAGTTTTTAATATTAATTTGCGATTAAAAATTCAAGAGCCAGAAAATTTTTTCGCGCGTCCACGGCGTTGCCAACATCGAATGCAATTGTAATAAATAAATTGTTTAACAAATAACAAGTATAGTTTATTTAGGAATGGCAAAGTCATCTTTGATGGCAAAACAATCGGTAGCTTTAATCGATAACAGGCAGATTTAAGCCACAGTTATATGGAAGTTTCAAGCTGTTTTGCCGTAACACACGTTAAAAGTGGGCATCATTGCCACAGCAACAGCATCAACCATGGCCCTCCCTGCCTAATGTGTGATCACAAAAACCACATGAAAATGACAGAAAACTTCGAACTTTACGTGCAAATATCTCTTCACAAAAAATCAAAAAATCTGTTTACGGATTATTGTTACCGAGGTCAAAACGCGTATTTGATACATTTTCCGAGATTCTTCATTGTGTTTCAACAGTTGTATCCTTAAGGAAACAAATAACTCAGAAGTTTTCTAGTGCGAAAACTCACTGTATTAATTGCTTGAAAGTATTAGCAATTATTGCGATTTATGTTTGTACATATTGGCTTAAGCAGATACAGTAGGTCAGCGTCGACGTATCCGTCATACGTTGAAATTTAGAACAAAATCAACTTTGCCGTATGCGTCGTATCTGTCGCTACGCACACAAACACTTCTCGTCTACTCAGCTGTCAGTTTTTTCAACGTATCGCCGTACTGTATCTGCTTAAGCCATATGTTTGGATGTATTTAATTGTGTTGTGTGGATTGGAGACACGGCCTCTTCAACCATCCAGTTAGCCGCATAAATGAAAAATAATATCTTAAAAGTAAAATTCTTGCTTTTCTCAGTTCTGTAAATTAATTTTTCTCTCTTATACATTTTAAATACATATGTATTTGTATTCACTATTGTAATATTGTTTTGTAAACCATGTTGATATTTCTACAGTCGACCCCTGTTTTTAGCGTCGACTTAAAATAAATAAAATAAAATAAAATAAATAAAATAAAAGCAGCAGTCCTTACCATATATATACATAACATTGGTTTCATCGAATATTTATTCGGCATATTGATTATATACCCAATAAACTCTCTTTGGCCATAATTACGATTATTTGTATTTGTATTTGTATTTGTATTTATTGAGTAATTTTCCTAGCACAACAATTTTACAAAAATTTTATTATAGTGCTAGTCAGGAATAACATTTTTAAGACTAGTTTAAATAGATATAACAATAATCATTAAAGGAAGAAAGAATATAGGAAATGGTCATTGTGTACACAATGGAAAGGAAAAAAGGATAACAAATATTAGAATACATTGAGTAGTAAGAAAAAAAAATAAAATAAAATAAAATAAATAAATAAAAACATTAAAATTAATTCTAAACTTATGAGTCATTATAAAAACTAGTTAGCTCTTTTTTGAAGCGCAGCGCATTACTTATCAGCCTTAGTCTAGAGGGAAGTGAGTTCCAAAGACGTATCGAAGTAATAAAGAACTGGCGATCAGACGTTAGCATACGATATCTGAAGTGCGTAAGGAGTACGGATCTTGATGATTGAAGGAAAGTTAGCCTTCGATATAAATACCATGGTTTCTTCGTATATATTAATTTGTGTATGGCCACAAGCGTTTTAACTTTTAAAAGATTATCAAAAGAAATGCCAAGCAACTGTTCCGCGTGAGAAGAGATGTGGTCAAGTCTACCCAGCCCGTAAACATATCTGGCAATGTTGTTGTACACAACATTAAGTTTCTTTTTGCATACATAGTCACAGTTAGAGTAGATCTCACAGCCATAAAGTAGCGTAGGTATTAAGTACGCTTTCGCTATAAGCAGTCGAATGTTTAACGGAGTGTAATATTGTGTCAACCAGAGTGTACGGAGCATCCCATACACTTTTCCTACCGAGCTAAAAATATGGTCTTTCCAAGTCAATGTTTTGTTAAAAACTATACCTAAATTTTTGGCAGTGTCAACGTATTCTATAATAGTATTGTCCAAAGTTAAATTATCCAAGCCAGTTGTTACGAACGACTTTCTATTAATAACTATACATTTCGACTTCTTAGGGTTAAGACATAAGCCGTTCATTGAGGCCCACGCACCAATATTATTTAAGTCATATTTTATGTTATCTATACATGAATTGATACGATCACTAGGGCAACACAAATACAATTGGACGTCATCAGCATAAATATGAACTTTAGAATACTTAAGGACATTAGGCAAGTCATTTACGTACAAAACAAATAACAGGGGACCAAGGATTGAGCCTTGTGGGACACCTCGCAAAACACTTAGGAAATCAGACTTAATACTACCCACGCTTACTGCCTGAGTTCGGTCGGAAAGGTAGGATCGAATGAGGGCTGACGCATGACTAGAGAAGTTAAACAGATTTTCAAGTTTCAGACAGAGCAGAGTATGGTCAACCGAGTCAAAGGCCTTAGAGTGGTCGAGAAGGGTTAAAAAAGCAGTATTATTCTGGTCAATTTGTTCTCGAATATCTTCTATCACAGACAGAAGCGCCGTTGTACAGCTTCGGTTTGGCCTGAACCCAGACTGGTAATCTGTCAGAAGGTTGTTTTCGTGCACATACGAGGTGATCTGTCCATGCAAAATACGCTCGGCTACCTTCGATAAGAATGGCAGAATCGCTATAGGCCTATACTCTTTGTTTTGCTTAGGAATAGGAATAACCTTAGCAGCTTTCCAACACTTAGGAAACATACAAGTAGTCAGAATGGAGTTTACTAAATGTGTAACGTAGGGAAGGATTTTTGGGAGAATTACTTTTAAAAATTTTGCACATATACCGTCAACCCCTATAGCATTTGACTTCACGGAAAGAATGGCTTCCACAACATCACAATCATCGACACAATGAAACTCAAAAGGACGAGCATCAACATAGGCACGAACACGATAGTTGTCAACACAAATATTATCCGACAAAAAAGGAAGACTTACAAAATTGTTATTTATTTCGTTTATATCTACGTCGACGAGGCTAGAGAGGTCACCTTTGGGTTTACCAATCCCGATTTCCTTAATCACGTTCCAGGTAGCCCTAGAGTCCAAGGCAGAAGTAAACCTTTCTTTATAGAAATTCTGTTTTGCCGCACGAATGGATTTGTTTACTGCTAGTCTAGCCGCTTTGAAACAGATATGGGCATCGCTAGTTCTGTACCTTTTCCACCGCGAGTATGCGAGGTTACGAAGTTCAATTAAATTTTTTATAGTAGCATTAAACCAGGGATGATTGTTGTGTCTAACCGTTTTGACTTTTAGTGGAACATAGCTGTCAAAGAGCCTATTAACGTGGTTTTGCAAGAACATGGCCTGGTCGTCAACCGATGTCAACGTTCGAATCAAACTCCATTCGACCGCCTCCACATCTGTAGCAAGGGAACTGTAGTCAATACTTCTAAAGTCACGATACGTAAATGAGTATGTCTTACATGTTGTTTGGAAGTTGTAACAAAGAAATATGAGGTCGTGCCTAGAAAAACAAGATGCGGATAGTTGATTGTAGTGGAGTAGTTTCTGAGGGTGATTTATGAAAAATAAATCCAGCAATGAGGAGCTGGAATCTGTGAAGTGTGTTGGTAGTACAGAATTTGTGTTGAAAAGTCCAAGAGATTCCATGCTTAGTTTTAAGCTGGAATCCACGAGAAGATTGCAGTTGAAATCACCAGCAATGATAATATTTTCATAGCTCACGAGTAACGGTTGAAGAAACTCGACAAACCCAGAGAAATCTACTCGGCGATTTGGTCTGTAAACACAGCCTATAAGGAGCTTTTGATTAACACCAGAGAACAACTCAACAAACACATATTCTACAGAATCACTAGGACTAGAACCACAAATAATTTTACAAGACAAACTACTTTTAACATATATAGCAACACCACCACCATGACCACATCTATCAACCCGGAAAAAATTATTGGCAATCGAGATTTGAAACGGGCTGTCACAGTCGTGAGCACGGGCTGTCACAGTCACGTTAGTCACGTCACTGCTTTTTACTGTAATTTTTCAGTAGCTGTGATAAATTCACAGGAACACGAATGTTTGCCAACTTGACTAGCAAGTAAACCATCTTTGGCATAAACAATAAAAAGTATCAAGCGGGGAATGATAAAATCGATAATTCTATAATTCATCACAACAAGCAAACTAATCTTTCATAAAATATTTCCACATGAACGCAAGCAATAAAAATAAAATGAATAAGCTATCTCGCAATAATTTGCAAGAATTCTGTAGAGTGTGTCTAACTTACCTACCAAAGCGATGCAAAGTTCCTCGCAATACATCCAGTAGAAGATTGAGAAATGATACGCGTTTAAAAGAGAATGGATATGATTTAAGCTTCTTACCGCAACTAAGGGAACTATTTGTTTTGTTAACTTCCATGGATGCCCCTAAGGAAAACGAGGAAGACGTCTATCCGCGAAGCCTGTGTCAGTCGTGCTACGACAAAATGATTGACTTCCGTGATTTCCGCAATTTGGCAATTAATTCAGCTGGGCTCCTTCATAAAATAGTAAACAATGATAGCAATAACGATGAAGTTGAAAGAATATGCCAACAAACGGGAAGTGTTCAAAAATTTATGAAGCCGCTAATAGCTCTCAGTTTTCCAGGCGACGAAGATGACACATTGGTAAGGAAAGATGTAGTAGGTCAATGAACGGTAACTACAGTAGCAATCTACCTAAACCTTAGTCTTATGGCGTACTATACCAAAGGCCTTTGATTCAAGCCTCGGGCCAGGTACCATCGAATTTTAGTTGCTGAAAAACTTATAGGTTTCGACAATTTTTAGAAGATAATTGAAATTTTGCATGAATGGTGGTAATATCTCTCTTTCGAACAAACGTAATTTTTCAAGATTTTGATGAAAGTCAGTGTTTTTCTTATATTACCCTAGCCTTAAGTTTTTACATTCCAATTTTATGGTTTTGCTTTTCTAACAACAAGTGTTACTAAAGATGCCCTTTTTTCAGCTACTGCCTGAATTAGTACCTCTGATGGAAAGCTCAATTAAAGCTGAACCTCAAGATTATAACAAGCTAATCGACTTCAGTTCTGACCTAACACAGCCAATTGATGGACGTGCAGATATTGATGAACGGTTTGTCAAAAACGAAATCGCTTCAGAATGTGAAGAAAATGATATAGACCCACCACTTAAGGAAGGCAATGCTTCAGGCACATTTTACAATTCGATTAACGATGTTTCCGAGGAGCATACTATGCAGGATGAAAATGGCGATGTCAACACGTTCAATTTACAAAAAGAAAATGAAGCAGATAATGGAGATTTGATACAAAGCTCTCCCACACGGAAACGTGATCGCAATAACACAATGTTACAATGTCCGTTCTGTGCTAAACAAGCCCGTAGACAGGTTTACCTGGACGCGCACATACGTGGAGTACACGATGGTCATGAAAAACCATTTTTGTGTGGAGAGTGTGAAAGCTCATTTACACGCTACGCTCAACTACGTCTGCATCGTATAAAGACAAAACATTTCGTCGAAAAGAAATTTATATGCGGCATAAATGGATGTGATGCCTCGTTTATACTCAACAAAACCTTGAAAACTCACCGAAGAGTTGTGCATACCTGTAAGTAGAAATCTTGTCTTCTCATTTTTTACTTTTATTGTTATGTATGTTGCCACTATGACCACCGACTTTTGGGATTTAAAGAAATTGCTAAGTTCATTACATATGGCGCTTCATACGAGAGCTACAAAACTGTTTCAATCAAAGTGTCAACCTCATCTAAGCGAGATGAACTCCACGAGCATGCGGAACTTTTAAGTAGGCAGTTCCTTCTGAACTGTCACCGACCCAGTCATCCAAATCGACAGCTATTGGATGAAACATCTCCGAAAGCATTATGATGAGATCCGGCATCACATCTCGTTGCCGTTTGATCTGCGGGACCATAGGCGGGCCCTAAAAGACCTCCACACTGAGTCGGTGGACAGTTCCCTCAGGTCCCGGCCTGTGAACCCCGTTATTGGTGCCCAACCACCCGTTCTTGCTGAGGAAGAACGTGTCCTTCCGAGGTAGACTGGAGTCATGCTGGCACAACTTCGGTCTGGATATTGCAACAGGCTGAACTCCTATCTGTCCAGACTGAACCCCACCATACCGAACACATGCCCTGCATGCGGTATGGCCCCCCATGACACGCAACATCTCTTTTCGTGTTCTTCGGAACATACTCTTCTAACTCCCCTATCACTTTGGTCCCACCCTGTTGAAACAGCGCGTTTCCTTGAACTTCCGTTTGAAGAGCCCGATGACAACTAGGAGTGTTCTGGCCCTTTGGGCAGGGCGAAGCACTGCTAACAACAACAACAACAACAAACATGAATGTATGCGTACACATACATATGTAGCAGCCAAAGCTGTGGTCTTTAACGCAGATCTTGTGGAGTTTGAAGGTTATAACAAATCGTTCAATCCGACTGATCTTTTAATAACCTTCGGGTAGTGTTTTTATAAATAAACACGTCAGTCCATTTACGGGTAGTTTGAAGTCGAGATAATGTCTTTTGCCTTGTGCGACTGGAGTGACGAGTAAGGTAACAGAGATGAGCTTTTTTCTTTCGCGTCATAGCTACCTAAGAATATGAAGATTGAGCTTTTATTAGTTTAAACATCATGGACGAGCTTTACCTATGCAAAGGCATAACACTTTTATTATCTTATACAAGCTGTGAATTATTAATTGAACTAACTAAAACAATTTACTTCTTCTTTTAGCCTCAGCTTTGTTTGGTTTCGAAGAAATGTTGGAACTCCATCAGTTGCAACTTCATGAAAATGGAAATGGACCATGGACTTGTCAGGTTTGCTTGAAGAATTATAGTTCGAAACATTCGCTCTCTGTACACGAACAACGCCATACCAAATTTAATAGTCACATTTGTAAAGTGTGTGGAGTTGGAAAGGTGACAAGAAGAGAATTGAATATTCATATGCGCACGCATACACCAAATCTGGAAAAATTCAAATGCAGCCTTTGCCCACAGGAATTCACTCATAAAAATGCAATTTCTCGGCATGTGCGCGTTGTGCATGAGGGACAGAGACGTTATCCTTGTAGTTATTGTCCGAAACGTTTTGGTACACGCAATTCACAAGTAGGTCATGAACGTTTACATACTGGCGAACGGCCGTTTACTTGCAATACATGCAACAAAAGTTTTTCACAAATAGAAGCCCTGAAATCTCATATGAAAAATCATGATGAGACATTACGTACACATGTGTGTTCGTTTTGTTCCCAACGTTTTATAACGAAAAAAAATCTAATTGATCATGAAAAGCGGCATCAAGGGTCTAAACCGCATATTTGTAATATCTGTAGTCGGGGTTTCTTTTCTGTTGTAGATCTTGACGCGCATAAACAATCACATACTGAAGAAGAAAAAAATCGTGCTGAGATTAAGCGTGGTGGTCTTAAGACATCTCAAGAACACCTTCATAATAGTGATGAAGAAATGGAGAAAAGAAAAGATGAATCATCAAATGATCGTAGTAGTTCAATGAGCATTAATTGAAGTTGCAATCAAACGGCAAGAATTAAGTAAAGATACGATTTGAATATACATAAGTGTTTAATTTGCTCGTATAAGAAATAAACCATATAAGGCAACTGCTGATTCTATCGTAATGCTGTGAAAACAACAAGCCCTTTGTCTATCCAACACCGGCTATGCAGTAGACAGCATATACGTGCAGATTTTTTGCGTAAAGATTATGTTTTTACCTGACCAAAGTCTGTTATTTCAGCAATCATGCTATGTACTGCTACAAAAAGCTGCTTATAACATTTTGGGTGTATTGTGTTTAGGATCGGCCTTGATTCTTACAAATAAGGACGGTATAAACCTTTGAAGGATGTATGTGGTTGTGCGTCCGGCACTATAGTGGTGGCGCCTCTTGTTACTAGCCTGAATTCCAAGGCAACGTTTTGTTTCGCAATTTAGGCCTTCGCGTCGTTTTATTCGCCCATCACGACAAATGCAATGAGCAGAAATTTAGTTTCTTTTTTTTTTACAAAATGTATTTATATAAATAAATAACAGCACCTAATAACAATAGTTCGAAATATTCAACGCATTTCCGGATCCATACTTTGTTCAGTACTATCTGCTTCCGAATTTGTTGTTCTTTCTACAAACGTAACGAGCTTTTCAAATAAAGGCAAATTCCCTTGACTTCGTGCGCTGGTACATTTATTGTGCACCTTCATGTGAGCACGAAATGCTGTAACTTGAATAAAACGTTTACCACAAATTTCACAGCCGTGTGCCTTTTCGCCAGTGTGACACATTTCATGATGCCTCAAGGTCTCTTTTTTTCCAAAGCTCTTGTTACAATAACTACAAACATACTTTCGCATTCCTTTGTGCATAACACGAAAATGTCTACCAAGATTTGATGAAGTGCTAAATACACCAGTACAATTTGTACACGACCATTGGTTCTCTTTTGTATGGTAGTTAACATGTTCACGTAATTCTTGTTGTGTATGTTTTTTTATACCACAATATGGACAAATATATTTTTTTATGCCGGAATGCCGCAACATATGTTCTTTAAATGTTTTCTTTGATCGATAACGTTTACCACATTCATCACATTTGAATGGATGTTCCTCGACAGGTGTATGCTTATAGCAATGTTCTTTTAATTTAGTCGAATTTTTAAATCTACATCCACATACCACACAAATAAACGTTCTAGGTTCTCGATTCACATACTTGTGTTTGGTTTGATAGTGCTTCTGATAAGTACTTTCACGTTGGAAAATTTTGTCGCAACCTTCATATGAACAAATATATTGCAGTGCAACAGGTGTGTGTACTTCGCGCACATGTGCCCGGCAACAATCTGCTCTATTAAAGCTGCGACCACATTCTTGGTATACAGATGGCTTAAGATCCTGATGTGTACGCAAATGTGCTTCGTAATTTTCCCAAGTAAGGCAACGGCGAGAACATTGATCGCATTTAAATTTGACTCCACCACCAATAAAGATCTTACTACGGATCTCTGTACATTTTTTCGTTTGTTTAATACTTTTTGTAGATTTTTTGTTAGTTTTACAAACTGATTTTTTGCTTTTTAATCTTGTTGCTGATTTGGCTGTTAAATCAGAGCAATCCACAATTGACTTTCCATTTTCTTTCTCGTTTCCTAGATCCTGTTCAGGTGACGTTTGAATAGTTATATCGCGACTTTGGAATTTATTTTCAACTGGTGCATTTGTATTATCTGTTGATTCTAATTTGGTATCGCTTATATCTATCTCTATTTCATCACCTCCCTCACTGCAGATATCTTTTCCATTGTCGCTCGAATAATCAGCTGGTTCTAATAAAATTTTCACAACCTGTTATTATATATGAATTCGATAAGTATTTAAAAGTTTCGTTTGATTTCAAAACGTTATTACCGCATTTTCAATGCAATTTTTAATTTTTTCCTGACTTCGAGTTGCATTTCTACAACCTGTTGTGTCTACATTGCAAAAATTATTCCAATTTTTACTGCCAAAAATTTCGCTAGCTCCTTTAAAATTGCTGCATTCCAATTTCTCATCACTTCCTTGTCCACTATCGAGTGGATCGCCTTCGGATGTTGCATTCATCTTTGAATCCCTAATAATATCGCTTAGAATGCATAGTGACTTTATAGTTTGAGAGCGAAATTCATGAAAACGTTGTAGCTTTTCATAGCATTTGCGACACATGAAACTAGGGAGTTCTTCAATTGGCATTGAAAAGCTCCAAAATGTCAGAAGCTCTTCGAGCCGCTTATCTTCTCCAATGCTGTACTTTTCACCCATTAGAGTCGACTTCTCTTCCAATTCGACAAGACAAGTCCGGCAAAAGGAATGCAAATTTTGAAGTGTTATTTTTTCCATTATACTCAATAAGATTAGACAAAACAATTTCAATTCAAAATTTTTTTATAAACAATTGCAATGATAAAATTTTGTTCCGATGTTCATCACAAAAAATAAAAAATACAAAATGTACGAGTTGTTTTCCGTTGCCTAGTGTCGTGCCAGATTATAAAATAGACTCCCACTATCATGATCTATTACATTTTTCCCATCGAAATAGCTGATACATCCTGTGGTGTTTTTTTTGGTAATCGTTTACGTGGGGTACCGAGCGCTAATACGCGTCCAAAAATGTCGGGATAGGTATCAATAGACGCGTGTCTGTCCCAGGAGCATGAATATTACTCCGCTCAACCAATATTTTCATTATTTTGGAAAATATTTGCGAAAAACCGAAAAATGACCCGGGTTTAGGGGCGCGATCCATGTTTTTTATGTGCAAAATATTGGTTCAGCGGAGTTATATTCATGCTCCTGGGACCAAAGCGTGTCTTCTGATACATATATCAACATTTTTGGTTGTGTATTAGCGCTTGGTACCCCACGTAAAGATTACCTTTGTTTTTTTGTAAAACTTTAAATTCAACTTCAACTGCTCGAACATGTCCAAAAATATCGGAAGAGGTATCGAAAGACGTGTCTTGACCTCTATAACAATAATCCGAACGGGGAAATTTGATATTTCATTATGGTAGAGAGATATTTGCAATTAAAATTCAAAATTGTCTGTCATTTTCATGTAGTTGTAGACTATTCTGACCAGAAATACTTCGGCTCGCGTAGTCGGTGTTGGACCCGCTAATAAGTATGCAAAGGTATTCCGCACATAAATACCATGGATTTTATTCCGAAATTATGATTGGAGCTCTGTGTTAATTTTTGGTTTTTCGCTAATAACCTCCCAAGATTCTTGGATGTGTCACAAACAATTTCCTTAAATTTAAGACATGGTTAACTTGGTTTATGAATATGCTTCAAATTTTCAATCAGCTAAAGGTTCATGTTTTACATAGATTGTGAATTGAAAGTTGGAAAGAGGAAGCACTAAACCACAGTATATCGACAGCCACACTGCAAAAGCCCGTAAGTCACTATTTTTCCAAAAATAAGATTTTGAGCCTTTCCCATAGATCGTGATATTTCACGCATTAAAATGCAGTCAAAATCGGGTTACAACTTCCCGTTTCTTTCCAGTGGTGAAATGTAATAACCGTCGCTCATATACATGTGTTATAATTGTCACAGCTTTTTCGCTCTCCTGAAAACTTTTTGGGTTTGAACATACAGGGTTTTGCAGTGTGGCTGTCGATATACAGTAGTAAAACTCTGTACCAATCAGCTGATTATATTCACCGGCAGGCTGTACACGGGGTGGCAGTCAACGCTTTTTTGGCATTTCAGGGTTGTGTGTTGCAAAATTAATTTGGTGAATAAAAAAAGAAAAATTGTTAAAAGTACATGTAGATATTTTTCGGTTGTTGGTTAAGAAACATAATGCTTTATAATTATGACAAAGATGTTGTCAAAGTATGCATATGTTAGTACTTGTGTTAAACGTTAGTTACAATGTGGCGTGTGTACACAGATTCAAGTAAAATTAAGTCCCGCAAAGCAAACGAAAAATGATAAAAGTTGTTTTAAATGATAGGTAATCTATTTTTAGATTGATCTCTGATAGGTTTGCGATGATTTTTCGTCATATACTATGTTTTCAATAGCACACTTGTTACAGGGTGTTGAACGTTTTACTTTGAATTTTCGATTTCTGTATGATTTAAGTTTTGAATAGATTTAAATAAAAAAATATAGTCCAGACATGAAATTTAGTTCAGCTTAGAGATTTTATGATTAAAAAACCATTGCTTTAATAGAGGCGCCAATATTGACCCGATAGAAAATGTGGTTTTATTTTGCAAAAGGGGGTTTTCTATCCAGAAGTGTCTACTCAAATATATAGTATAGAGATAAAACTCAATTTATAGCTATAATCATACACAATATAGTCTGAAAACCCAATATATTTTCCACTTTTTGAAAATCAACAAGCACTATAAGTACTTCCTTTGCATAAAACTGCTTTTCAGGTCATCGCTAACAGCAATTCGTCAGTAATATGTATTTTTGCGGAATTTTACCATTTCACTTTTATTTTTTATACTTGCCATAGAACAAAACACGGTATTTGTTTCCTTTGGCACTCAACTACTAATAAATTAGCTAAAAATATGATATGGGTATCAAAAGACGCGTTTTGACCTCGGTATAAATTCTGCGAACTCGAAATTTCATTTTTTTGTTTTTCTGAAGAGATATTTGCAGTTAAAGTTCAGAATTTTCTGTCATTTTCATGTGGTTGTTGTAATCACATTACCCTGTGAGAAGAGAGGGGCACGCGGAAGAACATCACCGTGGCCGTAGCCCCTAAATCAGGATTTGACCTAGGTCATATTTTGGTTTTTTGTTAATAACTTTTCACTAAAACAAAAAAATTAAATTTCGACTTCGGATCATTGATACCGAGGTCAAAACGCGTCTTTTGACACCCCTATCATTTTTTTTAGCTCATTTTTTAGTAGTTGAGTGCCAAAGGAAACAAATACCCACAAAACGCTCCATTTTTAATATATGCAATAAATACTCTTTTTCTAAAATTACTCCTTTAGTTTTGTTTTGGTGCTGTAATGCAACCGTGGGTATAAGTAATTGCATACTACAATTAATTTCGACTCTGAAAATTTCACCTCCAGGATGTAATTTCACCAGAGTTTTACTACTGTATGGCTCCCGTTACACGGTCAGTAAATACTGTCAGTATTTGTATCACGATACTGGATCACGATATTTACTGACCGTGTAACATCAAATACTGATGGATCGTGATATTTACCGCAAAATATCTAGAAATCCTGAAATCCAATTTTGTGATCAAAATACTGACAGTATTTACTGACCATGTAACATCATTTTCGCGATACGTCAGTATTTTTGGATTTTCATATGAAATGCACGTGCGGTCGCTATAAGCGAATGTTTATTTTGTTATATTTTGTGGCAATGGCTGCTTTTAATGATAGCGAAGAGCCACCACAATTTTCTCGTGAGCAAAATATATGGAAAGAATTTATAGAAACACTAGAAACATTGCCAGAATTATGGGATGTGGGATGAAATGATTATATGAATAAGGTGAAGATTTTTGTTACCAAACAGATATAGGTGCCACAGAAGAGATAGGAAATTCTGAAGAATACTCAGTAAGGTCTCTATTTTCATCATTTGATGCAATTTAAAAAGGATTTCGGGATCTTTAACATAAGTATTTATATATATTTTTCCCCGGATGATTTAATTTATATATTATATATTTATATTGATAAATTGAAATGAATTGGAAATAAAAAAGTACAAATCTTTTTATTTTTGATTGAAAAAGCTATTAATATAGCTAAACATGCCCGCTTTTTATTTTCTAAGTACATTTTTTAGAACCACACAGCATGAAAATTGCAAAAGTACTGACGGTATTTACTGACAGTATTTACTGAGCGTGTAACGTCGATTTGTGATCCATCAGTACTTCAGTATTTATTGTGATCCAATACTGACAGTATTTACTGACCGTGTAACGGGAGCCTATCACTGTGCACTAAACAAACGTCATTCTGTTATATGGAAATCTCTTTTTGTAGATTTTGTTAAAATAACCAAAGCCGGAAATTTCCTTTATTAAAGCAAGGAAAGAAATTTTCAAGTGTTTTCATACATTTTTGAGAAGTATTAAGTACACGCGTGTTTTATTTTCCTTAAGTAAAAATTATGAATCCATGCGCTTTGCCAACCCAACGACCAGACGATGATGGCGACGAACGTTGGATATGGTATTATTGAAGTTTATCCCTTGTAAATATTATATATTCATAATTACAATTTTAGCATTCATCGTCGTTTTATTTCCGAAAGCCGGGAAAAGGACCCCGATGTCATCTTTCTGGGGGATTGTGTGTTAGAAACATTGCAAGATTCGGAAACATGGAATCAATATTTTGCACCGATGCATTGCCTTAACTTTAGTATACGCGGCGATCGTACTGAAAATGTATTGTGGCGTGTTGAAAATGGTGAATTGGATAGTGTTAAACCTAAGGTGAGTCTCTATGTAGGATTAACAATTGTAAAGGGCCCTCTTGTAAACTTTAGCCATTTTCCAACATTTTTTTAAACCCATGTTGTGTCATATCAAGAAAGTGCTGATAACTTTCTTTTTCAGATTGTGGTTTTGCATGTAGGCACAAATAATATAGAAAATTCTGCAGAACAAATAGCCGAAGGTATTATGGCAATAGTACATAGAATACGAGCGAAGTTACCAGACACTTATATTGTCATACCAGTGAGTCTAAAACCATTCATCCGTCACGCCATATTTTCCCTAATTATAAATACTAATTATTAAATTTTTCAGACTTTACTCCCCCGTGGTCAACTACCGAATAAATTGAGGGATAAGAATGCCGAAGTTAATCGACTTGTCAAGGAGAAAGTAATCGGTCTAAATCAAGTGCAAATAGTTTGCATTGACAAAGGTCTATTGCAAATAGATAACACCATAAGTCATCACGATATGTTCGACTATAAGAACTTGACGAATAGTGGCGCGAAAAAGACTTTTGAACCAGTTCATGATTTACTATCACAAATTTTGAATGAAAACGAACCAGAAAAGGATCTACTCACGCCATCGGAATAGTTGTGTGCAGGAGGTGAAAAAACCATCAAAGTCCCCAGCTTTAGTTATAGAGAAAAGATTTTTATATAATTGGCACCACGAAAATTTAAATGACAAAAAAAAAACTTAAGACTATGCCAGATACGAACGTTTCCTTGGTAGCTTAAAGCGGCACTTGGTCATTTTTACAAATGCTCACATATTAACACGTAACTTATTTACATACCCACGAAAAGAATATGTCATTATCCAAAATTTAGTTTATATTATTTATTATATTTTACAACATATGCATGAATTCATTGTAAATCGCGCCTACATACATTTTATATTTATATATAAGTGAATTTTCCAAAGATTATTTTGCCAGTTATTGTGCTTGCTTAGAAGAAATCAATCATTTGTACATGTATGAATAAACTTCGAAGGAATGGATCTCAAAATCGAATATAATATTAAAAAGCAAACATTCCAAATTATGGCACAGAATTGTATAATTACTTAATAAATTAGTGGTAGCCTATGAATTTGCAAAAACAAAATTTAAAAATAAACAAACATATTCTCCTAGATTCTCTTTTTCTGGGTCATATTATAATTGTATTACTTTTTTATTAATATAAATATATCTACGTTTTATATTAAGTTGCAAATAAAACATATTTTTTTATGCTGGAATTTAGATGTGATTTTGTTCGAACTCCTTTGGGTATTTTAAAATGTAAAGAGAAATGAGGTGTTGAATTACAGGAGTAAACTAGGCTGCACCATGCCATATCTACACAATTTCCGCTAACCGACCGACGGATAAACGTAAAGCGGTTCTATAGAAGACTCCCCAAGTGCAAGTAAACATATTTAAGCTTACAAACATATTTTCAATGATTTTTTTTTAAATAAAAACTTATTTCCTCGATCGTAAATTTTCTCGCACTTTTATTATTATGAATTTTTATGTATAAATTATACGTGTAGAGAAAAATATCGCTACGTATTGGAAAGAGATTTAAGCATAGCATTAAGAATATAAACAAAAACAAAATTCTGATAATGTAACATAGCGTATATCATGTAATAATTAAAATACTGCATAACTAAATGTATGTATGTATGAATAAGTTTAAATATCATACTGATGGTTGCTCCAGCTATTAAGCAAACCAAATCTTTCAAGTGGAACTATCTTAAATTCTATATAGCAGCTTAAATTATACATGGAATAATAGAACATATGTAAACAAGCAATTATAAATACTTAATAAGTTAAAAATATTTCGGAAATTTGTATATTGCAATAAGTTTCACAAAAACGGTGTGTAAATAGCACGGACATATGTATGTAGGTAAACTCAATTATTAACAAAAGAAAAGAACGTTCACTCGTGCATTTGTTTAAAATTATTTTGCCATACATTTTTTTGTTTGCTTTTGTTAAAAAAGTACAACTTAAAACAATTCAAAAAATAACACATCATTCCATATCCATTGCTTAGTAGTCATCGATTGCGCCGTTCTGTGTATATACTAGTTTCTTCACCACCAAACGATATGGGTCACGTTCTAAAGCAAAACTTCTTACTCCATTTTCTTTTTCAGTCTGTTCTTCAGCAATCCAGGAAGAAGGGAAATCAGTGCGCACACGCACAACAAGCCCATCGATGTCCATGAGAAGGCCTCGCTAGAGCTGGTCATCTTTTGTAATGTTTTGCCAGCTTGTATGGCAACAATCGATGGTGGCGCTACACCAAAAAAGGTACCCAAAGCAAAAGTGTATACGGGTACACCAATTACAGGCGATGCCAAGTTGATGAACCAATTTGGTAAAATGGGCGTCATACGCAGGAATAGCATATAATTGAAGAGACTGTCACGATGCTTCTCAACATGATTGGACCATTCGCTTGTTTTTTTCGGCCAGAAGTGACGTATCAGTCGACGCCCGACCAAATTTGAAAGGCTAAAACAAAGCGTTGCACCCAGCGACGAACAGAAGCATATAAGAAATAGAGCTATAGGAAATTTGTAAAGGAATCCTAAAAGGATGGAGAGGAATAATGATCCTGGAATGGCAAAAGTTTGTAGACTATATAAACAAAAGTTAGTTAAGGAAAACAATTTGAAATTTCATGTGTTGTAAGAGTTTTAGTGAGGAAAAAATGCCGAACGGTTTCGTTTGCTAGGCCCACCCAATTTAAAAAAAAAACTAGGTATAAAAAAAAACAGATAGAGGTTTACTAGACTTTCCACGGTTTCCACGGTTGTTGTTTTAACGATAAAAGCACTCGTCGAAAATTTTGGCGCCATTCGAAAGACCTATGTAAATTTGCTCTTCAGGAACTCGGTATGAAATTCAAAATCAGTTTGTCTGGATCGATTTATACAGGCCCGTATATATTGAAAAAAATGTTATATCGAATTTCGTTCTCAAGTAATAAACCTCCTCAACGACATGATAAAAGAATAGTGTCAGATAGTAGTCTGAAAGAGAAAAAAATTAATTATGCATGTATGAACTAAACAATGGTAAAATAACGAAGAATCGACAAAAACATGCCAAGTTTGAACAGGTACGTATACATAACTAAACACGGCAGACGGCCTTGCATGTGTATGTCCAGTTAAAATGAGGCCAAGGTCTTTCTTATTGGTTTGTTAGATTATAAAGTTTAGTGACCTCGTTAACTTTGCTAAGCTACGCTTATCCACTCTGCCACAATTAGTTTAATTTTTGTTGAAAAAAGAAATTTGTTATTTATGGTTTTGTGAAAGTAAGTGGCTCTTCTTTAGGCTCTTATTGGAAATGCTTATGATTTGCTTTTATCTAACTCAATGCCGGAGGGTATACAACAGATAATAAAAAGTTTAGCACTTTATGTCGTCTCTGTTTTTTTAGAAGCTGACACTGTTTTATAAATACAAATGATAATCAAGCATCAAGCACACAAAACCTTGGCCACTAAAATGTCGCATTTATAAAATTGTATTTTAAAGTAAAGAAACAATGTTTTCTCGGCATATGTTCGGCACGTGTGGCGAGGTTATAGCGCCCCAAATCGTCTAGAGGGCTAATTTAAAATACATATCTACAATTTTCAGTTTTAAACAATTTTTTTTGATAAAGGATACAAAACATAAGCGGTGATAACGCCAAACATCACTTCGAAATAATACAAATCTTTGTAGCGATCCAAAACTTTAGCTAGCATTTTAGCATCCTGAATATCACGGGGAATTTTAATATGTTGCTTTTCCGATCTGAAAAGTAGGAAAACATAATTAATTAATTCAAATAAACGTGTGTAGATACATATGCGAACAAATGTATGGAAAAGGGTTTTTGGGCCCATATAGGTAGGTTGCCTAAGCGTCAGGCTGTTACTTTTGTGTTTCAGCTCAGCCCTGGCAACCTAACCTAACCCCGCCAAAGGTGTATATGGAATTTTACTGTAATAACACGTAAAACCGACGGCCGAGTAACTGTGTCACAAAATTAAATAAGAAAACAAAAGTAAATCACGTAAAATAATTATTTTGTTGTTGTTTTAAATAACATTTTCGTAATCTCTTTGTAGATGTGGGTATAACATTTTTAGTAATGCAGTTGTAAATTAGACAAGTTTTCTTCAAGAAGTATCGCGATATAGTATTTATATATGCACATTAGAGGGTATCGAAAAAACAGTTTGACCGCTCCGATTAGACAAGTTCTGCCATAATAATCTTTAATAAAAAGATTATATATAGATAACATGTATACATCTTTTGCTGGGTTAGAAACCCCTTTATCTGACCTAAGTTCTTTCCATAGATATTCTCTAGTGTGTATATATGTACATACATATGCAGGTACATATGTACGTACACAGAAGTATATTCCATACACGTGACAATGACATGAAATTAAAATAAAAAAGTATTCATACTCCTAACTTTCCATAGGCCGCAATGTTTGAGAGTATCGACAAATGCTATGCAATCTAACACTGTCTGCTTTGAAATGCAGTACTTTAAAGGCAAAAGCTTTTTGTTTCACGGTGTGCACCCATAATACCAACAAAGATTTAGTTTTGGTACAGATATGAATACATAAGCTAAATATAAACGAAAATTTTAAAAATGACGGGAACACAACGAATTTCTGTGACCTTATACTGTATGCGGAAACGTTATTTTAAGAATTGGATACAAATAATTTTGTATTTTTTAAACTCTCTACTTAGACTAGATGACAACCAAAAAACGTTGTACTTTTCCTTTCAGTTCTAACAGTACTAATTTGTAAAAACTAAAGGTACTAGGAAGGTGATACTCGATCTAGGCAAGGAAAGAAATGTGTAGCCTTAGTAGCAACACATGCGTACTGTTTAGAAACGAAACGAATGAAACAACCTGCAAAAGAGTTCTCATATAACCCCATTATATGCATTTCATACACATATTCCTAATTCAATTGTCTTTGTTGTATAAGATGAAGGATTTTCGAAGTAGTATTTTGAAAACTTGTTGTTGATTTTTATTTTTGTTTAATAGTTTAGTGAAAAACGTGCACAAATAAAAACATACACACATGAAAACAATTAAATAAACAAAAACTCAACCAGACGTGACGTTATAACCACGTACATACCTATCTCTCTACAATAACAAAAAAGATTTTGAAATGATCACCCCATATTGGCTCATGGCGACTACGCGTATTCACATATATTCTACTTACATATATATACATACTTACTCATTCAATTCAGGAAATATCATATATACATAGACCATAGCGGATAGACTCATTGCAAAGATCGCGGCCAATATGACTAAAGAACGTTTTGTTGCATTTCGCTCATCGGCAGACATTGCTTGCATTTGCATTTTAGTGGAATTTTGTTTATTGTTTTCCAAAGCATTGTCATTGCCTGCAGACTGTGAGGCTACAGCTGGTACTGTCATTTCATTGCCATTTCCATTTGAGCGGACGGAATTGGATTGTGAGCGTTGAGTGATATCTGAAAAAACAAGAGATAAATCAAGCAAAAATGTGGGTTTTGTATTTTTTATCAGGACGCAGATAGTAAGACAGTAGTTACTCGAAATTTAATTGCTTACTGACCTTTTTCAAACGTTGCAGTTGTTGCTGAAGCTGCTATTTCGGATGCAGAGTCCAGAAATTGGGCGTTTTCGAACTCCATTGGTATTTAAGCGGAAGCGTACGTTCACCCCTTATTGCACTAATTTAGTTTAGTTATTTAGATGATAAATATTCACTTGTACGGAGCACAATTAACCAATTGACTCGATGGTTTCAAATGCTCACACACACCATAAATGATACTTGTTCCTTTGTTTCACTTTGTTAATTTTTCGTATATTTGCTGCATTCCGTATTTACTTAATCCCAAGGCGAATTAATCTATTAATTCGCCTTGCTTAATCCTATATTACGCGGCGAATAGTATTATTTACGAACAAACGTGTACTTTTCAATATAAAATCGCAAGATAATTGCAAAATTAAAATATATGTATGTACGAATATGTCGCGCTTGTTTTTTCGCGTTGTATGTTAACTTTTCAAAATTTTTGGAATCATTTGATACTGGCACGATTAAGTTCACTATACAGATTCATTTTCACTTAATTGATATAATTTATCTACACCGTAACGTAATCGGCGGATATTTATGCGCTATAAAAAATTCTTATCAAACAATTCAAGAGAAGGCCAATCAGCGTATGAATTGTCAAATCGAAGAAACGTGACTGATTTTTCTTCTTCTTACTTTTTGATTTGACAGTTAACTGGGTTGCAAAACCCATTGACACAGTGTTGTACTGGCCTGGCACTTTTTGTTGTTGGGGCCAACAATTCAGCAATTGATATCAGCTGTTATATTTTCAGCAAATAAGGCTGTGGCTATTTGCACATGACCGTATAAAATACGGACACTTCCGTACATTTTATACGGATCCGTTCATTTTGTACGGAACCCGTATAAAATACGGATCCGTATACGGTCATGTGCAAATAGACGCGTTTCGGTCCCAGGAGCATGAATATAACTCCGCTCAACCAATATTTTGGAAAATATTTGCGAAAAACCGAAAAATGACCCAGGTTTAGGGGCCCGATCCATGTTTTTTATGTGCAGAACACCTTTCGCGTAGGCGGCCTTCGGCCGCGCTTCAAAAAATAACCCTGGGCTACGCCATTCCAACTCCGGGTGGTTGCCATAGCCGTGGCTACCGCCACGGTAATGTCCTTCCGCGTGCCACTCTTTTCTCACAAACTACTAAAAATATTGGTTCAGCGGAGTTATATTCATGCTCCTGGGACCAAAGCGCGTCTCCTGATACATATCCCAACATTTTTGGTTGTGTATTAGCGATCGGTACCCCGGTTGTGGCTATTTGCACATGACCGTATAAAATACGGTCACTTCCGTACATTTTATACGGATCCGTTCATTTTGTACGGAACCCGTATAAAATACGGATCCGTATACGGTCATGTGCAAATAGACACTTCCCAGCAAATAAACAATGTTTCGTGTATGTTTTTAAATTTAAACAAGGAGTTGCATTGTATAACTCAAAGGGAGAGGATGTGTGGAACTAGCTGCACTCCTTTCCTATAACACTTAAAAAAATAATAACGGAATTTAAAACAGCTAATAATATATAATAAATCTCGCAACACAAGCCGGAGAACGCGCTGGACGGTATATAGCCGCCATTGAACCGTTCGAGCAAAGCATCGGGGTTGTACCTTAATCTTCTCATGGTTTAGCCGACCGGGATTGCGTGTTTCGGAACCATTAAGTATTTCTTCAAAACATGTGTAAATTGTGTTGCATTGTATAACTCAAAGGGAGAGGATGTGTGGAACTACCTGCACTCCTTTCCTATAATACTTAAAAAAATAATAACGGAATTTAAAACAGCTAATAATATATGTAAAGTTAAAAAAAAAAAAAAAGTGATTTTACCAACGAGAATAACGGAACAAAAAGCAAAATGGCGTAAGAACTGCGTTACTTATAGAAGGCAAGCAATATAGGGGAAAAAAAAAAAAAAAGGAAGAACAAACTGGAGAACGTGTTGGACGGTGTATAGCCACCATTGAACCTTTTGAGTAAAGCAAGAGAAGCTTTCTAAAACGCTGTACATTAAAATTGTAATAATATCATAATATATTTAAACTACGTGTTCGCGTAGTATTCATTCTGTTATCAGTTAAGAGCAGTTTACTGGAACTTTATGACTACATTTTTTAACTGGATCTGACCTTAGAAGTATGCTGGTGGATTTTAAGTCGCACTGAATGCATTATCTGGATGATATTAAATTTATATTACGTTTCGCGTAGTAATTAAATCTGCTTTCAATAAAAAGCAGTGAACGTGAATCTGTCAAACAGCTATTTAGTTCACCTGGTTCTGGCCTTTTGGTAGTTCCGGTGTGTTCTGTCGTAGCTACATATTTTGACTACATCGAGTCGATTTGACTGCTCATTAGGGCAGTAAGCTGGAATATAACAAGTTATATTGGAGGGATAACCTGGAATATAGGAACTGGTCGGTTCCTTCCATCAAACTCAGAACCCAAAAAAAAAAAAAAAAAATTTAAACAAGGCGCGTAGGCTCACTGCAAATTGGGAAAAATGCAAAAATGTTTTGTTGGTGAAATAGCCATAGCTGCAAGTCAAGTAAACCTCGAAGTAACACTATTGGGTGGACAAAGTTTTCGGTGAGAAAAAATTGTTCGTCGTGTGCTACAAAGACTACGTATTTAAACATTAAATTCAATTCAATAAATTCTTTTCTAATTATAACAGATGGCGAAAAGTAGATACAAAAAGTGATAGTGCGTATGAATTACATGGCGTGGCCCACAATGCATATTGGCAGTTGAGTCAAAGCGATGCTGCAATTTCATACAAAGTTTACCCAGCGTCGGTGTTAGACACAAAGAAGCGCTCTTGCAAAGAAGATATCTATGCTGGTTTATTGCGCCGTTATATGCGTCTTGACTTTGACTTAAATAAGAATTTGGAAAGCTGGCGGGCGGCGCATGAACATTTTTTAACAATTACGCCAAATATGAAAGCAGTGCGTGTATTGGATCAAGAGCCATTGGAGAATATACTTTCATTTATATGCAGCCAAAACAACCACATCAAAAGGTAACAGTTTTTGTGAATTTATGGTAAAGTAAGTTACTGCATAAAACTTTGATTTAGTTTATTTTAGTGCTACAAACATATTTCCATAGTTCGGGTACTTGAAGGCTTCCTGATTTCTCAGGGAATTGTTAATAGGGCCGTCATTATAAAGCCATACAAATCCTTGAAAAAAAGAGCGACTATACCATAGAGATGTAAGACGCTGTGGTAAACTCAGGTCGGAATATTGTAATGCGAAAATCCTATATAAACTAATTTTCGACAGACCTAACTATGTCCTGTAAGGTGTGGGCCCAAAAATACCCTATAACTCTTTAATAGAATACACTCGCATACAAACACTTTATTATTTTCCAACTCTATTGATGCAATTTTTTAGAATGGAAGTGTCGGTTGGGCAGAAGAGAATACTTTTATGACAATTTCCAGGACCATATTTCACACAATTCTGCCTAGAGACCACGCTTAAAAGTTACTTACTTATTTTGTATTTATTGAACTTTTTTCTATCACAACCATTTAACAAAATTGTTTTATAGTGCTAGCCAGTACAGCATAAGGTTACAAAGTAAAAATAATTAACTAATTATAAACAGGAACCCAACCATTAATGTTTATCCCATAGTAAGCATAAGCAAATAGCGAGCAAAAAATAACAAAACTATTTTGGACTTACATTTTCATTTTCCTGTTTAGGATTTCCACAATGATCGATTGGTTTTGTTCCAAATATGGTCAACACATTGGAACATTTAACGAGCGCGATGAATTTACATTTCCTACATTATCAGCGTTAAAAGAAAACCAAAAAGAGGTTCGTCATCAGCTTAACAAACAAAAATAAACTTTTAAAATATTTTGTTTCAGCTGGAATCCAATTTACGTGAAGCCAAATTTGGTTATCGTGCTAAATTTATTGCGCAAACTGTTGAGAAAATTGTCGATTTTGGTGGCGAACAATGGTTCGATAAGCTACGCAAAATGTCCTATGCTGATGCGCGCAACGGATTAGTACGCCTACCCGGTATTGGATATAAAGTTGCGGATTGTATTTGCCTAATGTCGCTGGGTCATCTGGAGGCAGTACCCATTGATACGCATATCTATAAAATTGCTCAAACAGTTTATATGAAAGAACAATTGGCTAAAGTAAAAGCAGTGACGCCCCGTATTTATGATGAAATTGCAAATCATTTTCGTACTGTGTACGGGCCCTATGCAGGTTGGGCACAAGCAGTACTCTTTTGTGCCGATTTGCAACAATTTCAAAATACCAAAAAGGAAGCATCTAAAAACTCATTTGAAAGTGGTAGTAATAGTAAAGTCAAGACAAAAAAGAAACGGAAATAAATAAGTAAATCTATGAAACTTTGTTTTTAAATTGGATTTATTTTATTTTTATTTTTTAATGGTAACAAAGTAAACTTTCTTATAATTAATTGGATTTTCTTTTTAAATTTTACTTTATTTTGTAAATAAATATAATAACTTTTTTTTCTCTCTTTAGTGTAAATAGCATGCATCTACGTAAATTAAACAAACGCAAGAGAAACAAAGAACAGTTCATTACCATTGCAGTGTGTCTCATGTATGTACGTATATAACGCGTTGGAAAAATTATAACTTTCAGTACTACACTGCTAGTTTGGGCGGCTTAGTTAACGATAATCTGCAATTCATAAAAATGTTGAGTGAATTCACGTCCAGGTGATTTTCCAGAGTGTTGTCACTTACACTTTTTCTCTTCTACGTTTATTTTCTACCAATGTGGAGAAGTATGAGATTGTTTTGTAACTAGCATTGCCGTTTGCCGAACCTTGTTACGTTGCTTTACTTTACTTGCCTTGTACATAATGCCCAACTCAGGTGTTCGACTCATATTTGTTAACCATCACCATGTAACGTTTGGTCTTCGTCGGCATTGTCCATTGACTTGCATTCAGTTTGTACCTGGAAGTGAATATAATATAGATTTGTATGTAAGAATTGCACACATGTACACAAATCAGACTGGCTTAAAAAACAATTGTTTTTTAAAACTATGAACATATTATTTTTTAGACTTATTTTTTACTAAACTCACTTTATATTTTCGGTGCTTTCCTTCTCTATCGTTTTCTTGTGGGCTATCCGAACCATCGGTGGTTTTTATGAATGATGAATAGAAAGATGAGAAACTAGAACCATCCATATCATCGCTATTGCCATTGCTGTCGGTGTTGGGCTGCAAAGATGAAACAAAATTTTTTTTGAAAAAATGCATATGTGAATAATGTGTGTTTTTTGCTAAAGGATTTATTAATTTCGAACTAACACTTTAAAATTTTATAAGAAAATTAGTTTTCTACCAATGAAGCCTTCTCTCGATTTATTTTCTAATACGACTTACGCACCTTCAGATCATTTGGATTGTATTCATTTGAGACGTAATCCCCAACAATCGCTGGAATTGGTGAGTCCGCAATACCCTTCTTCGAAGAAACCGAAGTTGCCTTTATATGTAAGTATGTACATGGTAAATTTCATAATTTTCTTACTAAATATAATATATCTACTTAACGAAAAAAAATGATTTTCTCACCATATTCGAACTGGGTTCTGCTTTCACAGAAGTCGCCTGCGATGATGGCCGCTGCAGTTGTACTGGTGTGATGGAATGAAAAGCTCCCTGAGTTTTTGTAGGTGTTGGCGCCAACATAATCGGTTGGTTCTTTAAGGGCGAAGTGGAAAATAAATTAGTAATGATGACTTTATATGATATATAGTAATGATTACTTGAATTAATGCAATTGTCAATGTAATGTATTTGTAATTGTTTTGAAACTCACCGTCTTATAAGCATTCATACTGTTTGCTTGCTCCGATAACGTCAATGAATTTGTCACATTTGAAAAAGACATGGGCTGATACATCATTGCTGCTGCGGGATGTGTATAAAAGAGTGATGGATGTGGATACATAACACCAGTCATATATTGTAGAGGGAGTGCTTGCGCCGATGTGCTTGGCAAATCGGCAATGCTGGGTTTATTAAGCGGTTGTGCTGCGGCTGCTGCTGCGGGTATATAATAGAACGTTGGAAATATGCCATGTTGTGTCGTAAAAGCGCTTGTCGCCACCGTTTGAGATGTATGCGGTGTCGTCAGTCCAACTGAAAATGGTGGCCAAAGATTAACATTGCGCGTACACGAAATACCCGCCGCCGCATAGGTATCGGCAAAGGAAACATCACCCATTGTCGCTGGTAGCGTACCATACGCTTTACTATTCGAACTTGTTGTCACATTGTGATGATCCACCACATAATCACGTTGTACATCCATTAAGCCAGTGTGTTGATGTTTTGGTTTGTTGGCATCACCCTCCCACGAATGTGAACCGCCACGTTTAAGACCATGCCCCGGCCCGCTATACTCCAACACTTTTTCGGCAGCCTTTTTACTTTTATCACCACCACGTCCACGTGATTCACGATGCTTTTTCAACATGAATTTTTCCATTTCATCATTGTGCTTATTCAATAATGATTCAGTCAATGTCACTTGTTGAGCGCTACCCGTTGAAGTGCCCGTACCGGCATTACTCGTACCCGTAATACTGCTCATATGTATATGGCTGCCTGATGTAAAATTTCCCGATGATCCACTACCACCGCTACTCTCAAAGCATTGCACCGGACTGAGTGTGTGTCGGACATCAGTCGAAAGACTGTACGATTGCTCAATTGTCATTGGATCGACTTCGACGGGAGCTGTTACAGGTTTGCTGTTAAAAAAACGTTGCAAATTCTCATTGTAATTGAGTTGATTATAACTAGGTGGGGTTTCAGTTGAACTCTTGTTATCGTAATAGTCATGATGTGGTGATATTTCACCCAACATCACTGAGTCGCGTTCGGAAACGGTTAACTCATTCTCATGAGGTAGTTCTAATTTGAGATCGGTGCGCGTAACTTCGTCCATAAGCGTTTCCATGAATGTTGCTAAAGCTTGACAACGTCTGGATACTTCTTGTTTGACAGTGTCCGATGGGCGTGATATCGTCTCTTCTAGCAATTTGAGTATATCATATTTTATGCGCATATTACGGCTGCGTACTTCATCGGAAAATTTGGGTTTGTTAGTCGGCGCTGCATCAAACACATTACAATGCTTGGGACCTGGAATACAAAACAGGTATAAACACGCATACTAAGCATAGACCCATCATCCACTTACCTTGAAATACACGATGATGTCCTATAACAAATTCCAATTTGCGTGACCATGGATTAACAAAGCTTGTCCACTCAGTTTCTAAGAGTATGTAGCAACCATTTTGTATCAAAAAACGATATGGCTTACTACAAAAGGATGCACCAGCAGTTTGTCCCTTCTTCATTACCGTTTCGTAAATCTCTTTTAATACCATTAAATCCTCCGGATGATAGAAATCAAATATAGAATGTCCAATAAGATCTTGTGGCAGATATCCTAATGTTGATACGGAAGCGCTATCCACATGCGAAATGACTCCGGTTGCTGTATGACGTATGGAAAACTTGGGACTCTTGTGCGAGAGTATCTCGTCAGGCACTGCAAAAAGCGCTGATGTAAATCAGGCAGAATATAGTTAATTTTAACGCTCTATACATACCTATATAGGAACTCTTAATGGGTGTGGCACATATGACTAGTAACATATTGGTACCATTTGATACCAGATTGTCAGGACGCGCCTCTTCGGGCGCTTCACGGAATGTTAATCCCAAACGGAAAGGTTCATAACTCACTGGACGTCCGATGACACCATAGCCTCCAGATTTTAGACCACGATAACGTCTTAACATTACACAGAATGTGCTGCGTGCATCTTTGGGTGTACTGTTGCGTGATTCAGCAATAGGTATGCCAGTGGCGATTTGACTAGCAAATGTGGCACGATCTTTGGGATGTACAAAATCGATGAAGGAACGTCCCAGCCAC
This sequence comes from Sphenella marginata, assembly GCA_951509765.1. Taxonomy (NCBI): domain Eukaryota; kingdom Metazoa; phylum Arthropoda; class Insecta; order Diptera; family Tephritidae; genus Sphenella; species Sphenella marginata. The sequence continues at coordinate 24,146,446 of OX608081.1, read as the reverse complement.
ATGTCACGTGGAAAACCGAGTACAACGGTTATGCTGGGTGTAGTGAAAAGTACGATGCCATCATGCATTGATATAACACAGCAGAAGCTCTCCTTAAGAAAGGAAAGTGTGGGGATAAAATTAATATATGAAAAGGATTTGAAGAGCCCTCGCAAAAACTCTAGAACATGAGAAGAACTAACGAGCAAGTGAAAAGAGCGGGTTCCTTTAAGCATTGGAAAACTCTACACTATCAATACACAGAGATCTCAAGATTTGGGCTAAGTTTGGTACGGGTATGTTTTAAACGCTTAACACTTTTACTGTGGGGAGTTCATTCAGCCCTATGTATGTACAAGACCCTGAGTGTGTTAGCGATAATATTTCAAGAAAGGACCTCCGGTCAAAAAAATAGCTCAAATTATAAACTTCTCAATTTCTTCGACAGGAGACTCCAGTATGAGGCGAATCTTCGAATGGTCATACAACAAATCGTAGAAAGTCACACGATCCTCGGGCTAAATCTCGACGTGTATGCCGCACTATGCCAAACTCTTACTTACCCAGGCTAAACCCGGACGAATCATATTTATGTATACTCGAAACTCCTAGCACTCCATTTTAGAAGATCTGATGACAACTCCTTTAGTGGACATGTCGGCGAGATAGGACAAAGTAGAGCTATAAGGACAACAATATCGTTAGCTAATAAAATTAGTTTAGAACAGCAAGTCCGTATCCAACAAAGAGATAGTAAGATTCTAAAAGGTTCCAATAAGGAACACTTTGAGTAATTGTCTACTATCAGAACCATACACCAGCTCAGAACATATTAATTAAGATGATGGCTGCTCTTTATGCAAAGAAGGATCTGGCCTCAACTAACTAAGCCTGTTTAATCTGCATCGATGAGTGGACGTACCGACTAAGTGGGGCGAAGTGCTACTCACACAAATTCGTTGCAAGTTATGTCGACGAAGTTAGCACGTAAATACTTCTTCTCATGTGGTATCGACTCCAGGCCTAATTTCTTTGTTGACGTACACGCACGAACTATCGAAACTCAATGCATTCACATTCCCTTTTCTCTAGCCGGTGCACACTGTGACACGAACGGATTTTGTGAAGGTGGCCTTGGTTAGCGTTGCTGAAAATTTTTATGTTGTTAAAGATTAAGGTTCGCTGGTCTACGTTTGGCTAGAAAAGCGCCCCATTACGGTCTATCCACCAGCTTGATCTTGCCATAAAAAAACTGGCGTGTGATTATTTTATTTTCTCTTACCTCTTTAAGTTTCTCTCCTTTGCCGGAGGTTTCTAATTTCCCTGGCGCAGATTCACAGGTTCTCTCAGACTTTCCACCTTGTTGTGTAGTAGCTGAAATTGCGGATGAAAAAAAAAAAATTTATTGAAAACATAACCTAAAAATAGATTTGTGATTGGGTATTCACTTTATTAGGGTGCGTCTTAAATAACTTGAAAATTATATTTGTCATAAAATTGCTCACAACAAATTTGTATAGGAAAACGTAATTTTCAATAAGCTCATAGGCTTTTAAATTTAATTCCTTTCCTTTTTTAAATTTATTTATTTTTTAAACCCCTCTCACAATAACAACTCTATAGTGCGAATACATGTTTGGCATTTGTATTGGAGTCATTTCTAAACTGATTTTTCTATATTATAATTAATTTTTCTAAATTTTGTTTTGTTTGAGGGCAATGCTGCTTAAGCAGATCTATCGACACGTATATAATTGTTTATAACTTATACATATTTATATTTTGATCCTAAAAGGGGGCACAATTTTTTAACTTGCCTTTTAAATTATAGAAGATAAATGGGCATAAGAATTCACATATTCGCGTAGGAAAAATTGAATGCAAAACTAAACACCCTAATGTATATACATACATAGATTTGCTTGCAAATAACACATACCAAAACTTGGAAAGGGGGAAGGGGCTCACATTTTGTTTAATGAAATTTCGAGGACTTCAAGTCGCAGTACCTGAAGAGTATCACTTTTTAAACTTCGTAGGGGGAGGAGGGGTGTTGAACACGAAAACCACCCCTTGCATCCGCCCCTGCGCACATACATACAAACACATATTTACATGAAATTAATAAAAGAAAACTCACTAGATTGCGGCGAAGGTGTGGGAAATTGTAATGAAATCTCCGATTTAGTTTGTTCGATTGTCTCCATCTCCAATAGCAAGGATGTCTCTTTATTTTCCTTTTGTCGACTGCATTGTGCTATAAATGCATAAATTGTTTTTGTACATTAATACCTATATACAATAACTATTTACAATGTCATAAGGACAAGTACTTTTATAATGGTTTTTTTTTTTTTTTTTGGAAATTTCGTACGAGTTACGAGAAAGTATCAATTTACCGATTGCCTTGTCGCAGCTCAATGTCATTTGTTCCTCGCTCTGTGGCAGCTCACTAACATTTGGGACATCATCTAGACTTTCGGCTTGTGTTGAACATTTCAATTTCTTCTTCTGTCTACGTGACTTATCACGTTTTATATGCATATCGCTACTGTAATGAGAATTTTTGTGTTTGTTTTTTTTTTAGAAAAATTGAAGTAGTGATACATTTTTATTGACGTCATGCGATCAGTTGACCACTTGTGCGTATTGACCCCGTATACAATTACATACCTGCTAGCTTGAGTTGATGGTTTGCCGCCATAACCGCTACTGCCAGATGAATGACTGCCACTGAGGCGTGATTTCGAACTGCCACTAAAGGGAGGAGTAAATGGAGAAATAGATATGTATGTATTATACTACTTATGTATATCCTTTTTTATTTGTTCTAATTTTTAATTTATTTTTGAGGTCAGAGGTCAACTTTTACTCGCACTGAAGCCAGCACATCATGCGCCGCCCATTGGCTTTTCCAGGCGAGGTAGACTTTCACCTAATTTCAGCTGTTTAATTGATGCAGCTTAAGATCGTGGTGAAATTCAACAACGTCTGGAAAAGGCAAGAGGTCATACATATATGAAGTTGTAACTCATCTTATAAATAATAACATAATAAACATAAATGTAACCGTCTGCTAAAATTCGTAATGTAGCATTTTAATATATTGTAACGTTCTTGTACACCATCTTCACAAATCAATCGCTACGCTACCCAACAAACATTTTCTGTTGAATTTTCCTGAGAATTCATTTAATAGTTTTCATGACTTTTTTTTCAATTATTTAAAAAGTAATCAGAAAAAAAATCTAAATTTTTCACGGTTATAACAAATAATCAACAAAAATCGAAAGTAAGTGAAAGTAGTAAAAAAAGTTTTTTTTATTATTTTCAATTTTTTAAAATAATTTTTGATTTTTTTTAATAATCGTAAAAAAATAATTTTTTTATTACTTTTGATTATTTTTGATTTTTGTTGGTTATTTTTAATAATCGTGAAAAATTGTTATTATTTTTCAATTAGATAATAACTATTAATCGTAATGATTACCGGCTTGATTAATTATTTTCCTGAGAATCCATTTAATGATTGATTACCATTAGTTTAAATTTTTAATGATTAATTTCCAATTAAAAAATAAAAAGAAAAAAATCACAATTATTTACGATTATTAAAAATAGTCAACAAACATCAAAAGTAATGAAAACAGTTTTTTTATTGATTATTTTTAATTTTTAAAAATTGTTTGTGATTTTTTTAATAATCGTAAAATAATATTTTTTTTATTTTTAAAATCATAACAAATTAATAAATGCTTTTTCTTGAAAACAATTAGAATAACTATAACCAATTAAAACATCCGTCTAATCAATTGATTACTAATTACCAATAAATTTTAACGGGTCTAATCTCGTGTAACCAATGATAGAATTCTCAAAATAACGAAAACTTTCTCAATATTCCGTTTTTTTAATTCGATTGGAGAAATATGATTTTTGTTGTTGTTGGGACTCAATATTCCATTCATTTGCAAAATATAAATTTAAATAAATAAATAAATAATTTGTAGAGTTCTAAAATTTTAACAGTCATTAATAATTTCTGTTGCTGTTGTTTATTGGGTAGTTTCATGAATGTAAAAGAATCACATTTCGGTTTTTTATTTCGAAAGAGTCAGCCATTGATTTGCATTGTAAAGTAGAACGTCACTCAGTTGAGTTGCAGCCCATTACCGGTCACGTTTTTTGAAATATGCTTTCTGTTTTGTATAGTAGCTTTCAATGGGAAGGAGAAATTTGCGCGGAAATGGCATAAGAATTACTCATTTTTAAAAGCTTTGATACGGAATTTGTATCGATTATTCAGAATATATGAATTCCTGCTTATTCACATTAATCAAAATACCATTCATTTAATTATTAAGAGATATTCTTAATTTAATTAATTAAATAATTTCCTCACTTTGTGGTTATGAATGAATGAACGTTGACTGACCAGAAATTATTAATTGATTACTACTGAAAATTAAATAAAGTAATCAAAAGTAATTTAGTAATGATTATTTTTAATATTTTCGATTATTTCGCAGTGCCTTCTAATCAATACCTCATTAAAAAAAGAATTAATAATGAAGAAAAAAACCATTACAAAATTACAATTGATTACTTTTTTTAAAGCTTTACAAAATTATGGAACATAATCTCAATAATAAAAAAATGAAATGAATAATTAAATATTTTACCCAAAAAATATTTACTAAATCGGTGATCATTAAGATTAATAATCTTTATCAACGAGCTATGAAAAAAAATAAAAACTGATAAATTTATCATCTTTAATTAAATAAGTAATGGACATTAATAGCATTACAATTTTTAATTTTTTTTTTTTTTTATACTTTCACTTTATCGTTGCATAAAAAAAATATATTAACAATAAAAAAAATTAAAATTTCATAAATTAGTTAAAAATTTACAAATTAAAAAAAAATTTATTTGTATAACAATTTTTTAATTGGTTTTTTATCACGTTTCAGTTAATCAAAAAATAATCGTTAAAAATGGTAAACAATAGTAATTACTTATCATTAAATAGCTGTCGAATAATATTTTAACCATTTAGCACTGAAATCAAGCAATTAAAAATTTTTAATAAATAAAATTAATCAGTTTAGATTTCAATTAAAAAAATTCTCAAAAATTCTCTTAAATTAAAGCAAATAATCAAATACTTTTAAAAAGATAATGCAAGTAATTAAGTAATTAAAAATAAACTGAATGTATTTATTAAATATTTTTTAAATAAAAAATAAGAAGAAAAAGCCAGAAAAATAATAATTTTCTAAATTACTAAGCACTTTTTTTAAATTAAATAATTAAAAAAATAAAATATTTTAGAAATAAATAGTTTGAAAAAAAAAAAAATATAAATAACAAAATTTTAAATTACCAAGGAATTTTTATTTTTAATTTTGAATCAACAATTAAAACTTTTTCACTCTAAAGCTTTTTTTTTAATCTTACCTGCGCTGTGATTGCGAATTGCTGCAGCTATTTGAGTAAGCAGAGTCTGAGACTTTTGTGTTGTGTGTGGATTCTGTTGATTCGCCTTCCATTTTTATTTGTTTTTTTTTTTTAAGTTTTAATTACAATTTTTTTTTGCATAAAGAACCCTTTTGTTTAAATTCACCACACTTTGTTTTAGCTTGTGCTTTAGTTAATGTTAAACAATGTTAGACACAAATGCACTAGTGACTTATTATTTGTACTTTTCATTCAAATTGTTTGAGCTGTAAATAAGAATTTAAATTTTATTTTATTTTGTTTTCAAAATTTTTTAAAACTTTTTTGATCAGGCAGTGCAAATTATTTTTGTTTTTTGGTGAAAAAAGTTTAGGAAATTAGTAATGTTTTTATTTTTGTTGAAAGTTTTAATTTTTATTTTTTTTTCTGTCTTTTCAAAAGATTTTTTTGCACTATTTAATGTTTTTTACCTTTTATATTTTCCTCACTTTATATACATATGTGTGTATATTTCTATATTTTATTCACCACAAAAATTTCTAAATTTGAATCAATCACTTAATTTTTTTTTAATGTATGCTTGTATGCATATTCTCTTTTCAGTCTTTGTTTTATATATTAATTATTTTTCACTCCGTTATATTTTGTATCCTTTCAATGCTAGCCGAGGTTATTTCTATGACTGAACTCTTGCTCATCCGTACAATTGGTTTTATTCGCAAATGTGTTATCGCACAATCACGTTTCATGGCCATCACCATCGCTAATTTCAATACCAATAACCGTGCACCATCGGCACTGTTCGTTTGTGTTGTATGTGGTTACCGGCAACAAATGCTGCAGCGGTGGCAGCGCAGCACGCACCAAAGCCATATCACACATGCCTGCACGTTGTCTTCACACTCTCGCTTTAGGTTAGTTACAGCGCACAGTGGGTGGAAAATGGTGAAATTTTCCAAACTTATAGACCAGCAGGTGGGAACTAAGCGCCGCATGGTTATTTATAAAAACCGATTCAAAGACCACCCCAGCACATTTTTCAGTTTGGTTGAAATTACTTTTGAAATCTTCAAATTCAGGCCTAAGAATTTTGGTCTCAAGCATGAAATTTCTACAGCTAAGTTTTTCTCAGAAGTTGGTAAATATTGTCATTAATTTTGGCGACTTTTACAACTTTTTTTTTGTATGGGCCCAAACCATTTGTAGTTATTACCATTAACACTAGCTCCCTGACGTCCATATTCACCACGATAATTGTCAAAATTTCCCTAAGCTTTGTTTTTTATCCATTTCACACAGGGCTTTAATGGTATTTTTATAAACAGCCGCTCTAGTACACTTTGGTAGGCCTGAACAATTTTTTCTAATTTTACGAGGAAAATTTTATAAAATTTGACGTTCATATTCACCACGATAGTTATGAGCTATTTTTATACGCAGATGTTACGGTACATAACAGGGTGTTATAAAGGCAGAGGGGAATTGGGAAAGAGCTTTGTTGAGTATTACGCCTAATTAGTTTTGATGTAAACTTCTATGAAAATGTTGCACTGTGCGACGTGTGCCCATCAATGCGAGCATCCAAAATTAACCGAAAGCATTACAACAGAGGTGCTGAACACATTGAAGACGGTAGCTACATAGCGCAATCTGCCACACACGTCATTATGTAAAGGTTTGGTTATTTTAAGCGCCACAAAGCTAGGGGGCAAGAAAGCACGATTTGAACTCTAGCTCGACTAACCCCCTATTCTTTTTGTCAATAATGATAAAAAGTGTAGAAAACTATAGTTAAAGTAATTTTTGTTGGAGTAGCTAACAATTTTTATTTTTATTTGTTACTTGAAATATTTATTTATTTATTTTTTTTAACTATTTATTTAACTTAAAAATATATTTAAAATTTTGATCAATAAGAGTCATATTGAACAAATATTTTTGATATATGTATGTATAACAGGGTCCCCTTAAAAAAAACTTTAGCTGGTTGGTCACAATAACAGATTTTTTATGTTTAGCAAGGTCACCCTGTGGCAACTATTTTATTCACAAACCATAGCACAGCTGTGGCAATAAGTGAAAACAGCCAAACTCAAGTTTGAAGTTAGCGTTATGACATCGCACAACCATAGACAGAAACCGCGATTTTAAAATGACCTTTACGCCATTTTAAAATTAAAACTCCGTTTTACACATAAAATAAATTTAAAGTTGACTATGACAGATATGAATGTTGGAGCAGATAAAACTCTATTTTAATTTGACAATGACCTTAATTGTCTTTGATTGAAAATTTCATAAAACATGACACAAATATTTTTCTTGACAATACTGCATTTGTCGCCAAACTTTGATTCTCGTCAATCAACTGAATTTTGTTAGATTTATGGCAGGAGTTTTCTCTCACCTCTTTCCTCCTTCTACGAGTGCACACGGCATGTGCATGAATTCCACTAACAACACTAGCGGCTCGTGTTGCATTGTTGAATGGCAGGTGCAGTGGCTTTAATTGTTTGAAAGTATCTAATCTTGCAGCCTTGACGTTGACCTCTCGAATTGAATATAATATGAAAGTTGTTCTGTCATTTTGTTGTCAAGGAAGATCGTAGCGTCAGCAGCGGTCGGCTAAGTCTTGTCACTGTCAGCTTTCAAATTTTGCAAGAAAAAAGAATATAAGAGAAGCATCCTTGGCTGGTACACCCGTATGTCTCATTATGCTTTTAATAGGTTGAACATGTCCTATGGAGAGATTTATTACGTTGCGAGAGGAAAAAATTCTTTGTTTCGAAAAGGGTACGATCGGACATGTCTTTAACTCCTATGCAAAGTGGCGGATCCCGGATTTTGGAAAATATTTTTAATGAAATTTTGAGGACATCAGTTGACTGTGACTTTTTGGTTGCCGAAGAGGGACTTTGGACCTTACCTACTGCGCTCGATATTATCTTCCAAAGCTTATGAGACTTGAACTTTGTTAACATTCGCCATATCCAACTGCACCCAAGCAAACACTGCAGGTTATATAAAAACAAAAAAAATCGAACGACACCAGTGTTACGAAAATGTGCCAGCCGGAATAAATCGGTACTCTACAGAAGCGACGAGAGAGGCAGCCAAGACTGCTTACCCATCACGGAAGTAAACAACTTTGTAAAGAATGACCAACAACACATTCGTAGTTCATGTTTGCGCGTGTGTGTGTAGGTGAATGAGCGTACTCTCGTTTTAAAATTCTTGGAATCGTAAGAGAATATCACGTTGATGAAAAAGTGTATGAATTTGTATTTGCTTGATAAACAAGTCAACACACACTCATACACACATACATATATCGATATTCGTACTCAGTCGAGAAAGCTGCTCAATTAAATGCATACAAATAAGCAATAGAGTTGAGTATTTGAAAAGTTACATATATGCGTCCACGTGCAGCGGCATACTTGGCGTTGGGCACATGTAGAGTTAATACTAGTGACGTAGCGAATATTGAAAAAAGGTTAAATACGAACGAAAGGTTAAATGCGATGGATGAAACAAATTTGATGACGAGAAAATAAACACTTATGTTGATTTAAACTTCCTTATTTTTCTTCTTTCTCTTTTCATTACTTTTTTAACTATTATTCGACTTGTTTGCTTTTGAGAGCCAAAAATGAAGTTTGATTTTGTCTCAAGAGATATGACCATTTATTGGCGAACTTTCTTAAACTAACAAATTTTGACCAGCTGAGAACACGAAATTTTCGGTTGGACACTAACATTGGTTTATATGCAGGCAAGACGTTTGGCGGGGCGTATGGGTAATATATTGATGTGATCTCTACATATCTCAAAATATAATAAAATTGTAACAGGTCGATGTCTGTACATGGCAGATATCAACAAAAAATTGATTGGGGGAAGCATTATTAAACGAGTAGAATCCAAATCAACCATTTTTTTAATTTTTGTGTGTCTGTCTGTCTGTCTGTCTGTCTGTCTGTCCGTATGTTTGTGGCCGTATCACTCTGAAAGTACTGAATGGAAATGAATGAAATGAAATCAACTTAAAATTTAAGATATTACTTTTTTCGATATCTCAACCGGTTTTGGAGTTATCGCCCAATATGTGGACCAGGGGTGACCAAAAATGTCTTAGTACAATATGGATGTCAAACGAAAGGTGTCAATGAGTGCTGTAATATACGATGTGATCAATTGAAATATCCCAAATGGTTTCGGAGATATCTTGAAGTTATCGACGAATATGTATTTGCAAAAAAATGTGTTAGTACAATATGGGTATCAAACGAATGGTGCCAGTGGGTACTATTATATGCGATGCGCTTAATTTAAATATCTCAAATGGTTTCAATTATATATCTTCAAAAATTTCGGACGGAAAAAGAGAAGGGTGGGTAGATGCCATGTACAGACATCGACCTGTTACAATTTTATTATACATATGTAGAGATATGTATGTATTTCAAATTTCGAAAACTGGCCCAAATGTATTTTTTAATTGTTGTTGTGAACTACACAATCAAGTTATAGAAAGAAAGTCGAACTTCGAAAAAGTGCGTATAGGCTATAATGATTAAAATCGGACTCAGTCTGCTATAAGTTCTGATACGCAGCGAAGCAAGCGGGCCTTACTAGTAGTATAATAAAAAAAAAAAAATTCTTTATGTCAACAAATTACAAGAAAACCTATTAAAGGTATTTCCGCTAATAGATCCGATATAAAAAATAAAACATAAATACAAATTAAATTGTTGATAAATATTGCCAAATATTGAATTTTTTAAACTAAATAAATTATTTGAAAAAACATTTTTATTTTGAATTTGCAAAAATTTTAAAATAAATTTGTTTTAGAATTTATTAAAATTAAAAATTTTTTTTGTAAATAAATATTGTTTTGGAATAGAAAAGGAAAATTTAGATACAAAAAAATACTTTTCATCAAAAAAATTATTATTATTCTTGCCCTTGAGCAAATTTATAGTCTTGGATAATTTACCAATGTACAATTCAAGTGACTTGTTAGTACATGTAGTATGTTGCGTTTTTCAAAAATAACTAAAAAAATAGTAATTATTATGTAAAGATTAAAAATAATTTTTAGTTTTGGTTAGTGAGAATGAAAAACCTAAATGTTTAAAAACTAAAAAAAAAACACAAAAACTAAGCATGTTAGGTAAAAAAATAAAAATACAAATTGTTAACTACAAAAATATAAATAAAATTTAACTTTTTATTTTTTTTTGCAAAAATTAAATGCTTAAAAACAAACAAACTAAAAAAGTAATAAAATTTTTGGTAAGAAGGTATATAAAATGAAATGATTAAAAAAGGAAAAACTTAAAGCTAGGTACTAACATCGAGTATCACGTGAAACAGCTGTCAAAATCCATACAAAATTTCTTGTAGTGAAGTAGCCGTGAAATTGCGCTTGTATTTCACGGCAAAGTAGTACTCAGTTCACGGCGTGTAAATGTAGCGCAACATGACATTAGCAACATTTTTTCACGACTTTTTAAATTGACAATGTCATTTAAAATTGAGGGAAAGGTGACATTTCTTGAAATTTCTATGAATTTCTATTCTTTTGACACTCAAAGTTGCTAGCATTTTGACGTTTCTTCTCATTGGCAACATTTCACGGCAAGGAAAATGCATGTTGCTGGCGGAATTTCACGGCTGTGAACTTAGTACTTGGCTTAAAAAAAAATGTATCTAAGAAAATTGGAAAAATAAAAATATTTAAGTAGAAAAATAAAAACCAAAAATTTACCTTAAGGTAGGTTATTAAATTACAAAAATGATAGCTATTTCTGAGTAAGAAAATATAAAACGAAAAAATAATAATTTTTTGAGCAAGTAAAATAAAACTTGAAAATATGATCAACTTAAGAAAAAACTTAAAAATTATTTTTTATTCTGACTAAAAAAAAAATGGAATTCAAAAATTAATTTTTGAATGAAAGAAAACAAATTTAATATTGTTGATTAAATTTTATCAACATTAATTAAAAAGTGTTTATTTATTTCTATTTCCATTTTTCTTTTATATTTTTATTTTTATGCTTTCATTTCACACAAAGATTGTTCTTAGTTTGATTAAGAAAAATCACAAAAAAATGTTTATTCTTATTTCTTTTCTAATTTAAAATTTTTTATGTACATAAGCTTTTCTAAAATTTAAACATATATGTATATGTATGTATGTATGTACATACATATATAAAACACATTTTTTTCAAACAGGTCATTCATTTTTCATTAAACAAGCTACCTTCATAGGGAATGGCCCTGCAACTTGTGTTTGTACTGGCATAAAGGACAACAGCAAAAACAGAAATACAAGGTAACCAAAAATTTATTTGATTCGTTGATTATAAAAATTTAAGGACTAATGAAGACATTCTAATAGCAAGGCTTTATAGTTGAGTATAGGCTTTTAAACAGCTAAAAATTAGTGAAATTAAATTTTTTTTAATAGAAATTTTTTTAATTAAATTTTTTTTTATGACATACTTATCAATTCCTTTTGTCTTGTTTTTCACAAAATAATAACTTCTCAAAAATTGTTTTGCTTTGTATAATTTTTATTTGGTTGGTTCCACCTTATTATTGAATTGTCATTGTTTGCGAAAAATTTTTTTTTTTTTTTTTTGCAAAATCACTCCTATATTTGTATTTATTGAATGTTTACAATAAACAAAGGCATTAAACAGTTTTCTGTGAGTTCAAAGTACACTATTGTATGTTCAATGTTATGGAGGTGTCGCTGGGGTTGTGTTTATTTTTTTTTGGATTAATCTTTTATTAGAGTCGGCACACTATTTATTGCATTATTTATTTACAAAAATTTAACCGTTATTAAATGCGCACTAGCAACTTGTTACTTTTGAATTCATAAAAGCACTGAAACGACAGCAAAACGTTGTTGCTGCCATAGAATTTCACTCAAATCGCTTACAGCATTGGAGACGTTATTGGCACTCGTTGTGTGGGTTGAGTACTGTTTGAGTGAAAAATGATTGTGGACATACTCACAAACACATGAGCACAAGCGAAATGTATTCAAAACAAATGAAAAAAAAAAGTTTTATGCGCATGAGTTTTGTATTGCTTTTTTTTTGTTTTTTTTGTGCGAGTACAGTAGAATATATCTCGAGTCTGATGCCTACGACTTCTTGTTATATTTATTTATAAATAATTCAAAAAAATGCTAAAATTATAATATCAAATTTGACAAAAAGTGTTGGACAGGTGGTGTGTTTTCCATCATATACTATATGTAGTTCTAATTCTTTTTTAGACAGTTTATGTGTGGGCATTATTTGATAATATTTGACTATTATTTATTACTATAATCGACTCCGAAACTACCGATTTTAATCGAATTTCATATCGACTTAAAAAGTTGCTAAAACTCAAACAATAAAATCGTCGTCGATGCCAATAAAACTCGACCACGCTTAGCTGCGTCTCAGAACTTGTAATGTGTTCGACCTGATTTTAATAATTGTATCTCCCTAATCAGTTGAGATATGGAACTTAATCATGTCGCTAATTGCAGCACTCATTAGCACTTTTCGTTTGATACCCATATTGTATTAGCACATTTTGGATCACCCTAATATTGGTCGATAATATCGAAACCGGCCAAATTATCGACTTAGCGGATATCTTAAATTTTACGGTAAAAGTTGTATGCAATTCTATGGAGGCATTTTTGAGTGATGTGAGCACAAATTTACAAACATACAGACAACAATTTCAAAAACCGTAGCTTTCGACTCTTTTGGCTTAATAATCTTCCAACCTATCAATTTTTCTAGAATATCTGCTGTATGCAGATATCGACCTGTTACAATTTATGTATTATATTATTTATATTCTATACATTATACATAACATATGTATATATGTATGTACATATATGTACGAATATTGAGGGGGCGTGGCATCACTATACTGATTATTTCTTTCTGACTGCATATCTTTGCAAGTATTCGGTGAGAAATTCAATAAGACTATCTTCTAAAATATACCGCAAAATGGACAATAAGGAAAAAGGGGGCGTGGCAGCTACCATACAAACAAAGGAAAAAGGAGAGGAGGTTGGATTTTTCAATGTAAACAGCTATGCTAGGGATAATGTTAGAACAATAAGACTCGGGAATAAGTAAGATAAGATCGTGGATTCTGAACCACCAAACTATCACTCATGAGTCTCCCACAATATCAACAACAACCAGTTGACTAAACGCCAATTATTGCTAAAATGTGAATATTGTGTTAAATCCACTATGAGAAATTCTCGTTTAATGTTTACATGTAAAAATCTGTTACACAAGCTTGATGACTATCTACTACTTGACAACAACAAAAACAACGAAATTACATGCATCAACAACAAATAAAAAAAATTACCAACAACGCGCACGTTACGACAATGCCATGCGATGCCTTCCGCTGCAGCTGCACCCCACCAGAGTCATGCATTCTTGCACGTGAGTTTGAGTGAGATTTTCTATTTGCGATTTGGTTGTGAATGTGTATGTGTGTGTGTCTCTGCTCAATTGCATAAAAAACGAAGAGTCGGCGTAACAGATAGGTGAGCGTTCAAGCTAATCGACGCAGCTAGTTGAAGGACGTTATGGTACGTTTGTCAAAGTTGGGAGGGTAAAAGAGAGTGGCTCAGTTAGCGGTATTGCTTTTGCGAAAAGCGAAAGGTTTTGCATATTTACTATAGGGGCGGGGGATTAATAAAAGTTTGGTTTAAATTTAAAAGAAAATTTTTGCATGTTTTCTTAATCTCACTTCGAAGTGAAAAACGTGATTTCAGCTCAATCGCGGCTAATTTGTTGTTGAAATATAGAAAAAAATTTAAAAAAACTTAAAAAAACAATTGAAAAAAACTTAAAAAATTAAAAAAAAAAACAAAAAAAAAAAATTTAAAGCAAATTAAAAAAACTTAAAAAGCAATTTATTTAATAGCAATAATATTCTTTTCATAACATTTATCTTGATCCTTTTACCCTAATTTCTCAATTTCCACTTTTTTGAGAGAAATTTTGCCCAAATTCCCCATAGTGAGAAGATAAAAGCGGCTAACAAAATTCACCGAAGCTTTTCAGCAGAACGAAAAATGAATGAAAACTTAAATCAACATTCAAAGATTCATTTCGTTTTATTTTATTTTATTTTATTTTATTTTATTTTATTTTATTTTATTTTATTTTATTTTATTTTATTTTATTTTATTTTATTTTATTTTATTTTATTTTATTTTATTTTATTTTATTTTATTTTGTTTTATTTTATTTTATTTTATTTTATTTTATTTTATTTTATTTTATTTTATTTTATTTTAGTTTATTTTATTTTATTTTATTTTATTTTATTTTATTTTATTTTATTTTATTTTATTTTATTTTATTTTATTTTATTTTGTTTTATTTTATTTTATTTTATTTTATTTCAAGACATATACAAATTCTATGGAGTCAGCCGAACTTTTTTCAATACTTCCCTCATTTATGAGCGGTAATGCGTTTTGAAATTTGACTGCACTTTATATTTAGTCTCTGTAGTGATTGTTTTTGTTGTTTTCGTGTTTATATAAGAACTGCATTTAGTAGATTGTATAATTCGAAATAGCCAAACGACTCTGTCAGCGCTAGTTTACAATCTGGGAGAGCTTAAGAGAGTGCAGCAGACAGAGCTTTCAGCTAGCGCCACATTGCTTTTACACTTCTCGGGCGTTGGCCCACCAGAACTCCAATTTTAGCGCATTAGGTGAGACGCTAGAGGGCTTGACAATTTGTATTGCTAAGCTGTGTGTGAGTGAATTTCGATTCAATGAAAGAAGTATAAGGCGACTAAGGGCATGAGCTACACTTCTCTTGGTGGAACCATGAAGCTAGAACTCTACACCAAGCGTCTGGGAAATTTAGCCCTTTCACGATTTTAATTTTTTGGGCGAAGGACCAACCTACTTCAACAGTTTTTTGAAAAATTAATTTCGGATTTTTTTTTCTAAAAACGCATATTGTGAGAATTTTGGAAACTGAGTCTGAGTTAAGGCTTTCAAAAAAAAAAAAAAAAACGGAAATAACGCGGTATTGAAATAAAATCTGAGATAGGGTGATCGTGCCCTTGCCGAGGAAGTAGCCGATTCCACTAAAGTAACCATTTCCGAGGAAGTGCGGTCACTTCTCTGTTTCTGAGGTACTAGTAACGGGTCCTTTACAGCAATGGCAGCTTACTAAGTAACCGTTTACGAGGAATTATACTGTTGAAATAAAGAAATCCGTTTTTATTAAGTAATCGGTTCGCATGAAGTAACCCGTTCCTATAAAATAATTCGTTTCTATCAAATAATCGGTTCCAAAAAAGGAACGCGTCTCTATCAGGTTTCCTATAAAGTCTACGGTTTCTACAAAGTAACCAGATCCTATGAAGTAACCGGTTCTTATAAAGTAACTTGATTCTATAAAGTAGGTAACCGGTTGCTATGAATCAGCTGGATTCTATGAAGTAACTGGTTCCTATGACGAAATCGGATTCTAACCGGTTCTAATGAAGTAACCGGATCCTATTAAGTTACCTGTCCTAATGAAGTAACCGGATCCTATTAAGTAACCGGTCCTAATGAAGTAACCGGATCCTATGAAGTAACTAGTTCTTGTCATATAAACGGATCCTAGGAAGTAACCGGTTTGCAAGAAGTAACCAGTTCTTATGAAGAAAAGTTCCACTCTTCCAATCAGTTGTCTCCTGATTTCATTCCACAATATATATGGGTGTTTCCACGGTCGCGAACAGTACGTTCGTACGCGTTTATGGGCCAAAAAACAAAGTAAACATAGGTTTTTCTTTTTTTTTTTTTTTGCTACTTTGATAGCATTTTGAAAGGTAAATTTTAGGTGCAAGAGGCAGGTTTGTTCGATTTTTAGTTTAGACTGTGGGGGCAATAAACATGTGGTCGCGAACGTACGCATAATGGAAGTGACTTTTTTGTGCAACTGGAAAAATTCAAAATTCAGCGAAACGGAATGGATTTTTTCAAAATGGTTGATAACATATTGAAGTGGCATAAAGTGACTTTCTTTTCGTTTATTTCGCATTAAAATATCTTCAGTACATTTTTATATATACGCTTAAATACCGGTCGCGAACGTACGATTTTTCCATACACTTTCTTTTCCTATTTTCGGCATAATGTTTTACAAATTATATGAATTGGAACACTTAATTCACAAGTTTAAATCTTATATGTTGTATTTATAAAGAAAGAAGATAGCATAAATTATTAGACTCTACTGAAATCCCGCGGCTCACACCGAAAGACTCGAAAGTGGCTTGCATAACATAAAGTATACTCACTTTAATGTATGGTTGGAAAATTTATGAATAACTTCATTAAAATTATTCAAAACCCTATGATCCATTATTAACCATGCAAAAAAAGTATATTAACAACCTATTTTTTCTTGCTTCAGTTTTTGGTAGGAAAAAATATATCAAAATGCAAAACGGTCGCGAACGTACGCAACTTTGAGAATTAAAAAAAAAGGTTTGGTAAACCCTTCAATAGAAGTAGTTTTGGTTATCAATTAAGTGCACTCAACCGGATTTAGAAATGTAGTTCTATACATTTCCTTACACTCCTTGAGAAGTGGTAATAAAAAATGTATTTTTTTGGTCTCGAACGTACGATCCAGGCAGAGGTAAAAGTTTCAATAAAAACTTACAGTTAAGACATCGTCGTTCACTCTTCTTTCATTTTGATGGTCTTAACTGATATTCATGGGGGTATTTTGTTGCAAAAAAGGGTCGCTAGTATAAGTCGAACATGTGAAAAAATTGAAAAGAAACAGGCCTTTAAAACTGGCTGGAAATGAAAAAAAAATTTTTTCATGTTTCAAACCAAATTTTTCATAAAAAAAATTTAAATCAACTTCCAAAGCTTTATATTTATAAAAATTTGGGTAATTTTGTATAACAGGGTTAAACAAGAATTTATTTTTATTAACATTTAAATTTTTTGCTCTGGTTGACCATTCTACGGAAATGCTCATATAACAAAAAAAAAAAAATTAAATCTCCCCTTAAAAAATAGTTTGCAGTTGCATGTGAATACACCTATTGAATTCCCACATAATTAATCTCGAGTTTTTGACCTTTTCCGATTAAACTTGTAAATGAATTAAATCTTTTGCATTTTTTAACAATAATAAACGCCTTTTTAGTGCAAAATTAAAACTCGTTCATCATGCGATCAAATTATAAACCATCATTGCGTTGAATTTCTAATGAGATTTTGTGATTCGAGATCGGGCAAATTGCTTTGACACGCACTCCAGCTAAAGCTAATGATCACATAATATATTACATATGTATATACCAAAAATATATGTATGTATATGTATATTTACTTTAGCGCTAAATTAGCCAAAGACGAAGAGCTTCTGCTTGACACGCCACCAAGCGGTTGGATACAATTTTCTTTGCATGCCACCAAAGTTGTATGGGATTGAGTTGTGATGGAAGACGTTCTGTCGCATTTCAAGTGAAGTTGCTGATGTTTTGCTATTCCTTTGACTAAAGTACTGAATACGGTGTGGCAAATTTTTTTAATGGTCCCATTGTATGTTAAATGGACACGGGGCGCTACTTTCGCACGATACACGAAATTTTCCCATAATGTAATATTCTATATCTACTCACTTATTTAGTTACGTGTGTAAGATATGTTTGCCCAAACATATACAAGTATTTACTCGTAACTGAACAACTTGGCATACATACTAGGGATGTATCGAATATGAAGCCGAATGCGGATGTCGTTAAACTAATAGCTGCGGATGCAGTTCTGAGTGCCAAAGCAGACTTGACGCAATTATAAGAAATACCTTAGTAATTTTTCACAAAACCGACAGTTAATTTATTTCATTTCATTTCATTTTATTTAATTTTATTTCATTTCATTGCATTTCATTTGTTTTCATTTCATTTCATTTTATTTCATTTTATTTTATTTTATTTTATTTTATTTTATCTTATTTTATTGTAGTTTATTTTATTTTATTTTATTTTATTTTATTTTATTTTATTTTCATATTTGTAAGTTTTTGCAAGCTCGAGACCAAATAAACAATAATTCGTAATGAATTTAATTGTCAGTTTTTTTGGGAAAAATTGATAATTGGAGAAAAATTACAAAGGAAAAATCAACAGCGATGGATAGGATTACATGTTTCAGAGTTTCCAGGCTCATCATCAGATCCCTTTTCGGACACGGATTCGAACTCGTGTCTGCACCAAAGCCGATGTTAGAAAATTCCAACACTAAGCAATGATGCCCTGTGACGTCACAATGCACTTATCTCCACTTCAATTAATTCCCTTTTGTTTGTTTGTTCTTGCCAACTGTTATTTTATTTTATTTTATTTTATTTTATTTCATTTTATTTTATTTTATTTTATTTTATTTTATTTTATTTTATTTTATTTTATTTTATTTTATTTTATTTTATTTTATTTTATTTTATTTTATTTTATTTTATTTTATTTTATTTTATTTTATTTTATTTTATTTTATTTTATTTTATTTTATTTTATTTTATTTTATTTTATTTTATTTTATTTTATTTTATTTAATTTTATTTTATTTTATTTTATTTTATTTTATTTTATTTTATTTTATTTTATTTTATTTTATTTTATTTTATTTTATTTTATTTTATTTTATTTTATTTTATTTTATTTTATTTTATTTTATTTTATTTTATTTTATTTCATTTCATTTCATTTTATTTTATTTTATTTTATTTTATTTTATTTTATTTTATTTCATTTTATTTCATTTCATTTCATTTCATTTCATTTCATTTTATTTCATTTCATTTTATTTCATTTTATTTTATTTTATTTTATTTTATTTTATTTTATTTTATTTTATTTTATTTTATTTTATTTTATTTTATTTTATTTTATTTTATTTTATTTTATTTTATTTTATTTTATTTTATTTTATTTTATTTTATTTTATTTTATTTTATTTTATTTTATTTTATTTTATTTTATTTTATTTTATTTTATTTTATTTTATTTTATTTTATTTTATTTTAGTTTATTTTATTTTATTTTGTTTTGTTTTATTTTATTTTATTTTATTTTATTTTATTTAAGTTCCGGAATATTCGCAGCATCTCTAATACATAGTACATATGTACATAAGCAAAAAAAAGAAATCCTCTCAGCTAATGCATATCTTGGTTGCTGTCAAAATGTGTGGGGGAAAACCAATCAAAGATGCTGACGTTTATCGTTATCTGATATCGTCTTATAATACAAAATAATGTACGTGAGAGTTCTTAGTTATTCTGGCGGTTATTTGTTTATTAATTTGTTGGTAATGTTTATACTAAATAAAGCTATCTAATATGATATCAGCAGTATGAACTTTGAAATAATGTTACGCTGGCTAGGACATGTTGAGAATATAGAGAGGGGAACGCTTTAATCAACAAAGCAATTCCTCTCACCATAAGCCGGAGATAGCTCTTTACACCCACACTTCGAGAGAGCACCCACCCCACAATAATACAGCGATCTCTATAAGAGTAATAGAAGGCAAAAGAACAGTTTTTTAGAATTTTCGTCTGTTTATATATATGTTTGCTCGTCCATCACTTAAAAACCGCTTAATAAAAATTAATAATAGTTCCAGTGATATAGTGCTAGATGTCTAATTTAACGTTTAGAATACATTTTACCACGTGATAATATTTAATTCCTGCCCTACACGCCGCCAAGGTGGGGTGTGCCTGTAATTGAGGAAGGTAATAGCTATACATTCATAGCTCTAGTATCCCTTAAAATTGATACTCTATTATCCCTTTTTTATTTCCTTTGTCCTCGAACCCCTGAACTTATGCCAATTGAGATCATTCGCCCTTATAAATACAACCATACAAACAAACATTTGTACACACAAACAAAAAATGAAGTATCTCACCATTGTTGCGTGTTAAAATCTCCTAAAGCCTCTTTTACCTTTTTAATTATTATATCTCCAAAGTGTGCCCTGCAATGCTTCATTAAATGTTGTTTTTGCGCTGATAAACCCTTCTACTGAGAATTGTACCTATGTATGTATGTTTGTTTATTTTATTAGTTAAGTAGTAAAAAAAAAAAAAAAAAAAAACTAAATAAAAATAAAAAAAATAAAAAAAGAGTTGTCATATTAATATGTTTTCTGACTGCTGAAATGTTGTTGGACGCATTAGATGGGATGATATTCTTATGAAATTTATGAATGCTTAGATTACATAATGGTGGAGGTATCATGCTCGTATCTGGACAAATCTTTGCAAGTCAGTAAACATCTTTTATTGTAATGAATCTATTCACATTAGCTAAACAAATGAAAACAAAAGCGTTTTGCGACATTTTCTTTTTTACTTTTTCAGAGTGGACATGCTCATATATACCCGGTAGTCAAATCAGCAAACTATCACACAGCTACATAGTATGTGAGATAAGTACTAGCAGGCAGCCAACTATTTTTTTCCCCATAAAAGCTACTTGAAATTGTAACAAGGAGGGGAAGTCAAAGTTAATATAAACCGGTAAACTGTATGTTTTTTGAAAATCATTTGACTTTTCTAAAATAAATTTGGCTTTGTCTGAACTTTATTTCATTTCTTGTAAAACAAATTTAAAGTTTCCTGAAATATATTTTTAACTTAAAAAGACACTCGACTTTTTATGTAATATAGCGGGAAAATTCAAAACAATATTTGACTACTTCTGAAATACATTTTATATTCTCTGAAATTCAATTACAAAGACATTTGGGGGATTCTCAAATACATTTAAGTGTTTCTGACAGAAAAATGATGTTCTCGGAAATAAATTTCAGAAATACATTTCAGATATTCTTAAATAAAAATGTGAAATACATTTGAGGTTGTATGAAATACATTTGAGCTCCTCTGAAATCAATTAAACTACTTCTGAAAAATATTTTATGTTTTCTGAAATAAAATTGCTTCCCTTTGAAATATAGTTGCACTCTCTGAAATACAATTGAAGGTCTCTGAACTGATGATTTTTCTGATATTTATTTGAGGTGTTTTGAAATATATTTGGAAATTTTTTCTGAAAATTAATTGGTTTTCTCTAAAAAAACATTTGAGGTTTTATCAAATACATTTGAGCTTTCTTCGAAATAAAATTAATATTCTCTGAAAAATATTTGGCTTATTGTGATATTCATTTGAAATATTTTAAAATATGTTTGAGGTGTTCTGAAGAAACTTTTAAAATCTGAAATACATTTCTATTTTTCTGAATTGCAATTCTCTTTTTCTGAAATACTTCTTTGATTTTTTTCGTTAAAAATGAGGTTCTCTGAGTTATAATATTTGAAATAAATTTGTCTTTTTCTAAAATATAATTCAGCTTTTCTGGTCTAATAAACATTTTTGCAAGGTCTTTTCTAAACCCGGTCACTTCATTCATCTCAAAATAGGTCTCCTTGCGGTTTCATTCTAGTTATGCGTTGTTGTGCTTCCCGCTTGGTTTGGTTTTTCGACTGCCGGGTATAAAATAGTATAATTACACAAACTAGATAGGCATACAAATATAAATATTTAGGTAAACATGTACATATGTACAAACCCTTAGACTTTTTTCATTAAAAAGGTTAACAAGTTACATATGTATGTATATGTATATGTATGTAAATATTTTGTACAATTGAACAAACCGCTGCGGGTATCACATTCACTTTTGTGCTCTCAACAATGACAAATTTTTATTGTCGCACAAGCGCAAGGGCCGTCGTCTAACTCAATAGTGGCGCATGCGCAACAATGACAACAACTGAGGTAGATGGCTAAATCTGTATGTTTATAGAGTAAGCATTAAACAATTCCAACTAACTGCGATAACATAGAAAATGATGTAGAGGATTCATTGTTTTGGTTGTGAAGGCTTGGTTGAAATATTTTGAAGTCAGATTCTGAGCTGAAACAATCATGGTTGCTTTTGAATTGAATTATGAATTATGAGCTATGAATTATGAATTATGAATGATGGATTATGAATTAAGAGCTATGAATTATGAATTCTGAATAATCAATAATGAATAATGAATAACGAGTAATGAATAATAAATTATGAACTATAAATTGTGAATTATGAATTATGAATGATGGATCATGAATTATGAATTATGAATTATGAGTGATGAATGATGAATGATGAATTATGAATTATGAATTGTGAATTATGACTTATGAATTTTGAATTATGAATATGAATGAAGGATCATGAATTATGAATTCTGAATAATCAATAATGAATAATGAATAACGAGTAACGAGTAACGAGCAATGAATTATGAATTATGAATTATGAATTTTGAATTATGAATTATGAATTATGAATTATGAATTATGAATTATGAATTATGAATTATGAATTATGAATTATGAACTATGAGTTATGAATTATGAGACATGAATTATGAATTATGAATGGCAGCATGTCACCACAACTCTTTCTCAATGCTAGACTTCCTAAAAAGTTAATTTCGAATTATTCGAAGTGATTACTTGGGCCGGAAGATCGAGACATTGAGGGTTCCGAGAAATCTTAACATCTAACTAATCACACCTCATTGGTTCACCCACAGTGGATATCTGATAGAGTACTCTAATACTAGAGCTTCTAATCTAGGCAGAGATCTTACGAACACACCCAAAAAAGCCCTCTTAACGACACGAACCACTTGTGGGGCGTGTTTCTTCCACGTGAGGAGCTGCAAATACAATTGTAGTCCATTTTTCTTAAAGATTTGCATTCCAAAATCCAAAAATTATAGTCTTCCTAACACATCGTTACACGGGAATTTTGTTCAATTGATAAGAGAACGTTCAGTGGAGCAGCGGTTTTTGTCTAATAATACCCGGTCACACATTTAAGTGAGAGATCATTTACTTCCTATGTACTTGAGCAAATTCACATACATATTTACAGATATACCGCTATACAAATTATTAAATTTACTGTTGAAGATCACTTCTTAAAAACCGACTGACGATCTTTGTGCTCGTAAAAGCTACTTCCACAGAAGACGTTTTACAAAAAATTTCCCAAACATGAGAACGCCGGGCTAAACAATGGTTAGTAGAGTATGGATAGGGCTTGTTGGTGTTGATGATGCGGGTGTTGAATGAACGTGCTGCGGCAGTTGGAGCTACTGTATGTCTTCATGGCCGTATACTGATGATGAGTTTTTTCCCATGCACACACACGAAGGTGGAATTGAGCCCTGTAAGAACATTTTAAATGAAGTCAGAAATAGTGGATTCATGGCTTAGTGTTGAGATGCAGGTAGGAATACTTAGAGCTTGTGAGGAACTCTGTAGGAGTTTGATGTAAGCCAAAGAAAGAATTGAGCTGGTTCGAATAAGTCAATCAGTGGTGCTACAATGGCTCAGCTGGTCTAAGTGTTTCTCGCTGTTATCCCAAGGGGTACACAGTACACCAACTCTTTTTCCTAAGGGGCACTTACAGCCAAAATTTAAGTTTCGTTGAGTGTGCGCACACTGATACCTTTCATGGAAGACTCCCACCATTGAAGATGGGAGTGGGCTTCCATTTACACACACCAGCTTGAGCACGATTCAACTTGGTTTCGTCTGCTTTTGATGGGCTGTTACGCATGCGTGTCTCATGACAACATTTGTATTAAGTAAGTGTACCCAGCAGTGAAAAACCAAACTCGTTCAGAAGTAGAACTTTCGTAACTAGACCCATACTAGTCCAAAAAAGATAAAATATGTATCAAGAGAAATTTAAATTTTTTGGAGAGTTGTGGAGTTACAGACCTGGGAAAATAGCTATAAATCTTAAAATACGATATATGTGATCACCAGAGCTTCAAGCTGGAGGCTTTTAAATTGAACTAGAATATTTTGAGGTTAACCTATAAAGCGGGGGTGCAAAACTTTGATGGAGAATGAAATTCGAAGTTTTTTGGAGTAGGCCGATACTTTTTTATTGATGCAACGTGACTTCTTGGGCGTCATTTCTTTCGGTATCATTCCGGTATTTATTTCGGGACCGTTGTCGGGACTTTTATGTGGTTTTCGGGATTATTTTGCAACTTTTTCGGTATCAACTCGGCATTATTTAATAATAAATTCGGGATTATTTTTCGGGATCATATCGGGACCTTTCCGAGGTTACTTCGGGATTGTTTTCGAATCATTTCGGAATAATGTCGGGACCTTTTCGAGACTTTTTCGCGTCCATTTCAGGATAATTTTGTGACTATCTTCAGGACTTTTACGAAACAATTTTTGCGATTGTTTTCTTAATATTTTCGGGATCGTTTGGAGTTGTTTTTGGGACTTTCTCGGGATCACTTTAGTATAATTTATTGATTGTTCACAAGACCTTTTTCGAATAATTTTTTGACTATTTCGTTATAGTCCCGAAAAAATCCGACATTATCACAAAAAATTATCCCGAAAATGTTCCGAAAGCAATTCCGAGCTGATTCTTAAAAAAACACAAAGTGACCTTAAGAACGATTCCGAAAAAATACTGAAATTGTCACGAAAAGTTTGAAAACCCATACCGAAATGCTACCAAAAAAAAATCCTGAAATGATCCCGAAAAAGTCAGACCTTAACTTTTATCACGGATTTTTGGACGAGTTTCAGACTAGTATATTTCTGTAAAAATTCGTAACTCTGGAAGCTAACTATATTGAACCTATGAGCTGGTTATATGTGAAAAAGCCAGTACGCCAGTCCTAGTCCTGAACTAGTTTCCAACCAGTTCGCTTGACTGTAGCTATGTAAATATCCCAAACATTACACTACCACAGTAGATCGTGCAAGGGAAAGGCAACGTGTTTAAGTGTGGGTACTCTTGTTTACCATTATATACGATGGAAATTAAGTTTTACGTCTTTGTGTCGTTAGTAAATACCCTCTTCTCTGTGCTACTTATTTATGCCTTACATTTTCTCAGCCCATACCAACAAAACTTCGTAGACTTCGTTGGCTTGGCCGGCTACTACTTCAGCGCAAACAATTTAGTTTACTTCCGAAAACCTTTGAGAACGGACGCGTTGTTTCTTATTTATTTAGACACGATAAATTATTATTGGTGAGTTAAATAAAATTCTTGCGTATGCCATACAGCGCAACAACAACACACGGCTAAGAGCCCAGCCCAGGAAAAAAGAAGAAAAAAAAAATATAAAAAAAAACCACCACCAACAAACTTAGCTACGATCGTTTTTCAACCGGGCCAAACGCGAGTTTTTTTTCACTTTAGAATTTGGTATTTTTTTATTGTGTCATTAATGTTTTGTTTTTGTGCCTTTTTGTTGTGTTCGCTTGTTCTATGTAACTGTCCCTCGTGTACACAAATAGCCGTCT
>OX608081.1:24022001-24120336 GCA_951509765.1 Sphenella marginata | reverse complement strand
AAAACTGGCAGAGTAACGAGCAAAAGCTACTTGGTCAACGATGAAAAATACGACGAGGACAACGACATACGAGTGCGACGTGTGGCTGGAGCAGCAGCAGCTGAAAAAGCTGAAGCAGCTGAGAAGAAAATTTTTATAAATTTAAATAAAAATTGCAAAATTTTGTGTGAAAATAAGCAGAGTAAAACATTAGAAAAGAAAATTAGCAAACAGCTGGAGTGTTATTCAATAAATAACGGTATAACGGGTGTTCAAGAAATTGAAAAGTGTGTGAAAGAAATCTGTAGTGAACAGAGAAAAGATAAAGGAAATTTATGTAATTTAAATGATACGAATGAGTGGTGTATCTGTGAAGTAAATTCGTTGGGCGACAACGGAGACGGCCATAAGAGCGAGAGGTGTATTGAGCTCGCTAATTATGGGACCAGATTTAATACGCGAAACGATGATGATGATGCTAATGGTGTCGTTGATATAAAAAATATAAAAGTGAATATTGAAAAATTGGAAAATAAATTTTTGAATAAACAAAAAAGTGTGTTCCAGAGGGAGGAGAACAATAGCGGGCAGAAAGAAGTAGAGAAAAAGAGTGAAGGTCCTGTGAACTTCATTGTACAAATATCAAACACTGCTGCGAAGCGAAACAGGGACGACGACGCAAGTGAAGACAAGGACGAGATAGACAATACGGATGAAGCGAGCTCTCGAACAGACCAAAGAATAGAGCAGAAATACGAAACATATTTTTCATGTGAATTATCTACACTCGCTACAAAGCAGAAAAGCAGCATAAAACAGCAACAAATTGCGAAAGTGAAATTGAAAGAAAGTGAAAAAAACGACGAACAGACAGACAGTGCAAGAAAACAAACAGAAGCGCAAGAGCAAAGAAAAACAGTAAAAGAAGAAGAAGAATTAAACAAACAAAACGCGACAAATTTTGAACGAATAAATTCGAAATCAAATTGTGGCAAAGAACTTTATCAAACGTCAAACGAAAAAGCGACACCCTACACAAACACAACAACAACAATATGCACAGAACCTACGCAACCCTACAACACTGAAGTAGACGACACTTCTTACAGTTCAACGAATACGCAACGAGCGCAACGAATACATAATTCGCAACAAAAATATAATTTTATAATTACGAATGCGAACGCGCACGAACATGAACATTGTGTGCTGCTGCTGAAAACTGCTTGTAGGGCGGCGGCGGCAGCCAATGTTGCGCTCGGCCAAAATAACAACGAAAACAAAGTTCTATATGAAAGTAGCGAGAAAAATATAAATAACTCACGACTTTGGGGTATAACAACAGACGAAACCTTAGCGAGGCCACAGCTTATAGCAGGTGGAGGAGGAGGTGGTGTGGTGCAAGAGGTAGCTGAACAGTGCAAAGATTGTGAAATTATTAATGAAAGCAACCCTGCCGCAACAACAATAGCGAGTGTTGGTGGGGTATGGGAGGCGACTAAGACGTTGAAGGGTTTGCAGCAAAAGTCAAAGTGTGAGTACAAAGAAGAAGTAACAGAAGGTGGAAGTAAAGGAGGAGAAAGTGCAATATTTAATGAGGAAGAAGAAGAATACGCAGAAAGAAGAGACGAAGCAGTAGAAACTCGCGTGAATGAAACAAACAAGCAAACCCCACGATATGCGTTAGCTCACGTTAAACCAACCGAAGGGGCACAAGAAAGTGCAAGTAATGAACGCGTTAAGTGGCCAAAAGGAGGCACTAACAACAACACTAATCACACTAACGACACCGCACATGAAGCGGTCTTAGTACAAGTGGCAAATGTCGTCATAGAGGATGCAAAAGTATTTAAAGAGCACAAAACGAACTCAGCTAAACGGCCATTAAGTGAAAGTGTTGACACACAACACCCAGCGTGTTGGGGCAATTTAGTTCAAGAAGCTGGAATAGCACAGAAAACTATTGACGACGACGACGACGGCGAGGCAGAAAAAACTAAGCGATTAGTCCATGAGTGCACTCGAGCAAGCAATCACAAAGCACAACAAAAAGGAGCCACTCCAGAGTTGTTACAGTCACGCAAATGTGGTGAGATAGACGAGGAGCAAGTTGTAGCAAAATATTGGGAACAATTGGGACAAAAGCCAACCCAAGACAATATAAAGTTTAGTGAGTCAGCTAGAACACTTGACAAGGAGCTTAGACAAAACGCAGCAGCGCATCAGTTGAGGGGGGAGGAGTGTGGTGCTGAATTTGCTGCGAGTCAAAGATTACAACGTCTACAACAACATTTTCGTGGTTTGATATGCGTGACACGCACTCAAGTGAAAGACGAGAACGGTGACGACGACCACAACGAAGCGTTTGCTAACGAAGTAATTGCAACGGGATTAGAGAAACATTCGCAAAGCAAAGAAGCAGAGGTCACAAACGACGAGGGCGATAATAACGACAAGGGCGCCGACGACACCGACGACGTGAAGGACGACGCCGATTTGATTTGTGTATCACATCAAATTTTCAAACTCACGAAAGGGCAAGCAGACAACGGTGAGGTAGACGAAAAGCGCAAGCAGCAAAGTGTAGAGGAAATCAAAAAAGTAGCAAAAGAAGAAGAAGAAGAAGAAGCAAAGGTGAATAAATTTGAATTCCAAGCGGAAGCCTTGAAACTTACTACAAAAAATAAACAACAACAACACGACGAAGGTGGTAATTACGAAAGCTTGTTTGCTTACACCAGACAGGCGACAAAGGCGCCAACGCAGAAAATTCCATACAACAAAAACAACAACAACAAAGGAACAGCTGAGGAAGAAGAAGCAATTGTTGTGCTGTCGTCAACAGAAGCAGACAAGCGAATACCAAAGCAAATATTAACAACAACAACAACACCTACGTTTGCTCATAGTGCAGCAGGGACAAGGCGACAAGGACGACAACAGCAACAACAACAACAAAACGCAAATAGTTGTGGCAACATAAGGTCGCCAACGTTGTCGCCAATAATAGTTGCAACAAAGGGTCGAATAAATGCAAACGTTGTAAAACCAAGTGCAATCCAATTAGCAGTAACTCGTTCGCTAGCAGACAACAACAACAACAACAACAATAATAAACAAGAAAATAAAAAAAGTTATTTGAGTCAACAAAATAATACAACAACAGAGCAAAATATACAAAACAATTTCGAGACAAAGAGTAGCGAGTGCGCAGTAGTAAGAGCGCAGCTAACGAGTAGCGAGTGCGTAGAAAGTAACGAGTGCGAAAGTAATAGTGAGCGCATAAGGAAGAGAGAGTGTGAAAGGAGTGAGAGAGAGTACACAAAGAGCGGCGAGTACACAAAAAGTAACGAACTACAAGCGACTGTAGACGGCATTGAGCCCGATACAGCTGTGTGCGCTGCTAACAAGCAACGAGTAGGTGCGCTTGACTCGCTGCTAGATAGTGGTAAACCAACGGTGCACAATACAAACTCAGCTGAGGTAAGAAACAGCACAACAGTAGTTAATCAAGCAGGGTTGCTTGAGGTGTACGTGAAGGATTGTCACGAAGAGTCAACGGCGACAGAGGAGAAGAAGGCAGAGGAGGAGGTGGTAGTGAGACAAAAGCAAATACCAACACACAACGTAACGAGCACGAATGGTAGTACTGTAATTACAGCTAGTACAATAACAACAACAACAACTAGCGCACATTTGAGCACAAACAATAAACTCGAGCCGTCTGCACGCAATCAACAAAGTGGCGCAGCAACAACAGCTAATGCAGTGACAACACGCGAAATTGCGGCACTGACCAACGCAACACAAACCGCTGGAGCGAACTCAATAATTAGTGAGGCCACACCACAAACAGCAAATACTGCGGCAGATTGCGAATTTTTATGGAACGCGCCACAAGCGGAAGCAAAGGACGGCGATAGCACGACATCACCAACACCGCCACCACGTCCACCGCCACCAAAATCGGCTTTACAGTTTGAGCGGTTCAGCGCTTTTGTTGCTACCAAACCCACAAATAAGCAACAACAAAGATTTGCGCCTGCAGCAACGTTATGTTACTGCAACACAAATAGCAACACTAACGCAGTCTATACCAATTTAAGCCCATATTTACTGCCTGCAGCGAGCGCCATCTATCAACCACCCATTTACGCCGCTGCCACCGCGCTTTACCCCTTTGTAGGCGACGAAAACGCGTCGGTTTATGAATTTGATGCGCATCGCTTGAGTGATATCATCGCTGATGGGTATGCAACAATAACACCAACAACCAAACAAACAATAAAAACAACAACAAAAGAAGAGTCAACAAGTACTCGGCCATTGTCCATTCGTGTGGACACAAATCAAAATATTGTGCGCAACACAAAGAAGTGTGAACTCAATCGAAACCGCGGCGTCGCTGGCATCCCAGCTCGTATTAGCCATTGTGTACCATTTTTAAATCCATGTCTACACAATACATTTACAAATTCTAGCACGTACGAGTGTTACGACGAATTATACGACGAGGTGTCATCAATCGGTATTGACACGGACGCGAGCGCATACGTGAAAGTGGACGGGAACGTGCTGCATGCGAATACCGCCGACGCCGTTGCAATAGCGGACGGTGATACAAATTCGTTGTGTGATTGTGATTGTGTGAATTGTGTAAATGAGCAAAATGGTAATGATTTACTAATTAACAACAACAACACCAACGACGACGACGACAATGATGAAAGTTTAAAAAACCCAAACGAATTTAGTGAAAGCTTTGACGCTCAACTAAAACAACAAAGTGAAACGTGCGCGTCCGACGTGCTAACGCAATGTTCAGAGTCTAATCGAGTCACCAAAGCCTATTTAAGTGTAACAAAAGCTAATCAAAGCCAAAATCAAATTGAAAACCAAAACAACCAAAGTAAATACCAAAGTTTAAAAGTTGTCAGCAACGACAACAAACGCGTCGCGCAATTTAACGCTCCCTTTGTCGTGAACGCTACCGCCGCCGCGACCGCCGCCATCAAAATGCGTGAAGTCAGTCAGAATAGTCAGTTGCGCGGTTTGTTGAAAAAACCAAATCGTCCACCGCCGGCGCGTAAAAATCGTGTCGTTTTCGATGAGACACGCAATGAGTTTTTCGAAGCGGATTATATTATTTTGATACGTGAAGATTGCGCCTACGATGAGGAGGATGAGGAGCCGTGCACATGTGGTGAACACGAATTGGTACGTTTGTGCTGTGAGGAGGGTTGTCAGTGTAATTATTCGGCTGTGGCAGCAAGCGTTGGAGTTGGTGCGGGTGGTGTGGCTGGGTCAGGCGATGATACGCGCACGCCACAGGTAAGTCAAATGAACAGTTACAATTAGTTTAAAACACAACAAAAACAAAAAAAAATTATTATTACTAAAGTCATGTGCTGAGTATGTAGTTGGACTGATTTTGAGCACAGCGGCGGACATGTTAATGGGTACGAAGGAAAGTTGGGTCACCAATAGAATGATTTGTCGTGTAGAATCAAAACAAAATTTATTGAGCAACATTAGAATAGCAACAAAAACAAATCTGAAATTACTGAACTGAGACCAATGATTTTCCACAAGTCTGTTGTTTGCAAATGAATAATTATTATCAGGGACTGTAACGATTAGGAAATTTTTCAACAAATTTTAAAGATTTTGACTAAAAATTTAAATCTGTTTTTAATAATTATTTTTAATTTCCATGATAGAATTTATATTTTTATTTTATTTGAACTATTATTATAAATAGCAAATTTCAAAAATTAATTTTGGTTTAAATGTTAAAGTGAAATAACTGATTATTACAATTTTTGACTTTAAATAAAAAAGTAAATTTTAAACAGTTATTTTAGTTTTACAATAAAAGTGAAATTTGAATTACTAAAATAAAAAATAAAAATTAAATTCCCATAATTATTTATGATTTCGATAATGTTGGTTGAATTTTAATAATTAAATTTGACTTGAGAAATAAAACTCAAATTTTAATTGTTATAATTAACTTATGAAATAAAAGTCAAATTCCAATTATAATTTATGACTAACAAATTATAGTCAAATCATTGATTATTATTATTTTTGACTTATGAAATAAAAGTTAAATTGTAAGAATTATTTATGACTAGAAAAGTTTAAGTCAAAATATTGATTATTAAAATTGACTTAAAATTTACATGGAAATTTTGAATAATTATTTGTATTTTTTCATAATAAAAGTAAAATTTTAATTAGAAAATTTGAAAAAAAAAATAATTTTCCATAATTATTTATAATTTAGAAAATTAAAGTCCAATTTTGATTATAAAATTTGACTTTAGAAATAGTAAAAGCTAATTTATTGATTATTATAGTTTTTGACTTTAAATATTTGTGCAAATTTTAAACAATAATTTTTTAATCTAAAAGTCAAATTTTAATTACAAAATTAGAAAATAAAAGCAAAATTTCAATAAATATTAATCAGTTAGAAAATATTAGTCAAAGTTTGATTGTATGATTTTACTTGAGAAATAAAAGTAAAATTGTAAGAATTATTTATGATTCCAAAGAATAAAGTCAAATTTAAGAAACAAATATTTGACAATTATTTTTGATTTCTAAAACAAAAGTCAAATGACAACAACTTTTTTGACTTAAACAACTATAGTCAAATAACTGATTATTAAGTACGTTTTGAACAATAATTTTTTACTTTTTTTGATAAAAGCCAAATTTTAATTACAAACTTAGGAAATAAAAACAAAAGTTTGAAATAAAAGTCAAGTTGTAAGAATTATTTATGACTTAAAAAATTATAGTCAAATCATTGATTATTATTTTTTACTTAAAAAAAAAGATGTTTAACAATAATTTTTGATCTCTTAAGTTACTTTTTTGACTTGAAAAATTATAATTAATCAATTAATTAATTAATTAATTTATAATTATTATTTTTGACTCATTTGAAAGTAACTCTACAATTCTTAACTGAATTTTTGTATTCAGGAAATAAAATACAATTTTAATTATTACTTTTGAGTTTAAAAATAGGAGTGAGCTTTTAGAAATGCTTTTTAATCTGCATTATACAAATCTAATTTTAATTAATATTTTTGACTGAAATATAAGCCAAAATATACAATTGTGAAAGTATTGAGCATGAATCCACTGTAGACCAAGAGGATTAATCGCGTATCAATCGCTTCAGAGATTACTCACAAGATTCTCGCTGCAGCACCATTACAGTTTCTAACACTGCTGCAAGACCGGTAGTGGTGCCCCTCCCATGTGACCAACCAAACGTTTGTTATGAATTGCTTAATAGCAGCAAGTTATAGTCTGTTATAGCAAAATAACCCCAATCAATGCATTTTATTATTAACAAACCCGCTGAGATTTGCCACACACAATATTTAACTACCCTCCCCTCCGGTGTGTGGCTCATCATGACACACACACATACAAACACTCAGGCGCTGATCAATACACCATCATCCTGGCTTAGCTACTTTATCCTACTTCACTTTAGTTATTGCCGCCTTAAACACTTGAACGCCCACATTTTCTTCTGACGTTTCCATAACCAGGACGTAGAGAAGGTATTAAGGTTAGTCGTTGCTTGTTTTATATTACTTTTTCATTGATTTTTTTTGGTGCTTTTCTATTAAATGCTTAAACTCTTGCAAATGTATTCGTAGTTAGTGTGTATGTGTGCGTGTGTGTGTGTGTGTAACGTTTCATGCCTGGATGTAATGTTTCACGCTGCGTCGTGTGCAAGACTCGCAACGCAAATGAGCAATTAATTTATGACTCCAGTTCAAGATGTTATTTTATATAGACGACTGAGCGTCACTTAAATGGTCACACCCTTGGTTAAGCATAAAATTCGGTGAAAGGAACAAAAGCGGTTCATAATTTTGAGGTTTCCAAATATATCAATGAATGCGCCAGCTAAAGGAATTTTCCCTCTAAAATCGGATATTGAAATATTTTTCAAATTTCAAGTCATTAGGTCACAGGAGAGATAGCTCTCCCCTGCGCGTAAGGGTTTAGAATATGCCCGCGGTAGGCATACCGATCGTAAGAGGCGACTAATATGCATAATAATAATAATAATAATAATAATAATAATAATAATAATAATAATAATAATAATAATAATAATAATAATAATAACAATAATAATAATAATAATAATAATGATAATAATAATAATAATAATAGTAATAATAATAATAATAATAATAATAATAATAATAATAATAATAATAATAATAATAATAATAATAATAATAATAATAATAATAATAATAGTAATAATAATAATAATAATAATAATAATAATAATAATAATTATAATAATAGTAATAATAACATTAATAATTATTATAATAGTAATAATAACAATAATAATAATAATAATAGTAATAATAATAATAATAATAATAATAATAATAATAATAATAATAATAATAATAATAATAATAATAATAATAATAATAATAATAATAATAATAATAATAATAATAATAATAATAATAATAATAATAATAATAATAATAATAATAATAATAATAATAATAATAATAATAATAATAATGATAATAATATTAATAAAAATAATAATAATAATAATAATAATAATAGTAATAATAATAATAATAATAATAATAATAATAATAATAATAATAATAATAATAATAATAATAATAACAATAATAATCATAATAATATTAATAAAAATAATAATAATAATAACAATCATAATGATGATGAAGATTATGATGATAATAGTGATGATGATGATGATGGTGATGGTGAGGATGATGATGATGCTGATTATGATGATGCTGATGATGATTATGATTATGATGATGATGATGATGATGATGATAATGATTATAATTATGATGATGATGATGATGCTGCTCCCTTAGGTACTGAAATATAAGAGGTTTGGAATAAAATAATAGATATACATAAATTGAAAAATTGATAAATTCAAAATTTTCTTAAAGACATTTTCGACGTTCTTGTGTATTTCAAATATGATTAAATATGTACATATGTACATAGACACCTAAAAAAAATCCAACGTTAGGAATGACAATGCCGACAGATGTCGCTGATTTTTTGACCTGATTTTGAAGTTATTTTCCATGTCCCTACTTTTGACTCGAAGTGTACATTTTCACTTCATTGGGTAACTTAAGATACTTCATATGGATACATTTATATACATGTAGAAATAAAACGTAACACTTTCAAGTTTCAGTATCGAATGATTTATTTAACAGCTATGTCTTTATTACCTAAGTATTATTTTACTTTACAGCTAACTATGTACTAAAATTCCAATGAGTACTTGTGAGAGTCAAATCAAAAGCGCACGTTGGACTGTTCTCTCAACGGCTGTGCTACCATATTGTTAAATTATAAGGCTGAGCTTAATTAGATTTTATTTTGGTTTGGTGTGCTGCCACACTACCCTCCTCCAGAATCTTCGCTGTGCGGAGATAAAAAGGCAGGCTTTAGCTGATCGATGGAGACTTTTGCCTTTCTGCCGTTCATGTTGATTTCGAAGTATTTATCATGTTTGCTTGCAACTTCAAACGGGCCTTTATAAGGCGAGGAAAGGGAAGTTCTAATTTGGCCATCCCTTACAAAAACGTGAGTGCATGCTCTCAAACTCGGATGTACAAATATTTTTCTTCGTGAATGCCAAGCCGTCTCTGTCGGCCGCAACTCTCTCATTGCTTTACGGAGATTTTGTAAAAACACTGGGTGCGTCTGATCGCTTTCGATATTTGTAAAGAACTCTCCTGGTAATCGAAGGGTGGTGCCGTATACGAGTTCACTAGGCGTTGACTTTATATCTTCTTTATAAGTGCAGCGCATGCCTAGGAGAATGATAGGTAGGAAGGTTGTCCAGTTCTGGGCACTATGACACAATATTGCAGACTTTAATGTCCGATGCCACCTTTCAACAATCCCATTCGTTTGTGGATGGTACGGGGTCGTCCGTAGATGTTTAATGCCAAGGGTTTTCATAAGCTGTCGGAAAACTGAGCTCTCGAACTGTTTGCCAAGGTCCGTTGTGATATCAATTGGAACTCCGAAATGAGATATCCAGCCATTAATTAGTGAGTTGGATACTGTCTCAGCCGTCTTATCTGTCATCGGTATAGCCTCTGGCCATCGGGTAAAACGGTCCACGATCGTGAGGCAGTATCGAAATCCAGCAGAAATGGGAAACGGACCAACAATATCGACGTTTATGTGAGTGAATCGCTGAGATGGTAGTTCCCTTCTTGATAGTGGTGTGACGCAGTGACGCTGAATTTTATTTCGTTGACAGGCCGTGCAGTTTTGCGCGAACCTTCTGCTGTCCCGTTGGATCCCTGGCCACACAAATCGTTCGCACATTAGTCGAGCAGTCGCTTTGGGCCCAGGATGCGACAAGTCGTGAGTTGCGTGTAGTGCGTTTGACCGAAAGCGCTTCGTAATAAATGGTCGTATTCGGTTATGCGAAAAGTCACAGATAATTGATTTAGCGCTAGATAACAAAGTATATGGCTTTAATTGAAGTGAATTATTGCTGTTACCTTCATTGAGAAATTTCCTTAGTTCTTCATCCGTCTCTTGATCCGCGGCTAATTCCTCGTAGTTTATTCCATCGGAAGCTATAGACTGAATGCGCGACAGCAGATCAGCAACAATATTCTCACTGCCCACAATATAACGGATGTCGGTTGTTATTTGGCCAATAAAATCGAGCTGCCTTGCCTGACGATCCGATGCTTTTGACGAGTTTTGGCGGAATGCGAATGTCAAGGGTCTGTGGTCGGTGTAGATATGGCATCGCCGACCTTCTAGCATATATCGAAAATGCTTCACCGCCAAGTAGACTGCGGTGAGTTCTCGATCATAAGTGCTATAGCGAGTTTCGGCGGGGTCACCAATGTAGAAATAAAACGTAACACTTTCAAGTTTCAGTATCGAATGATTTATTTAACAGCTATGTCTTTATTACCTAAGTATTATTTTACTTTACAGCTAACTATGTACTAAAATTCCAATGAGTACTTGTGAGAGTCAAATCAAAAGCGCACGTTGGACTGTTCTCTCAACGGCTGTGCTACCATATTGTTAAATTATAAGGCTGAGCTTA
Organism: Sphenella marginata; assembly: GCA_951509765.1. Taxonomy (NCBI): domain Eukaryota; kingdom Metazoa; phylum Arthropoda; class Insecta; order Diptera; family Tephritidae; genus Sphenella; species Sphenella marginata. Next base: position 24,109,196 of record OX608081.1, on the reverse strand, counting down.
ATTAGATTTTATTTTGGTTTGGTGTGCTGCCACATACATATAAATATTTCTCACCACAAATTATTTGACTGCTTTCTGTAATGAATTGGTAATAGGGTGATTAGAGCATTGCGAAGATGTGAGCTTAGTATTAAAGCACAGAAAAGATGTTGGCCAGCATATCCTTAAATTCTTCATAAAAATAAATTAATGTTTGTATGTACTTATTTTATGTGAAATGAATAGAATTTAAGTGTCTTCGGGTGAACACGTAATGCGAGCTCAGTTGAGTAAAAGTAATTTAATTAATTAATAATTAATAATTAATTTCCTTCCAACAGTTTAGGAACTCTCCGAATTTCTTATGCCTGGACTCACTATAAAATCGTGCTCCCTTATATAGAACTCAGCTTAATTCCTTCCTACCTCTTTGCTTAGAACTTAAATAAGTGTTGTTGTTGTTGTATCTCGCTTCATAGCTTCGCATAGACAAATTAAAAAGCATTTCACTTAATTGATTCTCATTGCATTACATAACGGTATTTTGCTCACTCGACACTCATCATTGATTTTGACAAAGAGAAGGTCAACTAGCGATGGCTAACCTTCTTCTCTCGATTGAACACAAAAACGAAAACAAAACGTCCTTTTTGTAAATAAAATTTCATGATTTTGTTTGCATGTTAAAACTTTCAACTTGGAGGCAGAGAAATATTCAATTTGATGGAAATAAAAAAATTAAGCCTTGGACGAATGGAGAACATTAAAATCCTTGAAGCGTACACGCTAAGAGACGCGGCGCATTCTCGGAGCTAATCAATGAAGGACGACGTGGCGTATACGTGCTCCCTACTTCGTGCTGAGGTATTCGGCGTGGGTGTTTTTGTGTTTGTTTTCTTTTGTATTTATTTAGATATCGAACAGAGGTACGTGAATACATGCATTAGGGTGGGTTTGATTTTTATTTTGGACTATGACTCTTTTCAAATTAAATTGACTCCTTCCGTTTTTAATACAATTTTAGGGCGAAAGGTCTGCCAAAGAAAAAAATTTAAATTTTAAATTTCACTTTTTTCCCAGTTTCGTAACATTTTTATTTTTATTTAAAAAACACTTTGGTACTTAGAGGTATAAAAAAAAAAAATTGTTTTGCCGAACTTTTTAATTTTTCAAAATGGCAAAAGTTAAATTTGGCTGCGAAAAATTTTTTTTTAATTTCTAATTTGTTAAAATTTTAATTTTTCCAAAATCGTAAATTTTGTACGCAAGTTTTTTTGTAATTTATCGCTATCACACATATGTATCTTTTAATTCAAAAGGATGATTTTTCGTTGTTTTCAAAAATATGAATTTTCGAATTTTTGATAAAAATTTTTTTATGATTTTTTTTTAACTTTACAGGGTAGTTAAATTAGTTAAGAACGAAATTATCCAATTTTAGTGCTGAAAATTTTTTTTTTCCGTCTTATTTTTAATTTTTTGTTTACAAAAAAAAATTTACATTAAAAAGAAGTTTTTTGTCCAAAATTCAAAAAATTATATTTTCGCAAAAAAAAACCTTTGCAAAATTTCAGGATATATTTAAATATGTCAGAGCAATAAAAAAATGTGGGTCTCAAATTTTATAGCGAACTTTAATTTTTACTATTTTTAAAAATTTTCTTAAATTAAAAACTTACAATTTTTTTCTAATAAAAAGTTTAAAATTTTTTTCAAATTACTTTTTTTTTACAAGTCCTAAATTTCAACGTGAAATTAATTTTTTCGATTTTGAAAAATTTTAAATTTTCTTAAATATTTTTTTTTGAAAATATTTTTTTTACAACTCTAAGGGCCCCCATATGAAAGGCATATAAACTTTGCAAAAAAAGATTAAAAGGAAATTTTTATGTTTTTTATGATAAAAGGAAATTTCGTTCAAATCGGAAATGGCCAATTCCACCATCTGTATGATTTATATGGAGAGATCCCAATACAAAAGTTGAAATAAAAAAAATTTAAGAATTCAAGGTGGAATCGAAAATTTAATCAAATAGGGCAATTCCAACAGATTTTTTTTGCTATTTTTTGCGCTTTTGGGCCGTTGGAATTGCCCTATTTGATTAAATTTTCGATTCCACTTCGAATTCTTTATTTCCTTAGAATTACCTTGTTTGATTAATTATCTAAAAATGAAAATTTTGAGTAAATAATTTTTTTTCCTAATTATGTAAATATTTTTTTTGAAAGTAGAAATTCTATCCCCTCTGCATTCGTACCCACCCTAATACACATACATTTATACCAACATTAGTATGTAAATGCGTGAGCTTTCACTCTCTTTTCCACTAAATCATCAATCATTATGAACATTTAAAATCAATTATGCGACTACAAGGTAGGCATGTAAAGGTGAAATTCAAGGTTTTCTACTAAATTCAGATTATTGAATTTGTACGATTTGGAAAAATTTGCTGAATTACCGATAATCCATCATTTTGTAGGAATTAAAGACATTCGCTCCATCTTAAAGGACTTCCCCGGGCTCAACTCTGCATAGAATTGTAACAGTTTGAGGTCTGTACAATGCAGATGTGCAAGAAAAATTGCAGAGAGGAAAGATTGTTTAGCAAGTAGAGACCAAGTAAACAATTATTAGAATTTTTGTGTGTATGTTTGTAGGTTTGTGCGCGCATCAATCAAAAACTGCTGAGTGGAGTTGAATGCAATTTGCAAGATTGTCTTAATAGACATCTAGCCAACAATTTTAGATATTTTTTATTTCGATAACTCGACCGGTTCAGGAGTTATCGACCAATGTGCTATTCCCATTTTTTGGGCCACAGCGAAGTTGATCCTAACTATTAAAGCAAATTCTCTTGAAAAACACGAAATGATGCAAGACAAAAAAAATTGCACAGTGAAACTTTCTTATCATAAATATCTACTCGCATAAATGTAAATATGTATGTTTGCAAGCATTAAAACTTAGAAACGTGTTGAGGAAACTTTAAAACGGTACGAGAAGTGCATAAATCATTTGAAACCATTTTTCCTGCTATCAAAAACTGCCACGCACACACATACAAACGAACACTGCAGTGAAGCAACGAGAGTACTTGGAAAATAAACCATTCTCATTTTAGATCTCAGTCGAACCAGTCCGCAAAACGCCTTCTTCCTTAACCACTTTGCTACACTTCATTTTCAAACAAAGTAGCCAAGTGAGCTCCTCATTGTAAAATACTCCAGCGAGCTACTTTGCCTATCACTGGTTGTTGTAGATACATACATAACCCATCATAACAAAAAACAAAATTCTGAAATTCTCTGCCAACTTTGCTTACGAGCATGCCACAACACTAAAAACTGACGAATAAAAATAAAAATCCAATTATTTGTTGGTACTTAGTTAAAATTGTTGTTACGTTTGTTCTACACTTTATTGGCAACATTTGTTGTTGTCGTGTCTGTTGTTAAATTTGTTGCTGTAGTTTTGTTTTACTGTTCTATTTTGTGCTTTGTTGAACAGTTTACTACTTCCAAAGGAATTTTTTCGAGTTCAAAACTTAGTTGAGTTCTATTCACTTGAACTGAGCACTGTGTTAAGTTCTTAACTCAACTTTTATATTAATGCGTGCTCTAATACGCGCACACTCACGCCGAAACATATTAGGACACACAATTTATGATGAAGAATACCTTGTAGGGAAAATATTTGAAGGATGATGGTGGATTTTGAGCGTAATAAAATAAAATAAAACGAAATAAAATAAAATAAAATAAGATAAAATAAAATAAAATAAAATAAAATAAAATAAAATAAAATAGAATAAAATAAAATAAAATAATTTTGTTGTTGGATTTTGCGGTCTATTTTGTTTACAAATCTGTAAGTTATGAGCAAGCTCGAGACCCTTTAACAATAATTCTAAGCGAATTAAAATAAAGTAAAATAAAATAAAATAAAATAAAATAAAATAAAATAAAATAAAATAAAATAAAATAAAATAAAATAAAATAAAATAAAATAAAATAAAATAAAATAAAATAAAATAAAATAAAATAAAATAAAATAAAATAAAATAAAATAAAATAAAATAAAATAAAATAAAATAAAATAAAATAAAATAAAATAAAATAAAATAAAATAAAATAAAATAAAATAAAATAAAATAAAATAAAATAAAATATAGTAAAATAAAATAAAATAAAATAAAATAAAATAAAATAAAATAACATAAAATAAACTAAAGAAGAATTATTTTTGGTTTAGCCATTTTAACTAATGAAAATCTAGTTACTTTCAAACTATTTCTTATTTAGCACTAATTACTTAGCTTCTCGCAGGGTAACTTAAAGGATATACGAAAATACAAATGTATGTATGTACAAACATAGAAATATAGAAATATATGAGTTACGGCATAAACCCCAAAGGATGGTCTACTTAATTATGCGTGTGGGATGTTCGCAGTTGAAGGCAACAGAGAAAGACACGAACCCCCAATTGTTTGGTTGAACAACTTTTGCACGTTTTCTGATATATTGTGTAAACAATTTTTGCATGTGAATAAATACTTTCTCCTTAATGTATGCAGATGTATGTTTATTTAGTGTTTAGTATGTAGATTTGTTGTGGCAGAAACTTATTATCGAAACGACTCGAGTTCTTGAACCAAATATTTATGTTGGGATTGTAGGGTTCACCAAATTGTTAGCATTGAGATAGAAGTGTAGACCTTTGCTAATGCATTTCATTGGAAAAATTTGAGTTTTGAATCGATTTACCTCACATTCGGTAAACTTCTTATCCATGGAAAATGAATTAAGAAATCCGGTTGTGCCCTGCTTGAGAAAATTCACTTCCCACTTTTATCATATTCAGATAAACTAGAATTCAAAGAGATGGCTACTTTATCTCTATAATCATTAGCCAGTTATTACATATATAATATATACTAAATAATTATTGTATTATATTTTCATTATTATGTTACAACTGCCTTTTATAATTCTATTTGATCCCAACACAAATCGGCCTAATAAATTCAAGCTAAAATCTTGTCGCATAGTCAAAACTCTAAATTCATTAGAAAGAGAATCACTTGTAACTATGTTTGTATGTATTTGTTTATATATGTAGATATACATATATGTATGGTAATTTGCAGGGCTCTTAGTAAATAGTGAGTTAAATTTCTAAATCAGAAGCAGATCTTAAGTGCCAAATAATACCTAGTACGATAGTAACTAGATTTTAACTAGATCGGAACTTATAGTTGAGTAATCATTAGTAGTAATTTGGTAAACTGCAGCCTCGTCTCTTGTTGTTGTTGTTGTTTTAACAACAAAATCACTACCCGAAGGTTTTGGGGAGTGTTGTCGAAATAACAGTCCTTGGCCGGATATGAATCCGGTACGCTCCGGCACTCCCTTGCGGTACTGCCCGACTGTCGTGGGAGCGATTTGGTATGACCAGTGCAACCTTCTAGGTCATGTCATCCCTCCTTCCGAAAGGAAAGAGAAGATGGGTAATAAGAGGCGACCAATATGCACAAAGGTAATGATGTGCCTCGTCTCTTCAGATTTCGTGCTTCTTCTTTATCAACGACCCCAACTTTTTTTTTTCTTTTTCTCTTTATTTTCCTTTTTTATTCTTATTTATCTTTGTCTTTGTCTTTTTGTTTTAAATTTTCTTTTTCTTTATCTTCTTCTCTGTATTTTTATTTCTCCTTTGCGTGTTCTTTCTTATTTTCATTTTATTTTTTTTCTTTCTTTTGTTTTTGGTTTTCCTTTTCGTTTTAATTTTTCCTTTTCTTCATCGTTCTATTTTTTTCTGTTTCTTTTTTTTACACTCCTATTTCATTTGGTTTTTCCTTTTTATTTTTATTCTCACCCTTTCATTTTCATTTTCCTTTTCCTTTCCCTTTTCTTAATCGTTTTATTTTTATTTTTCTGTTTCTTTTTTCTTTTTATTCCTTTCTTTCATTTTCTTTTTCCTTTTAATTTTCGTGTTAATTTTCTTTTCTTTTTTTCTTCTTTCTTTATTTTTTTATTTTCCTTTTTCTTTTAATCTTTCCTTTTTCCTTTTTATTTTTATTCTCACCCTTTCATTTTCATTTTCCTTTTCCTTTCCCTTTTCTTAATCGTTTTATTTTTATTTTTATTTTTCTGTTTCTTTTTTCTTTTTATTCCCTTCTTTTATTTTCTTTTTCCTTTTAATTTTCGTGTTAATTTTCTTTTCTTTTTTCTTCTTTCTTTATTTTTTTATTTTCCTTTTTCTTTTAATCTTTCCTTTTTCCTTTTTATTTTTATTCTCACCCTTTCATTTTCATTTTCCTTTTCCTTTCCCTTTTCTTAATCGTTTTATTTTTATTTTTCTGTTTCTTTTTTCTTTTTATTCCCTTCTTTCATTTTCTTTTTCCTTTTAATTTTCGTGTTAATTTTCTTTTCTTTTTTTCTTCTTTCTTTATTTTTTTATTTTCCCTTTTCTTTTAATTCTTCCTTTACTCTTTTTCTTTTTATTCACCCCTTTCATTTTCTTTTTCATTTATTTTCCTTTTGTTTTTTTCTTTCTTAATCTTTTTTTATTTTCATTTTTGTTTAAATTTTTTCTTTTCTTTTTCTTTTATGTTTTATTTTATTTTTCTGTTTCTTTTTCTTTTTATTTTCCCCTTTCTTCTTCTTCTTTTTTTATTCTCTTCATTTTTATTTTTCTTGTTCCTTTTGTTTTTTTATTTTTATTCTTTTTTCCTTTTTAATTTTTTTTTCTTATTTTTTTTCTCCTTGCTTTTTTCTTTTTCTCTTTGTTTCCTTTTTTATTTTCGTTTAATTTTTTATTTTTCTTTCTCTTTGTCGTTTTCTTTTAATTTTTTCCATAATTTTTTTTATTTTTTCTTCTTCTCTTAATTTTTTCCCTTGTCTTTGATTTGCTGTTCATTTCACTTTGTCCTATTGGGTTTTTGTGTTTTGTTATTATTTTTTGCTTTTAATTTTTCGTTAAATTTGTTTGTTTTCCCTTTTCTTTCTTTTTTTACTTCTCCCATTTCTTGTTTTTTCTATTCTCCTCTTTGGGATAGTTGAATTTTTCTCTCCCATATCCCTTCCTCTACCACCACCTCTATATCGACCCTTTACTTTTCTTATTCTCCTTTTTCCCACTTTTAGTCTTCTCGTTTTTATCCCCCTTTTCCTCTTTATCTTTCTGTGATCTTGTTTTAATAAGCACCAATAAACGAAGTAGTTCAAAACTAAACATTTTCCCTACCGGGTGTCTATGTAAATTATTATGGCTTTTCAGCGCTGACTTTCCAGTTTTCTATTTTGCAGCTTTGTTGGCCGTGCGTGTGCAGTTTGTGGCTTTTCCACTTAATGAGATTAAAATGAATTTCCTACGTTTGCATCTGTTGGAAGAAATTTATGATGCTGTAATTTGAAATATTTTCCAAATAAAAATTAAATTAAGAACATCAAATACGTGTATATAAAGGGTGCTTCATTAATAGTGGGTGAAATAATTAATTTAGCTAATAAAATTAAGTTTACTAAGAAGTGTACTTCATAGAGTGACACCTCCATTGAGAAAATCCGTATTAAGGAATTATAAAAAAAATTGTAATTTGAAGCTTTTCGCATTTCAAGTTAATTTTCAAAGGAAATTTAAAATTATTGTTTTTGTTATTTAATTCATAAGTCGCAAAGTGCTTACCAAACAATAAAATTGGCTTCTATAATTTTGTCAACATTAAATGTCAGAAGATTACTCATACGCCCCATCAAACAGCTGTCTAATAAAATCATTTTTCATTCATTTATGAGTACTAAGTATGTCGCAGATAAAAAGCTTCAAAATGAAAAATCGCACTTAAATGTCCTAACCTAAAAACAAAAAAAAAACAACAACTAACATTGCCTGCAGCCTGTTAAAATTGACTTCATTTGACAAATGGTCAGCTTGTTGAATGAAAAACTTGTTCAATAGCTTACACAGTAAAGAAGCACAAACTTGTAAAGAAAAAGAAGTCCATCTACAAAACCAAGTCACTTGCTCACAAACCTCTTTAGCTTTTTTATGCCAGTAAAAAACAAGACATTTCGGGAATACGAGTATGATCACTAAAGCTCTTTCATGCAAGTAAGACACTCACATTTACATAGATACGACGAATTCCAATTAAAGCGATTTTTATACCTACGGGATTTTCCGAATCTGATTTGACAATTCCGAAATTTCGGCAGTCGTTATGCCCCTAGGGTTAAACTCGAAAGAAATGTAATAAAAAAATTACTTCAAAAGCTGTTTTACTTTAACGTAGGAGCATACAGTAGACTGGTTCGAAAAAAAAGTTGCAAAAGTCCTCCGCTAAATTTGAAGGTTATGTTGCGAGGGTTTTGTTTTTTTTTGTTTAAAAACAGCCAAATTTGATTTTTATCGTATCTCAATCTTTTAATCAGTTGAAACGGAATTGGGAAAGCGATTAATTCGCATATGCAAGCTATTGTCCAAATACTTGCAGTCATTTTAAGTGAAAAAAAAAAAATTTTCAAATAAAAAAAAAATTCAAAATATTTTTCTTTTATATTTGACTTTAATTTTTAAATTTAAGCGAGCAACAAAAATCGTTCATGAAGTTTATAAAAAGTTTACTTCAAAAATGAAAGCTTATAAAGTCTAGTTTAGCAAGTTTAATTTAAGTTTTTTTTATTTTTTTTCAATTCACTTCCAATTTTAAGATCGGTTTTTGTGATTTTTTTTTTTTTTTTTTTTTCATATTTTTTTTAATTATAACGTTTAAAAACACACTCAAAACATTTAGTGAAATAAAAAAAAAATTCAAAAAATTTTAAAACATAAAAATACAAAAATATTTTTTGCATATTTGGCATTATAACATTTGAAAACATGGCTAAACAATTTTTTTAAAATAAAAAGTTCAAATTTTTTATAACTCAACTTTCTTTTAAATTTAAGCTACATATCTACAAAAAAGTTGTTCTTGAAGTTTATGACGAGCTAGCTTTAAAGTTTTAAATAATCGAATAATGAAAATGCTTATAAGACGCTTATATAAAGCTTATCTATCTTAGAAAGTTTAATTTAAATATTTTTTTAATGTGTTTTTTGATTCACTTCCCAATTTTAAGATCTGTTTTTGTGATTTTTTGAACTATTTATTTTCAAATTTTGTTTCAATTTTACAAAAAAAAAAAAATACAAAAAATTTAAAAATATTTCTTGCATATTTGACATTATAACGTTTGAAGATATGCCCAAAAATATTTGATGAAGTAAAAATAAATTTAAAAATTAAAAAATATAAAAATTCAAAAAAATTAGTTTGCATATTTGATTTAAACTTTTAAATCTAAGTGAGCTACATAAAAAAAAGCGTTCTTAAAGTTTATAAAAAGTCAGCTTTAAAAATTTCAAATAATCGAATAAAAAAGCTTAAAAGCGGTTATATGTATGTATAAAGCTTATTTCTACAAGTTTAGTTGAGAACGTTTTATATTCTTTTTAAATTCACTTCTCGAATTTAAAACGCTTTTTGTGATTTTTGTAAAAAAGTTATTTTTTAAATTTAATTTTACATTACAACTTTTGAAAAACGAACCCTACCTATTCGTGGAAGCTGCACAACTCAACTTATAAAGGAACTTTTGGCTCAGCTTGGCAAGAACTTGGCCATGAATTAATTATTTGTTGTTATCCTTCAATGGTGCACACAATTTATGAGACATTTTGGCCAGCATAAATATTTCGGGATTTAAAAAAAAATCTCGGGCATTTTCGACTCTCACAAAATTTCCGGTATTTGCATCCCTATTGCATACAAATTTACATATATCTTCATATGCTTTTGTATCCACTATATGGCATAAATGTACTTTTGTTTGACAAGCAAAATTTCCACAAAGCTCATAGGAAATGTTATTTATAGGAAATACAATATCATTATCATTGACATTGTGTACATACATACGACTACATAACATCGCAACGCAATACATAGCATGAAACATATACATAAATGCAAATACATTGTGATAACCCAGTCAACATTTTTGAGGATTTCTTTGTTGAGATTTGGTGTGCTGAAGAGACTTGTGAGTCGATAATTCTTCTACAAGATACAAATACGACGCACTTTAAACTCACAAAAGCTGAAGACCCCTTTTTGAGTTGAGCTTACGTCCGTCTCACAAACTCAGCTAGTTCCCCAGAGCCTTCTAATTGTGCGACTCAGTTCTTGTCAAAGTGCAAAGAAGGAATTGGCCTGCCTTTGGATGAAAGCAAGCAAGACGGCCTTTCAGCAGTGTTCAAAGCTCAAAATGCTCACTGGGCTAAATGCTTATTAAAGCTTTTATGTACTTGAATTGCATACGTGAAGCTGGCGTCATTTGATATGTGTACTAAATGAGCAAATCTGCCTTATCACGTTTTGCCTTGCAGCGCATCTGCTGACATTTGACAGACCATCCTAACGATTAGTGTCATTTTATGTGAAATGATGTGGTTTTTGTTTTTGTAATTTCATTTTTCGCAATTTGACGTAATTGGCAGGTTAACGAAGTGTATTTTCATAGATCGATCTATGCAGATGATTTCTACTTGGCACAACTTGTCAAGGTTGCAGCATTTTCTTAGCTCAAATATTCGAATGGGATTCGTTTTAATGGGGCTTTTATGTGTCTAAAGAGACGTTTCTATGATAGACTAGGGAAGTTAAGGAAAGGAAGGAAGAAGTCCCCCAATGCTGAGGAAGAAAGTCCTCACTGTAGTGTGAAGAAAGTCTACCGTGTGGGATGGGTCTCGTTGATGGCTTGGGATGATGACGCGTGAGCAATTTTGGCTACAAAGCTTTGTGCATATGGACCATATTTATGAGCTCCCATGAAGCAGCAGATCTCCGTTTAAAATACGAAATGTGCATATCAAGCTCACATCATTTCATTTCATCCCCCAACGGGTTAATTGTGGACGCAGGCAATAGACGTCTTGGCATTAAGTAATTATTTAATTGCCAGAATATGAACTCAGCGCAATCCTTCAACCTCCTCGTGGCGTACATATCCTATTAAGTCGTATGGTTGCTACTTAGTGCGAATTTGAGTGATGGTTGTTAGGTTGATGTGACCGGAAAATTAGGATTTCCTGTCAACCAATTATAGTCATATAAATTTTTGATGTTTCACATTGTTGTTGGTTGTGCTAGGTGAGAGATGGTGCTGACAGAAGGGAAAGTGAGGGGGATGTAGTTGTTAATGGTCATTGCATAGACTTGCAAGCACAACGCGCCACTAAGTCCTCTGTTACATGGACGACGAACAAGGCGACAATGGCGGCGGCAGCAACTACATACAACAATGGACGACAGTCGACAGCCGGCCAGCCAGCCATAATGTAACTCAACGCGCAATGAAGTCATTGTACGACATTTCGTACAGCAAATGGGCTCCCCGTACACGTGTAGCTTGTGAGTCAGTATAGAGCTTAGAAGGCTATTTGCAAAACTATTGTACGAGGCACATATGCGCCACTATGACAGTCGTACAAATCTTACTTGTGTCGAGCTTGTACTCTTACAATGGCTAAAATGTGTTTGCACAAAGTTTTTTTTGTTGTCCTTGCGCTTACATTGTTCCCACACACACACACACCCACACGAAGGGAGCAGGGAAAAGTAGGCGACTGGAGTTTATGTTGGCTTGAATGTTGTTTGAGCTTTGAATTTTAGAGACATTTTTTTATGAAAACTTTGAGAGGCTGCTGGTGGATGAGCAGGGCATCGCATCCTCGGCCAGAGGTAGCGGTGTGCGAGGGGTGCACCGAATCTATGTGAATGTCGTTGTTGGGTCGGCGATGATCAATGCTTAGGGATAGTGATTTTTGGGAAAAAGTTCTCTAATCTGTCACGTGACACCCCTTAGAAAATAGAAAAGGTAACTTGATTTCGGCTACAATCGAAACATCTAAAGGCAGTTCTTTCAGGTTCCGAACTCTTGCTTTTTCTAGATTTAGCGGACATGGAACTTAAGTGCAGCACTCATTAGCATCTTTTATCTGATACCCATATCCTACGAAGACATGTTTGGTCACCCTGGTCCACATATTAGACGCTAACTTCCAAGTCTTAGTCGAGTTATCGAAATAACGAATATCCTAAACGGTAACCTGGATGTGTAGTAATGTAACGGTGAAAGTTTCATTCCATTCAGCAGTTTTTGAGTGATGCGCGAACAAAGGCTGACAAAAATTTTAAAACTTTTACTTTGGATGCTATTAACGCATGAAACACAACTCAACTCGCTGACGAACTACCGACTAACAAATAGCTCACTTATAAATGCACCTTAAACTCATTTCTCATCTAAGCGCAAGTCATTAAAATTCTTTCTTACGTTTTCCTTTCTCCTTTTCTCTTTCTCTCTTTCGCAGAGTCCCAAATTTGCGCCACCCATTGAGTTTGTTGATGAGGCTGCTCTAAGCCCTCCCGATGGTTACAAGGACAATGGTTTAAAGAACTCGCTAGGTGGCGCCTTGAGTGGTCACATTTTTGGTGCACAACACATTCAACAATTACAGGTCATACAAAGGCTACAACAACAACGTGCTGCTATGTTGGCCTCACGTAATAATAATCAAATTCCGCCACCACCACCGCCCGTTGGTAGTGCAGCCGCACAGCATCAGCATCAACAACAGCAGCAGCAGCAACAACAAGCAGGGCAACCAGCACAGCAACAGCCACAGTTACAGCAACAACAACAACAACATTCACCCGATGATGATTCGCTTGGCGTTTGTACTGAATGCGCCGAATGTGCCGAGTGTGCTGCTAAACAACTCCAGGATGCAGGTAAATATGAAATTGCTAAGTGCAAGCGACGCACACACACACACATCCACACATACATACATAGGCAGTACACTTTTATCCAATAATTCATGCTTATCGTATTTTTGCTGGTACTTTTGTTTTGTATTGTTGTTGCACGAACACCTGTAAACTCGGCAAACGTGTGGTGTGTTTGTGCTGTTGTTGTCGAAAATTACCGGATATTGTGCTTGGAAAATGTCAGCAGTTAGAGAGTGGCTGGATGTTAGGGAAATGCAAATCGGAGGGGAGAGTGAGCTCACAATGGGCGTTCATATGGTTGCCACTTTAATCAATTTGGGTGCAAAAATGGTACTTTTTTGTTTTGCTAATTTGGTTCCTTATAAGAAAGTGTTTGGGATTTTGATACGAAAACTTTGTTTGTGGCGTCCTAGTGCTGGATCGATAGAGCCGTCTACTGTTATTCGGGAAATCTACACTAAAATTTTAAAATATTATATCAGTTTTACAGAAGGTTATAGGGATATTTTTAAAGTCCTTTACATCAGAGTAGTGGAGTGGAATTGAAATGGGAATGTGTAGAAGGAAAGTGAGAGGGATAAAGAGAGAAGAATTGCAGAGACACACAGGAAGGTGGAAAAAAAGGGAAATAATACCTTTCATGAATGCCCAACACTTTTTAAGTGTCCGCTCTTTACTTAAAATAGATAAAAATTGTTCAAAGCTGTTAATTTAAAGGAACATATCTCAACCCACATTTATCGGAATTATCGATTGTATGACAGCTATATGCTATGTTGGTTCGATTTGAATGATTTTCACTACACATATTACATGTATAATAAGTACCAAACCTGCAAAAGAGGACGTTCCTAGCTTTTAAACTACAATAGTTATACGCTAAAACCTATTTATCGGAGCTATCGATTGTATGGGAGCTTTATGTTATGTTGTTCAGATCTGGCTGATTTTCACTACACACGTTACGCATATAATATGTACTAAATCGGCAAAAGCTTACTTTCCTAGATTTTGAACTGCAAGAGTTCTAGGCCAAAACCCATTTATCGGAACTATCGATTGCATGGGAGCTATGCGTTGTATTGGTCGGATCTTGCTGGTTCCCGCAAATGATTAATATGTTACAAAATGGTTCCCGCAAATGATTAATATGTTACAAAATGGCGGCTCCATACCAATTTTTGTAGAGATGTCTCTAAAATGGAGGGACTAGTTTGCGTTCAAACAGACAGACAGACGGAAATGGCTAAATCGACTTACATAGCTCATCGCCCTGTTAATTTCTGCATACTTATAAGTGGGTCTATCTCTACTCCTTATCATATGTACTTACAAATATCGGACCAAAGTTATAATATCATTTCATGTTCATGAAAAGTATAATAATCAGGGACGGGGACTTTTATTCCTTTTAAAATAAAAGAAATAAAGAAAAAAGTTATTTCTAGACTTTTATTCTTAACCGGACAAAAATAAATGGACAACTCGGACTTTTATTTTTTCTCGCCAGCAATAAAAGTTATCTTTGTCCTTATATTTTTTAAGGACAGAATTAAAGTCCGAAACAAAATCTACCAACCTACCAATCTAAATATATCGAATTTCTTATCATATGAAAGGGGACTGACGATTTAGTAGATTTTGGTTCGGGGTTTTCAGTTATTATCGGACTTTTTTAAAAAAGCCAGGAAAATTAATTGTGGCCAGGATGTTGATCCTAGAAGTCCTGGAAGGCCAGACAATTTAATAATTTTCTTCAGGAACACTATCTAACCCCGGACTTTTATGAGATCACAAAAAAAAACTTTTATTTTCCGTCCCTGATAATAATAAGTTCCTGATTTTCCATACAAAAAATTTAGCCCAATATTTTTTTTCGATATGGCAACCTTCCTCAAATAGTGCAGTGAAGTAGCATGTGGTGAAATTAGAATGCTGCGGTGACAATGCAATTAGTCTGAGCTCCGCTTTTCGCCTACTCTTTTGGCAATTTATGATGTGATACTGGCTGACGCTGAGCCACATAGTTCATAGCGCAACCTTAAACAGATTTAACACAGATTCGCTCATGCCAGACTGCTGTGTGTGTTGATTAGACTGCCTTGATTGCCGGGCAGGCTGTGTGTGTTTGTCTGTGGTTGCACCCACAAGGACTCCTGTGGCTGCACCTGCTGTACTTACTCCAACTGCGTGTACAACAACTATCAGGTAGACTAACTCTACTCGCCTGCCAGAGTTGAATGTACACAGCAAATTTAGTTGGTATTTCAATTAATCACAAATTATGCGGTTGGTTTATTTTAAAACAAA
This sequence comes from Sphenella marginata, assembly GCA_951509765.1. NCBI lineage: Eukaryota > Metazoa > Arthropoda > Insecta > Diptera > Tephritidae > Sphenella > Sphenella marginata. The sequence continues at coordinate 24,094,065 of OX608081.1, read as the reverse complement.
AACGAAAATCGGCGCAGTGGTGCCATTAAATAGACGTAGGTGGACTTTGTAGGATTGGAGCAGGGACACTCTCGCTATTCGGGGAATAATAATTTATTTTGTGCAACTTTTTTTTTGCTGTTGTTGTTTGTGCAGGTCAACTTTTCGCTAGAGAGAAGCCAACATAAATTTCAAATATTTTCGTTCGAATATTTTAATTAATATTTTAATAGCGGGAAGTTCATGATTGATTTATAATTTTGATTGGACTTTTTTTGTTTTTTTTTTTTTTTTGATTAAAGCGGTAAATTGAGGTTTGAAACTAATTAAAAATGATGAATAATGATGTTGTGTATGGTTTTGCGAAAGCTTGGGATTTGACCACATGACCTTTGGAATACCTTTATTGAGTGTTGATGTGGACTATAAACCCCTCCTCATCATCCAAAAAGTCACATTTTTCAGGAATTGTGGATAAAAGATGTCCTCGAAATTTCATTACAAAAATGTGGAGCCCCCCGTTCCTAAAATCCTGGATCCGCCATGTGTGCTCCATTTCAAATAAATCAACTTCGGAACCATTTCAGGGCATCTGCATCATTTGACCGCTCCCTTGGTCCCTGCACAGTGAAATATTGCGAGGCCGTGAAGGTACTAAAGCCGCCTTCGTTTTTGACTTATTTCTGTTTTGAATCTTTTCTCCAATCTGATGATCCTAGTTATGTCGTCTTTTGGAAGTTGTCTGATTGGGAGCCAATTATGAAGTCTCCAACAGTTGCCAAAATGCATTTAGATATTTTGTATGACGAAGATGAGGCGACGCCTAGGTTAGATGACTATCTAAAGAAGAAGAGGTGTGGCTTTGGCGACTATGGAAATTCTCCTGCAGACCCTGATTAGAGCAGCTCAGCTCACACAATTGGGTCAATGCTCTCCGAGCTCTAAGAATGACTAAATCTATTCGCGCGGGCTTTGCGTAATTCATTCCATTGACCTTGTGCAAGTTTCATTACAGCAAAACTAACAACAAATAATTCCCCAAAAAATTTTAGTACAGTTAGTTTTTGGTGGCGTTATTTTGTTGTTATTATTTCATTGTTGTTGTTTTACTGCGCTGTTTGTTGACTGGCATGAAAATGGCTTTTGCGCAGCTTTATTGTTGTTTCACTTCGATTTTTAAATAAACAAAATGAAGTTTGTTAATTGATTGATTTATGATTTCCGCATAGCACCAACACCGATGGCTAGCAACAAAAACAGCAACAGCTGGCGTTTATAACAACGAGGGGGTAAAGAGTTGGCATTGGAGTTGAATACCATTGGAACGAGAGATTCGTTAGTTTAGAACTTTAATGCCGAATGATTTACCAGTCGAGTGTTGTTTAGTGGCGTTAACAACGTGGAAATTGTTGTTGGACTGTTGCACATTTTGGTTTTGCTGATGTTTCAGGGCGGTCGGTTTATACTTTTACAGAATTTCTTTCTCGCCATTCTAAAAAATAAAATGAATTTATTTGAAAAAAAAAAATATACATACATATATGTATATGTATTTTTTTGTCCAGTCTAATGTCCAATATAACGTAGTTCTATTTAAACTTTATTCACTTTTTTGTAGTCTCTTTTTCGCCATTCTAAAAAATAATATGAATTGAAATTGAAAAAAAAATTTTTTTTGCCCTGCCTAATGTCCAATATAACGTAGTTTTACTTAAACTTTATTCACTTTTTTGTAGTCTCTTTTTCGCCATTCTAAAAAATAATATGAATTGAAATTGAAAAAAATATTTTTTTTGCCCTGCCTAATGTCCAATATAACGTAGTTTTATTTAAACTTTATTAAATTTTTTTGTAGCCTCTTTTTCGCAATTCTAACAAAATGAATTTATTTGAAAAAAAAATAAAAATTTTTTTTCTCAGTCTAATGTCCAATATACAGTAGTTTTATTTAAACTTTATTCAGTTTTTTTTGGTCTCTCGTGCTAAACGCATGAATTTTCACACTTTAAAGATTTTAGGATTATTGAGGATTTTTTAAAGCTGAAAGGGTTTTAAGGGGATGCTGTGTTGCAGCTTACGTTTTTGAGATGAAGGCCCTAACAACGTTCCAAAAGCGCCGCAGGGGTACCAGAAAGATACAGCTGGCCTAAATGCGTTTACTGCTTTGCTATAAAATACAACAATTGCGCTTGAAATTAACCCTCTTTTTGCTGTATTTACTAAACAATTTAGCCTAGAAATTTTGTTTCCTAATTTATTCGCTTTTTTTTTTAAAAATTTAAAATTGTTGCATTAAAAAAAATTAAACAAACTTGGGCGCTTTCTATCGGATTTTATGTCAAGTTCGTTAAAATTCACAAAACTTAAAAAAAGAAAAAACAAAATTTAAAACGCTTCATGAATAATGATTAGGTCTGCGTGCACACCCTAAAATCATGAAGTGCAGTGCACTCTTCACCGAAATAACAGTGCGTTCAGGCACACACACACACATGCATAAATTCATATGAGAATTTTTTTTTATTTTTTATTTTTTTTCTACTTTTCAAAGATTAAAAGTGAGTTGTTGCTTCACTGCACAAATTCAACTCTTTTGGCTCGAGTTCGAGTCATGTAGCCAATCCCAGAAAATCATTTGACATTCGTTTGTTGTTGTTACATTAATGGCGAGTCAACCCACCCTGCCACGCCTAATTGCCTGACAACGCGCCATCCAACCCTTCCAAGCAGAGTTCCGCTCTGCAATGCATTCATTAGTACGCACATACTCACACACAAATATTTACTCGTTGTTGTTTTTTGTTATGATTTATTAAAATCTCTTTTTGTTGTATAGGTAGGGGGAAGAGTAAGCGACGCTCGAGCGTCGTATTCACTCGATCACTCATTCATTGAAGCGTTTATTTTCATTTCATTTCTGGGGTGATTACCTGCGCACGTGTGCAACAGTGACGCGTCTGCTCTGTAGGTTTGCATGTTTGTGCTTGCATGGAGTGGTTAACATTGAAAGGTACAACTAGGGAATGCACTTACACGCATACATAAATTTTTCCAACGATGCGTACATGTGTATGTATGTATGTATGTCACTGCATTTCTATTCTCTGCACCTGTGCATCAATTTTGAGTGGTAAAAGCTGATGATATGCATCTCTCGGCTGCATTTGCATAACTCGCCTTTGACATTGCTTTCGTTATTGTTGTTTGTGTTGTTGTTATTGTTGTTGTTGTGGGGGAAAAGGAAATGCAGCCACTACGTTAATTCACAGTTAGCCTAATTTTCCACTTCGAATTAATTTTAAATATACATACATACATATTTACACATTTACCATGATTATAGCACAATTTCGAAATTTCCTTTTATATGCACTCACATTAAAAACAAATGAGCACATTAGGGTGGGCCAATTATATACTAGAGTACAAGGTGAAAAATGTTTTTCTTTTAAACATAGTAAGATTGAGAGATATGGACACTCGAAATTAATGTGTTGAACACTGAGATAATAGCAAATACGCCAAAAAAATAAATATTTTGACATTAGGTGGCAACCCTATTAGGTAATCCTACCCAGAGTAATCATTTTTTTAAATAAATTTCTTTTTAAATACGCCATAAAATACATTTCGTTACCCATATTTACATACATATATGTATGCTTCATTCAGTACAAAAACAAATTTGATAAGTGACAGCAACAAAAAGGCATGCTAAGTGGCAACCCCTAAGCAGTAGCTCGTATACTATCTAAGTATGCGACTTCAACCAAATCGGTTAAGCTGTTTCCAAAATAGTGTGAATACCAAAATAGCTCGATTAAAGTTATGAGTTATAAGTCGTTTTTTTCGTAAGAACTTAGCGACTTGTGAATAAAATAACAAAATTAAAATTTTTCGCCAAAATTTACAATTTCTTTTAAAAATGAAATGTGAAGTTGATGCCAAAATTCTAAGCGAAGAAAGAAGATTCAATTTGATTTCTCATTAAGCTTTCACGGCTATCCCGATAACGCTGAGCAATACCAACAGATCTGTCAAAATTGGGAAGTACCTAAGAGGAGAATGAATTTTGCTAGTTTGGACTGAGTTTTCAACAGACTTGGACAGTAAAGTTGCCTCTCGTCTTGCATTATAACTGTTCTGATGTATTTCTAGTTGCTTAACATACATATGTATGTACATAGATACTTTATCATGAATATTCCTGGAGGCGCCTTTATATTATTACAAAAACTAAATCCAATTTCAAACCGACTCAGCGAACGGCCACATTAAAAAAAAGTGTGGATTGATCTCTGAGTTTAACATTATTTCTTTTTGTCCGCAAAACTTCCCTAATCCATCGATTTCGTCGATCGTCTTCTCGGTGGGTCCATCTACTTTGGAGAAAATGTTGTTTTTTTTTTTAAATTTTTTTTATGAATTTGGGGCATGTTGCAAGAAAATATTTGAATGGGTCCACTAAAGACTTGTACTTTGATGTGGTCCCTATTAAAACTATGTATATCTTTTACCAGAACTGTATTTATGTCACCTTCTATATCATCTACTCCACTAATATCTACCTTTCTAGATATTAGCTACCACTACAAATTAGTCTTAGCTCTCAATTGTCTCACAATTTTTGCTTTCATCTGTTCATCTCTTCATATTTTGTTCGTATTCGTATCGTAGAATGCACTTCACCACAATGCCAAGAGGAGCTAACACCAATCGGCGTATCGGCCGTTGCACTATTGCCATTACACACCAGTTCACCAGAACGTCGCATTACACAGAAAGAAATCATTGCCGGCGAAGAGCGTCCTAAATACGTTCTACAATCGCAGTACAAACCATCGCCAGGTATGATATTGAATCATTTGGTATAAAGAAATAGTAACTAAATTGTATACATATATGTATTTAGCTATGTATGTATAAGAATCATTTATGTATGTATGTATAACGCTCGTTTTCGAAAAGAAAGTACGAATTTAAAAACTAAAAATTCTTGTTCTTTTTTTTAAATGGGAACATACTCGTTTTTATGAAATATGAAGTTTTTTTTAAATTTTTTTTATTTTCTGCATTTTTGAATTCAGACATTCTTCAGATAAACGAGCGGTATATAAACTGTATATAGAATTTTATTTACATTAGGGTGCATCACCAACATTTCTTTAAAATCTCATTACTTTAAAATTCAAAGTCCGAACACTGTACTCTACTCTCTCAGCAACGACTCGCTAAACAAGACAGCTTAAGAATTTGTGTCAGCGCGCATAATTGTGCAATGAAATGGTCGCCTCTGGCCAAGTTTGCCAGTTTTTCTTCAATATTTTGACAGTTAACTAAAAATATTTAAAATTTCTTAACAAACAATTTTTTTTTCCAATGGCGGCTGTTGCACCCTAATGTACATACATACATAAATGTAACATAGTATGAATATCTATACCTCATGCATTTTTTAGCCCAATATGCTTTCATCTAAATAACATATTTCTAACCAATATTTATCATCTAAATTCATAAATGCAAAATACATTTTGTTTGTTTTGCTGGTTTGAGTTTCAGTTGCACGATTTTGCTTAAAAAAAACGAAATAATTTTCTAATCAAGATTCAATGCTTTTCCGCGATTTACATGCATACACACAGATTTGCTACTGTAGATAAGCTTTTATAGATAATAGAAAAAGAAAATGTAAATTTGAAAACTTCATGAAAGTCAATACACTTTTGGATATATTTTGTATATACATATGTATTAGATGGGCATTGCGATTGGCACGGCTTTGTCCATGGTTGCCATTTAATTTAGTTTGTTCTAGAAACTTATTAGGAAAGCGCAAGTGATAACACTTAAGAAGAAGGATTTGGAATCTAGCATATTTTTTATCGAAAAAAATTCACCCAAATGACTAAAATCGTATTTAAAGATAAAATCGGATAGATAAAAAACAAAATAATAGCATGAGGTGGCAGCCCTAGTTGAGTAAACTACATGGAAATAGTTTTGTTCAAATACGACTTGAAATAACTTCCGTGTGATGCCCATATTAGCATATCTGTTTTTACATATTTTATAAATTTCACATAGGTGGCAACCCTGTTGCAAAATTCTAAGTGGCAACACTTAAGTAATAGAGCTCAGATAGTAGCAGCTGACATGTGTGTAAAACTTCATAGAAATGGCCTGCATAGTTTTCGAGATAAATGATATAAGAAAAGTAAATATATTTGGGCTATATGGCAACCCTGTCTAGTGACCCTGCATTGAAATATGTTTGTTCTTTGCTTTTAATAAATTTTTTTTTTAAATCGAAATGGTGTAAAACTTCATATTTCCTTTCTTATATGTAAGTCTGAGCTCTTGTTCAAAAAGCTTTATTCATGCGCCACCTAGTTTGGAATTATGTGAAAAATTTCGACCCTTTGACCCACGGTAAGATTAGTAAAAAATCGATTGCTAGTATCCATCCGTTTTGCGCTGGGTAGGTGCCTTAAATCCATCAACCGGAGGGGTCAAACAAATCGCTAACGAGGCAGGCTAATATTTTTGTCGTTTCACAAACAAACGAAAAAAGCGCGCCATCTAGCGGAATTTGGGGAGAGCGTATTGCATATTGTTCAATTGTTTATCTGTGCGTGGGTCGATCCTCAATGATCTAACTTAACGGGAAATTACTTATAAATCAATCGCTAGATTCCAAATTTTAAATAAGGGTGAGGCCATCTCAAGTGAGCTCGCATTAACAAATTTTGAGAAAAAAATTAACAGGATTTCCTATCCTTTTATAAGGCTTTAATGTGAAAATGTTTTTTTTTGGTTATTCGAACACTTGGTAAATGCAATGCTCACTTGAGATGGCCTCACCCATAAATTTTCCATATAACGCGAATATGAATTGCTATGAATATAAAAGTAAAAAAAAGAAAGAAAGAAAATTACATACTTTAAACAGGTGCGGCAAATAAAATTGTAAGCTTTAATTTTTATTTTTTGTCATTAATGCACCGGAGTGCTTATCTAAATATTGCATACCTTGAGGCGCATGCCAGCTGTTCTGCTAGAAGTTTTTACCGATTGAGTTTTAAAAGAGGATTAAATTAGGATCTGGCTGCTACTCTACAAAATTTTACTTTTTCACTAGTATTTACTCAGTCTGTAAATAAGCGACTTTGCACTAAAATATTCACTCTTATGTACATGCATTTGTACATATATATCAACTTATATACATATATATCTATATATATATCCATTCACAAAACATCAATAAAGAGCATTTCTCTATCAAATGTTGCATTTCACATTTCGCAATCAAAGCGCTTTTCATACAAACTTACAAACATACATACATATAATGTAGTAGCTAGTACAATAACAATTTAGTTAGTCGTAATGTTTGTATGTATGCAATTTTCATTATGCTGGCAAATCACATTTAAATGGGGGTGATCCACAACAACAAATACAATGCATTCGTTCAACGTCAAAATCAAATCTCCCAACGATGCACCAAATGCGCTGCTAAACCAAATCAACTCGTTACGAAATCTCGAAACTCGTTACTTAATCAAACTCGTTGCTATGTAAATCAAACTCCCTACTAATGAATCACAACTAATTAATTCATTTTTTTACAAACACAACAACAAATACTAACAAATATTTGAACTTGAAACTCGTAACCAAATGTAATTATCGTATGTCGTAATCGTTATCGTAATCGTAATCGTTATCGTAAACGTATGTATTTATGTAAATGTCTGGTATCGCAAATATATTTCTATATACATAAATAATAAAAGTCAAAGAAAGAAAGGATAAACGTTCGAAAAATAAACGTTTTGTTGTTGAAACTATTACCACTATGACCACAGTTACTGAACGGCGTATCGTACGTGAAGCGAGCGAGGATATAACAGCGAGCAGTGGTGATCTATTGCCGCCGGCATTACCAATCAAGCCAAATGCCATTGTCAGCTCAAGCACTGCAGGACAACAAGGGTCACAGCAGCAGCAGCAGCAACAACAACAACAACAAGCGCAGCCAGCACAACAGCCATCGAGTGCAGGTGTTGGTGGTGAGGTTTACGATGAGGAGAAACCACCACCCATACCACCTAAAGAATCATCGCCCACACAAATTAGCGGCATTTTGAAAGGTGGCAAACTATGGAAACAGGACTCAATATCGCAGGTAAGCAAAAGATGAATGGGTCAATAAAAAAAAAATTATAGCTCATAGCTACCGCTCACTTAACTGACTAGTTACTCATAGCTACCGCTCACTTAACTGACTAGTTACGTAAAAAGGTGACTAACGAGTTATTATGTTAGTAGAATTAAAAAAATATTAAACTCGAACTTAAGCTTCCTAAACTTAACTAGTTACTTGACTATTTCAATTCAGCATTTCATTTCATTACCGCTTACCTAACTGGTTTATTCACTACTGGTTAACTAGCTAGTTAGTTATTAAGTTAACACAAATTAAAAACTCATCTCAAAAAACTTACCATTAGCTATTTAGGGGTTGGAATTCCGAATTTAATTCCTTAACTACCACTAAAGTAATTAGCTAGTTAACTAACAAGGCAACTAACTAGTCAGTTAGTAAGTTATTAGAATTTATAAAAAACTATTAAACTGGAAAACAAAGGACAATTAACTAGTTAATTATTGAGTTAGTTTAATTAAAACAAAAGTATTCAACTCGAAAAACACTTTTTGTCACTTAGCTATTGCAATTAAAAATTTTCTTGACTACCAAAAACTTCACTAGCTAGCTAACTAACAAGGCAATTAACTAGTTAATTAATGAGCTAGTAAATTTCCAAAAAAAAACGCTCGTAAACAAACTTCTAATTAGGCACTGGGCTATTTTAATTAAGAACTTAATTCCTTAACTAACACTAACCAGTCAATTACCCACTTAGTTATAAAAATAGAATTCAAAAAATTGTTAACTGAAAGTCGAATATCCGGACAAGAAACCCGCCCTTGTTTTAACACTTTACCTACTTTTATAAGATAACTTCTTTAAATTTCCCTCTTTCTTTCTCTATTTACAGTCCGATGATCAAAACAATACAACATCCGAGGATGAAGGTGGCCCCACAAAGCGTTCAGTGCGTTTTGTCACGGAAGATTTGGCTGTGGATGGCGACGGTCAAACTACTGGCGAAGCTGGCCAAACAGAGAATCAGATCAATGAACTCATACCGATCAAAAAACACTCAACACTCTTCAATAATGCACTACGTCCCAATTCAGCTGTGCGCCAGTTGTTCCCCAGCGTCGCACATCAAACACCGGTACTAACCTCGGAAGCATTGCGAGCATTTGATGAGTCCAAACGTGCTGGTTGTTTGGTGCCAAATTTGCCAGGTTGTGGTGATACGGATACGTTGAGGCGAAGCATTGAGCGGAATATACTTCGTCGTTCGCTAATTAAGTGAGTAGAGCGCTTAGAAGCTATAAAAACAACAGACAAATTTGAACTTTTTCTCTTCTTTGAAACAGGAAAAAAGCGGTAAAGTCGGATATTTCACTTGAAGAGCGCATCAAGCAATTGACCTGTGACATTGATGAAACTAATGATGATAGCTCTGCAGAGAACGGTGATGAGGAGAGCGTGAAGTTGGCTGCAGAAGCTAATTGTGAATTAATGCAACGCGGCAGCCCTATGGGTGAGGAGCATCCACAAAAGTTCGGTAATGGTAATAGCGACAAAAGTTTCTCACCCAGCTCGTCGGTTTCGAGCTCATCGAGCGGTTCATCGGCTTACAAGAAGATTTCCGACATCTTCAATCGTGACAAAAAACAAGAGAAAATACTAGAAATGGAAGAGAATCCCATAGTTATAATACCTCAGGTAGTAAACGTGTGCGCAACCCTTACAACAATACTGAAACCCATTTTTTTTGTTTCATTTGCAGGAATGTCGTTGTCCAGCCGCACCCGATCTCGGTATGGGCATACAAGTGCCCGTCGTACATACCCAAATACATCGCACACCACCACGTCAAGTGGAGCCGAAACGTCAATTCCTCTCCACCCTTGCACCGCTAACCGCATGTGTGGCTGGCAATAAGGATGATCTCTCTTCCTATTACACATTGGCTGCGGCTCATCATGGTGGTCATGGAGCTACGAATAATGCACATTTCGCTGAGTTTCATTTGGGTGGCGCCAATTTGTGTGAACATCAAAGTGTTACGACAGCCGGTGGCGGTGGCGGTGGTGGTGGTGTTGGTGGTGTCGGCGGCGGATCTGCCGATGAGGTGCGTAAGGTGGCGCCCGATGTTATTGCTGGCACACCCGGTCAAGAGCAACAAGATGAATTGGCCGCATTTGCACAGCAGGAAGCCAATCGTACGGAAAAGATAAAGAAGCGCTACACTAACGACAACTCCAATAATAGCTCGGATGATGATGAGCAAAATGATTATGGCTTTAATAAGCGTCCATCGGTGCGCGGCATCAAACCGAAGTTTAGTTCGACAAATGAGATTTTACAACAAATGCAAGAACAATTGAATCAACAAATGCCAAGTGTTGCTGTGGGACAGGTGAGTTGAGTCGAGTTGGGGATAGGAGGATGTGGGGAGGGTCTAGGGATTATATTGTTTAGCACCTTCCAAAAAATTATTATGAAAAATTTTGGATCTTAATATATTTCTAAAACTATTTTATCTTCAATCATTTTCTAATCTTTGTCTCCCTTTCCTTAGCCCGGCAATCAAGCCATCAAGAGCTATACGCTGCCAAAGCAAGCATCCACAAGTTCAATGACAAAACAAATCTCACAAAATCCTTCTCCGCAAAATGTGCCACATCCAGTTAATGTTGTACAACAACAGCAACAACAACAACAACAAGCCGCTCAACAACCACAGCCACCATCTCAAGTAATGGCCGGCCAACAACAGCAACAGCAACAACAGCAGCCACAGCCACAGCCACACCAACACCAAAATCAACATCAACATCAACATCCACAGCAACAACAACAACAAACTCAAACCCAAACTCAGGCAATGCAAGTGGCTGCAGCCAACAACACCATCGCCCAACAACAAACCGAACAACGCACCTGGAGTTTCTATACCGCAGATGGCTGCGGCGGCGGCGGCGAACAACAACGTTTACCCATCGAAGGTGCTGGCCTACAGCAGGCTTACTATCAAACATTGCCCGGTGGCGCCATGTTCCGTCAAACCATAATGCAACATGGACAAGATGAGACGGCCATGATGTATGCAGCACAAAATTGCCAGAGCGTCACCGCCATCGAGCAACATCAACAACATTACGGTCATTATGCACGTAGTCCGACACGTCGCCCCGAATCACCGCCACCATTGCGTAATTATCATCAGACCATGGTTTTGATACCATACAATGCACAGACCTATTCACAGTTTGCTACGGCTACGAATATGGATCAGAAGTTGGCGCATTTGCAACGTCAAAATATATTGGAATATCAGCAGGTGAGTACGGAAATTGATGGGAAGGGGCTTTGAGGTTGGGGTGCAGGGATCGTCAAGCGTCTAACTGATCTACTTCCTACTTTTTTTATCACCAAACTATGTTTATTGAACTCTTCATCCTCTAACTGTAATTGTGCCTGTAACTCTGGCTCAAACTCAATCCACTACTGAAACTCAAATTAAAACTCATACTTGCATTTGAACTCCCACTCAATGTCGAACTCAAACGCAAACTCAAATTCAAACTTAAACTCAAGCTTGAACTGAAAAACAAGGTCGAAGTCAAATTCAAACTGAATCTGAAATGCTAACTCGAATTCTAACTTATACTCCAACTCACACTCAAACTTAAACTAAAACTCAAATTCAAACTCAAACTTAAACTCAAACTCAAATCCAAACTCAAACTTAAACTCAAACTCAAACTTAAAATCAAACTCAAAATCAAACTCAAACTAAAACTCAAACTCAAACTTGAACTAAAATTCAAACCCAAACTCAAACTCAAACTTAAACTCAAACTCACACTCAAATTTTATTTATTTATTTATTTTTATTTATTTATTAGTCTAGTAACAAGAAAGTTAATACAGACGCAAAAAATGAGATTCCAGAGAACTTAAACTAGAATTATAAAATAATTAACTAAGAAAATGTATTAATACTATAACAAGACAATAAGTTTTTTAGTTGAAAATAAAAAACATTCTTTGAAACAGAAAAGTCAACATTCAAAAAACTTGAGAAATAGTTAATCTCGGTCAAGGTTCTAGTAATCGGTGCTTTGGAGCTATAAATTTAAACTCAAAACCAAACTCAAATTGAAACTCAAATAGAACTCAAACTTAAATTCAAACTTTAACTCAGAAGCAAACTCGAACTCAAACTCAAACTGAAATTCAAACTCAAACTCGAACTCGAACTCAAAGTCGAAATAGAACTCAAACTCAAACTTAAACTCAAAATTTGCACTCAAACTCCAACTTAAACTCAAAATTTGAACTCAAACTCCAACTGAAATGTTAACTTATACTCAAACTCACACTCAAACTTAAACTCAAACTCAAATTAAAACTCAAACTCGAACTTTAACTCAAGCTCCAACTCAAACTCATACTCAAACTCAAAATCACACTCAAACTCAAACTCAAACAACCAACTCTATTTCTAGCCCCTTGAAGTTTAGGCATATTTTAAAACGTTTTTCTGTTTCCCTACCTTTAGGTAACTCAACAGACAATACGCGTTCCCATCGGCTATGCGCTGCCCGGCATGCAACTACACGTGATGGCTGGTCGTGGGCATGCCGCCCACTATGGACAACATGCTCAAGCGGCGGTGGGTGTTGAGGCAGGCGCGATTACTGCCGCCGGTCATCAGCACCAACATCCGCACGTCCAACATCCACCACATCAGCGAATCATGGCTCAGCGCTACCATTTCGCACACGAAGGTAATATACCCGGTTTCAGTGAGCGTGGAGTGCCGGAAGGTGAGGATTCGGTGTCACATACAGATTGCCATAGCATGGTGTCGCCTACTGCGGCTAATCAGGTAGCAAGTGTACAACAACAAATGCAACAACATTTGCAACAGCAACAGCAGCAACAACAACAACAACAACAGCAAATGCAGCAACAACAACAGCAGCAGGCGTGCATCGCTCAACTACAACAACAACAACAGGCATGCATTGCACAGCAACAACAACAACAACAGCAGCAGCAAGCAGCACAACCGAATGCCGGTCAAGGTGGAGGTGGCAGTGGCGGTGGAAATAGCGCAAATGCTGTACAACAAACAGCCGCACAAGGTTCCGTCTACTACGCCATGAACGTATGACCCGCAGTCGATTAGTCAGCGCCAACGGCGGCGTCGGTAATTGTGGAACGCCGTCAGTGTCAACGCGTCGAAATGTCTTCGGTACAGCTGAGCACACGGTAAACTGCAATGAGGGAAATGTCTGGGGGCAGTGGGAGTAGGCAAAGGTAATTTACAGTTACGAAGGAGAGCGAGCAGAGATTTTATTAGAAAAGCATGTGACTGCAGCATGCGAATAACGGAAACGAGGGAATTTAAGTAGAAATGGTTTAGGATTACATAGAAACACACATACACACATACACACATACATATGTACGTAGTATATGGTAGGAATACAATGGACAATTGAAGTAACGGTACTTTTACGAATGGTTTAAATATACAAAAATGCATACATACATAGATAGAGAGATGGATATGTACGTGTATGTATTGATAAATATGTATGTCATAGTGTATAATATTAGTATGTAAATCGAGTAAGAAATCCTTAGCCAACCAATACAAAGTACTATCTACTACGTCAGCTGTGGCAGCGTGTGTCATACTCCATTTGAATGTAATGAAAGCTTCCAAAATGGCGGCTAGTTTGTTAAGAATTAAAATATTGTAATAAAATTAAGATGGAATTGTTCGGGGAAATTTGCAAATATAGATTAAAATGTTGAGCTATGCAAGAAAGGAAATGTGATGCTGTGAAATTGGCAGTTTTGTACGTGTCCAGGGGAGTCGCGAGGTTAGTTAAGGAAGAGCTTTAAAAAAAGGAAAAGAAATTTTACAATCCAAACTTACTTTGTATTAATTTGAATTGATTATTTGTAATTTCGATAATTTTATTTAGATTCGTAATCAATATTTTATTTCGATTTCGATTATTTTCTATCGATTTCAATAAAATTGGATTTCCCAAAATTTGAATAGATTATTTGTAATTTCGATAGTTTTATTTAAGTTGATAATCGATACTTTATTTCGATTTCGATAATTTTTCATCGATTTCGATAAAAAGCATCAAACCAAAGCACAATTCAAGCTTACTTTGGATTAATTTGAATTGATTATTTGTGATTTTGATAATTTTTTTTAACTTGATAATCGATATTTTATTTTGATTTCGAATATTTTCTATCGACTTCGATAAGATGATCAGACGAAAACACAATTCAAGCTTACTTTGAATTGATTATCTGTTATTTCGAATTTCGAGTTTTATTTGGCTTGGTTGTCGATATTTTATATCGATTTCCATTATTTTCTATCGGTTTCGATAATTTTCTACCGAATTCGATAATTTTATTTTATTTTTAATTATTTGTCTTACTCTATTATAGATTTAAACATTTTCGATAATTTACCAATCCTTAATTTTACTTAGTGATCGACATTTTATTTCGATTTCGATTATTTTCTGTCAATTTCGATAGCTTTATTTTGATTTCATTCTTTTTTTCTTACTGTATCTATTATACATAGATTTAAACAATTTCTATTTCTTTTTGGAATATTTCACTTTGCTTTATTTTTGCATCGATTATTTTATTTTTCTTCATTATCGATATTTCATTTCGATTTCGATCTTTTTTCTGTCTTATTATAAAATAGATTCATACATTTTCGATCCCTTCACATTAGTTAATTTTATTTTCTAATTTTTTCATTACCTTCTATTTAGTTCAATTATTTTATTTTGTTTAGTAATCGATATTTTATTGGAATTCCGATTATTTTATTTCGTCACCTTTTTATATTCAAATATTTTCATTCACTTTGCATTAAGTTATCTTTGTTACTTCGATTGAATTTTTTATTCTTCATAATCGATATTTTATTTCGATTTCGATAACTTTATACCGATTTTGTTTTTGAGTATTATTACCATTTCCTATTATTGCCAAGATTTTTGAGTGTTTCTTTTTTACAAGTTCGAATTGTAATCTAACCTTTTTCACATTGATTCTTAAATTTTTTTTTAATTAAATTTTTTTTTGTTGTAATTTTGAATGTTTTTTTAATCTTAACACTTTTTTAGATGTTATAATTTTTTTATTACAGTTTTTTTGTTGTTGTAGCTATATTTGCGACATTTTGAAATTTTCTCTTCGTATCATCCGCGGTCGCATTCGCTTCAAACCATTGCTCTGGCCTGCAGACCACTTCCAAAACTTGCCGGTACGTGATCACATTTTTTCAATTGTTGCATAGTTTAAAAACAAATTTGGGACTGTGAAAATTATTTAAACGAAATTGTAATTAATCGGTTGAATCACTACAAAACGCACACACTCAAACTCATTAAATGAGCTAACAATAGTAAAAGTGCAATTCCAGAAACAATAAACGACAACGTTTTTTAATGAAAAATGAAAGAAAATTGAAATTAAATGTTTAAAAGAAAAAAAAACTAAGCACTAATACATACAGGTTCATTATACATATGTATATGCATACATACGTACATATAAAAAAAACACACACACTAATAAATGTATGTACAGCTATTTAAAATGTGTGTTTATATGGGCTTTAAAGAATATGTATTTATAGTACTTAAGAGTAAGCATTACCTAACGGTTAGTATTTAGTATGTATGTATGTAGGTCATAGTAATGTATTGTATTTATATTCTAAGCTAAGAGTACTTTTCTGTTTTTGAATGTAATTGGGAATAAATATTACTTTATTGTAGACATAATAAGCATAAGAATTTAATGAATTAACTAATGAATGATTGCAATCAATTTTGGTTTAAGAAATAATTTTTTATTTTTGTCTGTTACCTAGCTTAACTTTTAATACGAATCTCTTAATGTATGTACTTAACTCTCGTAATGCAAGTTTTATGTTTATCCATAGCATCAAACCAATTCTACTATTATTGTACTTAAGTATCAACGATTAATGCAATCACCTCTCAATACTTAGAATTAGAACTTAGAATTGCAATTGTTTACAGACATCAGTAATTACTAATTGATTGCCATTAATAAAATCAAAAACAATAACAAATGTTTAATTAATTAAATATTGTTAGTCTCAATGATTACCGATTTAATGGATTATTTTTTTGGGCATACATTGAATGTTGGTACAATTTTAAATTAAAAAATATTTATTTTTTCAACTGAAAACTTTATTTTAATTACCTTCTTAAATGATAAAATGAAAATTTAAATACTAAAATTTTGAAAATAAAAAAGAACTGCTTTCTAAAACAAAATTTTTTTTTATAACTTTGTTGATTAGTTGCGAGAAACATTTAAGAATTTAAAAAAACTAATAAAATTATTTAAAAGTAGTTTGACCCTTGTTTGTTTTTTAAACTGAAAAGAGGTGATGAATCACCAAATTGCAATAAAAGGAGCACTAGTAACATAGACCTTCAGCAAACATATTTTTTTTTTTAACTAAGGAAACATTTAATAAATATTCAATATAATAATAATTTCATTCAAAATTTTGAGTCCCAGTCGATTTTTAAATAAATACATTGAAAAGATTTTTTTTAAATTTTTTTACATAATTTTTTTTCATAATTTTTTTTTTATATATTTACATGTCTTTTTTTCACAAATATTTGTTTCGTGATTTTTTTTTATCCATTTGTTCCATTTTTTACATAATTTTTATTTTAAATTTTTTTTCATAATTTTTTTTCCATAAAGCTTTTTTCATATTTTTTTTGTTCACAAATGTTTTTTCATTATTTTTATATTAAATTTGTTTCATAATTTTTTCTTCATAGCTCTGTTTCATATATTTGCTCTTTTAAATTTTTGGTATAAATGCAGAATAGCTCCAACTCCCAAATTAAAAAAAAAATGGTGAGGATTGGTAGATATCATTGAGATGAGTATAAATATATAAATTTTTTTTGGTGCAAACAACAACAACAAGAGTTATTAAGGGTCAAAGTTTATTTAAAGCCTGTGGTAGTAGTGGTCCAAAAGGGGAAAGTGGGATATCAAAAGACGCGTATTGACGAGTAGATTAAGAATCCGAAAGCGGAAATGAAAAATTTTATTTCTCTGAAGAGATATTTGCAATCAAAGTTGCTAGTTTTCATGTGGTTGTTGTAATATTATTAGGCTGTACATGAAAACGCGCGATTCTTCTCTCGAATAAGCCCTTTTACGCAGAACGGGGCACATCTCACTTAGTGCCCTTTTTACACGCAACTTCAGAAAGGTGTTCTGCACAAAAATACCATGGATCCCGCCCATAGAGTCGGAACGGTGGCATGTTGCCACCGTTCAGGGCAACCACCCGGAGTTGGAATGGCGTAGCCCAGGGTTATTTTTTGAAGCGCGGCCGAAGGCCGCCTACGCGGAAAGGTGTTCTGCACATAAAAAACATGGATCGGGCCCCTAAATCATTATTTGACTCGAAGGCTGCCTATGCAGAAGGACTTTGAATGGTGTATACCAGTTTTCGCACATACGCGGTTTCGCACCGGTTTTGATTGAACTAAGGATATTATATAGTATTTAAAATGAAACCTTAAATTATTTCCCGTGTTACTAAATTATCTTTACACATAGTTAATATAGCAACTAAATTAAAAAAAAATTAAGTTTTTTAAAACTTAGAGACATTTTTAAGAAAATTTTATTATTTTAGGAAATTCTTTGCAGTTACATATTTAAGACATATATCAAATAAAAGGTATTGTAATTACCTATCCAACGACGCCAATATTTTGGCAATCGGATTAGTATTTTAGGAGGAATTTAGATACAAAAAAGTTAGTTTTATGAACTTTGATCTTGAATAACTTTTGTTGTTGTTGTTTGCACCAAAAAAGAAATACACCGTTATGTTCGTTATAAAAATACCTATCGATCCCAATATTTTTTTTTTTTTTTAGAGAGTTGGAGCTATTCTGCATTTGTTCCAAATTTTTTTCCATATTTTTTTCGTACATTTTTTTTTCATAATATTTTTTAAATTTTTTTTTGTTCACAAATATTTTTTCATTATTTTTATATTAAATTTGTTTCATAATTTTTTCTTCATAGCTCTGTTTCATATATTTGCTCTTTTAAATTTTTTTCCATATTTTTTTCGTACATTTTTTTTTCATAATATTTTTTAAATTTTTTTTTGTTCACAAATATTTTTACATTATTTTTTTTTAATCCATAATATTTTTGCATTCTTTTTTTTTGTATTAAAGTTGTTTCATAATTTGTTCTTCATCATTTTATTTCCTGCATTTGTTTCATACAATTTTTACATTATTTTTTCATACATTTTTTTAAATAATTTTTTTTATTTGTTGTTGGTTTTTGCGGTCTTTCTTGTGTGCATTTGTTTCATAAAAGTTTACATTATTTTTTTCATACATTTTTTTAAATAATTTTTTTATAATTTTTGCCTTTTTTCCAACATTTTTTTTTTTCATTTTATTTTATACATTTGTTTAATTTGTTAATTTTTTTTTTCATAAATTTTTTCACAATTTTTGTTTTATCATTATTTTTTTTTGTTTTCTTTTTTTAACTTTTTTGATGTGAAAGTTTTGCCTCAATTTTAAATTATGTTTCATCGATCCTGCCAAAAAACTAGAAAAAATTATTTTATTGTGTCAGCCACTGAATCTCAGTATGCTCTATCGAATTTTACAATATTTTTGTTCTCGTTTTAATCTCAAAACAACCAAATATTTGCTTCCCAGAAGAGCACTTTCCAAAGATTGAACCAATGATTTTGTTTTAGAAATTTTTTTTTTTCAATTTAAAATAATGTTATAATTAATTATATATATACAAAAACAGAAGTTTTATAAAGTAGCACACTAGTAAACTGGCTTGGTTCTGAGTACTCGCTCACATGACTCCAGTATCGAAATGCACTGAATGCAGCG
This sequence comes from Sphenella marginata, assembly GCA_951509765.1. Classification (NCBI taxonomy): domain Eukaryota; kingdom Metazoa; phylum Arthropoda; class Insecta; order Diptera; family Tephritidae; genus Sphenella; species Sphenella marginata. The sequence goes on along the minus strand of OX608081.1, from coordinate 24,074,907 downwards.
TCTGAGCGCAACCACGCATTGCAACACCGCGTTACCCAGCGCTATTATGTGCTTACCAAATATACCTACCTTTTTTTTTGTAAAGTTTAGGAATAGATTTGTTACAAATCTCAAATTTCTCAAACAACTTGCGGTGCTTTAATTCTTCAAAGAATGTTAGTACAGAATTTTTTGCTCAAAAGTGTTAAACTTAATTTATTTAGCAATAAATATTTAGATTAAAAATAACTAAGTTTTTATATAAATATAATTATTGATTGAAATTATTTATATGAAAATTATGAAATTAAAAATTAGCATACTTTGTTGTGGTTAAATAAGATAATGGATTGCATGCTTTATAAACGTAATTAGATTAAATAAATTAAGTGCAAGATTTAGCAACAAAAAAAAATTAAATTAAAAATTATGCAAATATTTTAAATAAATATTAAATAAACACATACCAAGTATTATTATATGGAAATTTTAAATTTGCAGCAAATATTGGACAGTTTGTTATTAAATATAATCGAAAAAAAATGTGCTTAGCAAAATTTATTAAAAAAAAACATTGGAAATGAGTTTTTTGCGCAAAATTTTGCAAAAAAAAATTGGATGCTAAAATTACATATATAAATGTTTTTTTTTTTAATATGGTCTTATTTGAAAGTCGTATATGCTTTGCTTTGTTTGGAGTAGAGAATGCTCCGCGTTTGCTTCGGCTCCCCAAATGAGTTCAGCAGCTTTGCTCTTTGCTCTACTCAATTTTGCTGCCGAAGCAAATGCAAATCATTACGAAGCAAAGCAAAATCCAGCACTTGAACACATTTTTTTTCACTTCTCATTTTTATAAAAATTAAACATTTAGCATACTCTTTATAAATATATATATGTTAGTACATAATTACAAAAAAAGGTATAGCATTATTATATATAAATTTTATATTAGAAAGAAAATAAAAATTGCAAAAACAATTTAAAATGACAGTGCCAAAAGTGGGGCTCGACCGAACAAAACGCGCATAAAAACCACAGTAAAAATTTAAAGTTTTTAGGAAAAAGAATTTAAAATGTGCGGCAGTTAGTTATGGAAAAGTATAAATGGAATATTGCGAAGAATAAAAAATAAAATATTTTAGAAAGCTTAGTTAGAGATTTATGAAGTTGAAGGCAAGCATATTTGTAAGGAGAGATTTTAGAAATGCTAAGAATTTTGAAAAAAAAAGAAAATAGAAATATGCTATAGAGTTGTATAAGGGCCCAGTTAGGGTAAGAATAGGCTTACTATAAATAGAAATAGACTTTAAGTATGTATGTACGTACATTTGAATTTGTGCGAGAATGGAATTCCATAGTAATATATTAATTAAACATAATACTCATGTTAAAAGTACTTAAGTGAATATACAAATTAGTTGATAAATATTTGTAATGAAATATATTTTTTTAGTTTTGATTAGTTTTTTTTCCTTTTATAGTGCTTTGAGGTCAAATTGAAGCTTGGTCAAGTCAACAAATCTTTTCTGAAGGCTCTTTCAAGTCAAGTGAAATCTTATTTAAGTAATTTGAACGCTCATTTAAGTCAACTGAAAGCTCTTCAATTCAAGTGAAAGCTCTTCTAAGTCAAGTAAGAGGTCTTTTAAGCCAAGTGAAAGCTCTTTCAAGTCAAATGAAAGCTCTTTCAAATCAAGTAAAAGCTTTTTTAAACCATGCGAAAGCTCTTTAAAGTGAAGTAAACGCTCTTTCAAGGGAAGTGAAAGCTTTTTCAAGTCATGTGAAAGCTTTTACAAGTCATGTGAAAGCTTTTGCAAGTCAAGTGAAAGTTTTTCAAGTCATGTGAAAGCTTTTTCAAGTCAAGTGAAAACTTTTTTAAGGAAGTGAGGGTAAATGGGATTCAGGAATAGATAGTGGATAATTTGACTTAAGAAATATTTACATATTTTATTTCACATGGATTGGGTTTATTCCATTAAAAAAAAAATTTGTTTGCCTTGGAAAATGTTCGAGTTGACCTAAAAATGCTGTAACGGTTTAGTCTTCTACTCAATAAAATACTTTAGTACGCCAAATAAGACAGTCTACACAGCTATATTGCTTATAAGGAATAAATAGGCAAATATATAGAAATATTAGCATAAGACTATACTAGACCGTTTTAGATTTTTTTTTTGCCAATTATTTTATTTTAAGCGGTTTCAGTGTTTTATTTTGGTGTAAAAAGTATAAAAATAAAATAATATGAGCACATTATATTAATATTAAAGTATTTTTTGCATGAGAACGAAAATTTGTAGACTTTTTGAAAGGATATGAAAAAAAGCGGAACAGTCTAATAATATACATGTTGGTAGCATATGTATGTATATATATGTATATGTGTATGTAAGTAAAGAGATTTAACTTTGAAAGTTTTTTTTCGAAAATATTTAGTTTGGCTACTGTCACTTTACTTTTTTTACACTACCAAAAGTAACGATATCGCGTTTATCGATAATTTGACATCTCTAATTTGAAAAAATTATGTACATATCTTCATACATATGTAATACAATTATATGGGGCTAATGTCTGTATGTACATTATAGATATTGTAGAAAATCACCTAGGTTCTCAATCGATCAAAAACAACAGTTTTTAAAGTTTTGTGTCTGTTTGTCAATATGTTTGTTCGCGCATCACACAAAAACGGCTAAAAGAAATTGAATACAATTTTCACCAAAGTGTTGCTAGTTGATAAACTTAAAGTTTGCGACCCTTCTTACACCAGGGATGTATTTTGTTCCCGCAGAATACAGTGGTGGTAATAAAATTATGCTTATACATATATTTTTGCACATAAAGGGAAATTGTAGCCACGGATATCTGCACAAAGCGGATATAATGTAAAAATGCACTCCGCGGTCGTTGTTATAGCAACAGCTGCGATATATTAAAATCTTGATTCTTCGCCTGTCCATATGCATTATGTTTGTGCGTGCATCATGAAAAAACTCACGCAATGAATTGTATGATTTTTCCACAGTTGTATTGCTGGAGGTTCCTAATGAAGTATAGATTACATTTAAACCTGCCTGACTATACGTTTACTGTTATTTTCGTGTCTAGCTCAATGAATCTATGTATTTGTTGCAGACGAGCTAATTATTTCCTCCTCAAATGAAAAAGGGTTTTCAAATTTAAGATTTGCTATACTTTGTAAGGAGTTATTGAAAACAACTTTTAAAACTATTATTATCCACTTCTTCGAAAAAAAAATTAATTTAATGCGTTGTATACAAATTTCAGTGGCGGATCTAGGATTTTGGGAAGGGGGCTGCTCCAATTTTTTTTTTTATGAAATTTCGAGCACATATTTGATCCACAGTTCCTGGAAGATCTGACTTATTGAATTTTGAAATGGGGGGTGAGAGGGGCTTAGGCCCGAAAACCAGCCCCATAGATACGCCCCTGACAAATAAACTTTATACTATAAGCACATATGAATTGAGTGCGAGTATGAGGTAAGAACTGTGCGACCACTGAAGAGATAAAGCAATTGAAGCCATACAATTTTGTCGAAAAAAGGTGACCAGAAGCAAACAAAGGAAATGAACTTGAAATAATACTTACCAATGCATCTTTACAAAATTCATACATACATACATACATATATATTTGTTATAAACATTATTATTGGTCACTGTCAAAATCACCTAAATCAATATGGAAATAGTTTATAAAAAGGCATTTGTGTAAAAAAAAAAATAGAAACCAAAAACAAAAACAAATATCTAGATAATAAATGCAATAAATTAGTTTACGGCCATGTTAGTAATATTTAGGAGCAGTCATCAATGTATGTAACGCATATTTGTATGGAATTTAAGCAAAACAGAATTGCAAGAATTTTCATTAAAAAAAAAACACACACACATACATACAAAAAAAAAGAAAAAAAAATAAAGAAAAATTATAGAGTGAAAATTTAGAATTGTATTTTTCTGTACTAGCTTAAAAGGGAACTTGAAAAGAAGAAGGATTGTGCGCAAGAATTTAATACTACACAATTGCAACAAGAAAAACAATAAACAAAAAAGTTTAAAAAAAGCAACAAAAAAAATTTGCGAAAATTTTCACACAAAAATAAAACCAACCATCTTTTAGCGACAAATTGCACGAATACTTTAGTACGAGTTGGTTGTGTGACCCTTTCGAGGAGTTTTTGCTTTGGATTTTCAAAAAACGAAGCTGTACGGGAAGCAAATAAATGTATTCTAACATTTAATGTATTAGAAAAAAAAAAGAAAAAAGTATATAGAATATATACGAAATATATATAAAAAACATAAAAAAATAATAGAAAAAAAAGTATGGTAAAAAAAATTTAAAAAACAAAAAATAGTATTGAATTATGATATGGGTATTTGAATTAAAATTGTATATTATTAACAGCTATGTATATGCATATATAGTATATATATATATATAAATAAATATATAATACGACTGAGTACGTAACTCTTGAAAATTTAAAAGAATTGTTGTTCTTTTTTTGTATTTCGGAACAGCGATTTTTCTGGAACCAATTACTTTAGGCAGCCAGTGACCTAATTGAACCCTGTAAAAAGTTTGGAACCATTGGACTTTTAATTTCTTTAATTTCTTTGGAACCGCACTACTTTGTTGGGAGCAGTTACTTATTTTTGAAAAGGTGACTTTAGTGAAGATTTTTTGAATCTCTTCAAATGTCAACTCTCTCTAACCTAATAATAATTTTGTGTTAGTGATTTTTTCTAACTTGTAACTGTTTGGAACAGGTGATTTTATTAACCAGTGATTTTGGAACCGGTTATTTTTTTCTCAACCAGTGATTTTTACTCAGAACTGGTGTATTGCTGTACCAAGTGACTTTTTTTTGGAAACAGTGACTTTTTTCTAACCTAAAACCGATGATATTTTGAAACCTAGGGGCTTGCAACCGCTCAAGGTTTTTGGAACCATTGTCAAAGTTTTGTAATAAGTGACAGGTTTTCTGAAGGTGGGACTGTGAAACCTGTAAAATTTTACAATTAAGTCATTTTTCTGGAACCGGTGATTTTGAGGAGCCTATGAACGCTTTGGAATAATAAACCTTTTTTGGGGAAGAGATGATTTTGAAATAGTTGACAACCTGTAAAATTTTTGAAATAAGTGTGGAACCGGTGATTTTGTGGAACCAGTGAAACTTTCGGAATAACTAACTTTTATATAAAATTGTGACAAAGTAGTCACTTTTTGTAACCGGTGACTTTTTACGTCCTGCGATTGTTTGGGAATACATAATTTAATTTTTCTCACTTTTTTTTACCAAATAGTGACTTTGGAATAAGGGACATTTTGCCAGAGTGGTCACCTTTTGGGACCAGTGAATTTTTAGGTCCTGTGATTTTTTGAAATAAGGCACTTTTGTGAAACCGATGTCTTTATGTAATCTGTGAATTCTGGAATAACTTTTTTCAAAAAATGGTGACTTTTAAATCAGTGACATTTTTCTAAAGTGGTCACCTTTTGGGACCAGTGACCAGATATGTTGGTTGCAGCGTAACTTGAAATATAGCACGCATTCTACCATCGCTGCTAAATCTAAATTTTTTATTTGTTAGTGCGTCGAAGCCCCGCGCAACCACGACCATTTAGTTTTTAATAAATTAATAGACAATTTGTAGTTTACAGTTAATGAATCAATTCTTTTTTCATAGAAGCATCAAGTGGTGGAATAGCATGACGTGGAATAAGAAATGTTGACAAATTGAATAAATCCAAAAACACTTTGTAGCGATCGCTGCACAAAGAGAAAAAAGAACGAATTAAAATCGAACGTTTCAGCTTGAAAACCACACGATTAAATTACCTTAAAGTGGAGCGCAAGTAGTGATAACCAGACGAACCACCTGTACCCAATTGTTGTGAACCGATCATGCGTTGCACCATAATCACGTGATTGTCTGAGGAATTAAAAGAAAGAAAAAAAAACAGAAAAAATAAAACTTGTATTGATTTTTAGTTTAAAATATATGGATATGTATTAGGGATGGCAGTATTTAGATTTTTAAAATCCCGTTTTTTTGGGATCGAGATTTCAAATTTCGAGATTGATCATAAGTCATCCCTACTTCGTTTTTAGTAAAGTATTTCCAAACCCGAAAATACCGGGATTTCCGAAATCGCGAAATTGACATCCCTAGTATGCACAGTTATACTCACATCTCCATTTAGTTATAACCGAATCGATGTCCATCAATAAGGTCAACATTTGATGCGGTTGACTGAAGCGTGGCTCGTCGCGATAAAACGTAATCATGATAGCACCCTGTAAAGCTTCATAACTAAACCGACGTTCACCACGCGACACAAAAGCAGCGTGCGCCTCACGGTCGAATATGCTGCGATAGACCTCGCGCCGTTTCTCAATATCCATGAGACGATAATTGCGCGTCGATTCATTGGGTTCTTGCTGCAATGAAAAAGTGTAAAGAATTTAAATTTAGATAATTTGTTTAAAAATTCTCGATTTTTTTAATCGATTTTCTCAATGGTAAATATCGATAAACGAGTATAAGAATGACTCATTTACAAGCATTTTGCCTATGAAATTCCATTTAGAAAAAAGCGATTATTTTCTTTAAGAATCGATTTTTCAAAAATCGTATCATCTTTAATCACGAATAATCGATCATGAAGTTATCGATATTTCCGATTGGAGTTCACATCCCTCAGAACAAAAAGCGATTATTTTCTGTTACAATCGATTTTTCACAAACCGCATCATCTTTAATCACGAATAATCGATTATTGAGCAATCGATATTTCCTATTCGAGGTCACATCCCTAGCCCAGCCGATCATCTGTGACGATGAAGGATTAAACAGGGTAAATTCGAGTCAGTCCGTCAGGATCTGTGAAAATCTCAATTGGACTAAAAAAGGCCACAGTGTTGCCAACAGTTTCATAGAAGAGCAAACGAAACCCTATCAAGATCCTCGTTAAAGAATAACTCTGCACTCTTAGCAAATACTAAGAACTCCCGGAACTCCCTAGGACCTAGCCTACTGTCTTCTTCGAAAGATATGTAGAGTACAGTCCCCCCCTTAATATTTACTAAAGCTCCCTTCTTTTTTTTTGCAACTCGCTTACAAAAGATTCCAGCTATAACTAATTTTTCAATCCACAATAAAAAAACTCACCATAGCCGTGCTCACTTGCTCCGCTAAGAACTTATCAACACTCTCTTCAAATTTAGCCCAGAAATTAAAACCATCCTTTTCAAGCCCAGGCGTACGCTCCAACCATTTCTCTATCAAATCAAACATGGATGGCTCGCTCTCCGATTTCTCAATAGCTTGCAAGGCAGACGGTTGATCGCCAAAAACCTCTGAGTATATTTGATTATATCGGACGCGATGTTCTGTTTTGAGGCCGAGCTTATTTTCAAGTAAACGAAATTGTAAACTTTGAAAACCGGACGCTGGCGCAAGGAAATTACGAAAATCCATAAAATCGAGTGGTGTCATTGTCTCGAGTATGGGCACTTGATCGACGAGGAGCTGAAAAATTTTAATTTATTATTTTTTTTAGAAAGAATGGAATGGAGGCTTGAAAGTTCTTACCCTGAGTATTAGCACGATGCGATTAAGACGTTTCGAGATTTCCAATGTTTTTGACTCATCTAAATCGGCTTTGTCCAGCATTTCACGTATGGAATCGACCTCGAATATAATTTGCTTAAACCAAAGCTCGTATGCTGAAAAATTAGAGTGGAAGTTATTATAGAGAATAATTGTTACAGAAGACCTTCATCTTAGGCTGAGTCGGGTCGCTGATATTTGGAAATCATTCACTCAATAATTGAATGGTTTTAAAATCTAGCGGTTTCGGGGGGCAAAGCATATTCACAAGGACTATTTGTGAATCACTGTCGAATGAGCTCTTAGATGATAAGTCTAAGCAAGCGTCACCCAAATCCGGCAGTTAAGTCATTTACCCCGAGATGATACCAATCGATAAGCTCGACTTCACACAAAAAATCACACATTAAAATCAAATAAAAATTGTTGTATACATATGTACTTTCCAACCTTGATGTGTTACAATGAAGAGATGCTCGTCATGCACGGGTCGACCATCGACCGAAGATAACATTCGCTGTGAACTCAAAACCTTATCCAACATTAAATATTCACCATAGAGCATACCGAAATCGCTTCCTAAGGGGTGTGCATTATCAGCTTGATCTGATCTGTAACCGCAAATAAAAAATAAAGAATTGTTATGTCTTCATATACATATGTAGTGCATATGTGTTTGTTTACAGATTTTTTTATATTAGAGTGGCTCGTGAATATTTTTTTATTTTATGGGTAGTTTTCTCGGCTAGTATGAAATTTTAAAGATCAGGAAAAAAAATTTAAAATAAGCTTGAAAATAGAATAAGAAAACGGACCTTGGTTATAACCACAACCGTGCCCATTACCGTAACAGTAGCCATAACCATAAAAAAAACCATAACCGTAACCAATCTACATACAAACGAAAACCATAACCGCAACCGATTTACTAAGGAAACCGTGGATAGCCGTAACCATAACCGTAACCTTAACAGCAAGCATAACCGTGCACAAAAACCATAACCATAACCAATCTTACTACGGAAACCGTACCCGTAGCCATAACCGAGACAGTTACCATCACAGTAAACAAAAACCATAACCGTAAACGATCTTTCTACGGAAACCGTAGCCATAACCGTAACCATAATTTTAAACTGAACCGTAATCGAAGCCTTAAAGCAAGCGTAGGCAAAGCCAACCCCGTAGCCATAACCATAACCGTAGCAGCAACCATAAACATTACCGTAAACACAAACGTAACCGTAATCATAACGTCATCGCATCAATGAGAGCGTGAATCGGTAGGTCTGCAAACTTTTTTTTTCTTTTATAAATTAGTAAGCACTAAATTTTGCACACTAAACACTATGTTTTAGTATTTTTTTTAAGGCAGTCTAATGTTTATAGGCATATATGTTTTCCAGTACAGGAAAATTCGTATTAGTGATGACACTTATGTATTTATTCCGGCAATATAAAAGCATGAAAATAGTATAAAAGTCATTTTAACAAAAAAAAAAACAAATTCTAACTTAGAATTTCATACAATTTTTTCATTCTCCTTCAAAATATTTTATAAGCAAGTTACGCGTTTTTCTTTTTAAGCTTTTGATAATTCGTAGGATGTGCGAAAGAACGGAAAATAATCACCACTGTCGATCAATCATCACACCGATCTACTTACTCAATTTCTGCATAAGGACAAGCCATACTTTTTTTTTATTTTTTTTTAAATATAATTTTGATAATAAAATTATTGTTAATTTTTGTGTCACGTATTTTATTGCTAGACAAAATCACGAGACAACTGCCTCATCTATGAATGGATGCTTAAATAAAACTGTGAAAAGTCATTATGCTTTGCCGGCAGTATGCTGCTCTGAATCCATAATCAATGCATAATAAAAAATTTTGTTTGAACTAAAAAAGCAGACAGACGACTCCACTGATTACGATAAGCCACGCACTTAATACGAAACGAATTGTTATTGTAATAAAGACAATTTCTTTGAATATAGCTGATTATAGTTATTTCAAGAAAAACATCGTCAGATTATGGAGCACAATATTTCCAGGCAAAAAGTCATTTCATATAAATTGTGAAAAAAAAAACAACAAATTTTTACAGCTTTGTAAGCAACTTAATTCCGATAAGCGACTTTTTATGCATCGGTGGGTTAATCTAGATTAGCGTGCCATCTGTTAGGTCTATAATATATTATCTATACTCACACACATTCGATCGAATGCGATTAAATTTCAAATCTACTAGACTGAATGTTGAGTGATAGTAAATGTATAGATTTGTTATGAATGCATATACATTTTAATACAAATACATACACATGTATGCATATTAGGGCGGACCGTTTAATTGCATAAGAAAGTTTTCAACAAAATGGTTGAACGAACATTGTCAAAATTGAAATTTTTTTGTGGCTCTCAGTCAAAATGATCCAGTTGATTTTTCTAATATAGTATAAAAAAAAACTTCTTTAGCTTAAATTGGTTTTTTAATTTCAATTAAAAATTTTAAAATGTTTGTTTAAAGCAACAAAAAAGTCACATAAAAAAAATTATACCCGCTCACAGTTTTAGCTGTAATCTTACCAATAAGTTTACATTCGATTTTCAAAGCAAATTCCCAGTATGTAAAAAAACAACAACAAAAATTGTATACAAAAATGTTGATAAAATTTTTCTTTTAACAAAATAAAATTTTGTTTAGCATATTATTTTGTTATTTTATTTACAAGTCGCTAAGTGCTTATGATAAAAATCGTTTCATGTTTAGAAGCTTATTAAAATAAAAAAAAAAATTTATTTATTCCAGGAAATTTAAGGTAAGAGCTTCAAAATTACCTTAACAAATGTTTGAATTTAAAGCAACAACAAAAAAATAAGAAAAATTATAAGCGCTCACAGTTTCAGCTGCAATCCTCCGAGCGACAAAGTTAACATTCGATTATCAAAGCAAATTAAAGAAAAACAAAAAAAAAAATAAAAAAAAAAAATTTACTCAAAATAAAAAAATTTTCAAGTCGCTAAGTGCTTATAAAAAAAATCGGTTCATGTTTGGAGGCTTATGAAAATTTTTTAAAAATTTAATTTATTTCAAGAAATTTCAGAGCAAGAGAGGTAAGAGTTTCAAAATTACTTCTGAGTATGCAGTTTTGTAGCCTATGAAATTGAAGGACAGGTTTCAAGTCTTTACTGTTTTAAGAAAGTATGCATAAAATATGTTCTCGAAATTTCATAATTAAAATTTTGACTCCCACTTCCAAAAAACATGAATCCGCTACTGGTACGAACAAATATTCACGGTAGTCTCTAATATAAAATGTTAAATGGTAAAAGCATGAAAAGCTTTTATGTAAGCAGCAGTTTTCTGCTATTAATTACTGCTCGTACTGTTAATAACAGCAGTAAAGTTTTTATAAAAAGAGTCAAGCATTAGACTGGCATGAAAACTATTTATGACCGGATCTTATTAGTCTGAGAAAATCGTGAGTACTTATATACTAATCATTAAAGGAGTACTCATTCATGATCGGGGAGTACTCTCAAAGTAACTTCATGTCCCGTCGTGGATCTAGATTTTGGGAAGTGGGCGCCAAGTTCTTTTTTATGAAATTTCGAGTACATATTTTATTCACAATTCTTGAAAAGTATGACTTTTTCGAATTCGAAGGGCGGGGTTTGGACCCCAAAAGCACTCCTGTTGATCCGAACCTGCTCATGTCATACAAAAAAAGGTTGCCCAATTAACCTGCGATGTTGTACGCATCTACCTTGCACTAGTTAAAAATCAAGCTGAGAGGAATTTGGATGATTCTAATAGCTTAAAATAGTTCCGTTAGACTGTCGAAGGAACAGTTGGGAGCTTTTTCTGGTGCGAAATTTGGGTTTTTTTAAATGAATTTATCGCCAAAATACGAAACGAAAAACGAAAGATAACTATGTAGATAAAATAAATTCTAAACATTCATAGCGAATTTTTTTAACCTAACCATTTTTACTGCATTTCGCTTTTCTGAGTTGGAAACATTTTAAAATTATTATTTGGAACATTTTCAAAATTTGTTCGATCATTCAATCACTTCGAAATTTTCATAAATCTCATATTTGCTGTATTCGGTAACATTAAAATTTATACAATTTCATAAAAATAAGAATAAATAAAGCGGATTTCGATATTTAATTGACAGAGAGAGCTACAAGTTTTTAACGGGGGAGTTTCACTCAGTAAAAATTGTAAGTGAAAACAGCTGATCGTGACAAGGGAATGTAACAACAAAAATTTAAAAATTTGAACTATTAACCAATCAAAATGGCAACAGCTGTTTTGGTTGCAAGTTTTTACTGACTCTTGTTCGTTTAAAAAAATTTTAATTTTTTGCGTTTCGAGAGAGTTTACCGTCATCCTCCTTCCTTTACACTTTTTGCAAAGTTCTTACGGAACACAGCTACTGTCTGGGAACCGCTTGGGTTCCTTAAACTTTTTTTTCGAAAGTGGCCCTTAAACATTACGGCGCCCTGTTTGTAGGTGCATAAGTCCCTCACTCCGCTCGACTCATCATTGTCTCCCCAAAAGAGCATGTATGAGCCTACCAACCAACATGTTGCGTGTAGCGAAATGTTTTTCCATTTTCTCTTGTTCGTTAACGCTCGTAGCTTTCGTGCTCACTCGTCGCTCGTATTGTAAAATAACGGCATGTAACGAGCTTAATAGCAGCAACACAAACGGTCAGTTTCTTGCTAAGCTTCGTTCCAATTAGACGTAATCGTGAGGACTTGATACTTTAGTTAAGTATCAAAGGCGCGCGTTACAAAAACAAAAAACAATAAAGAAGGAAGAAAAATAATTTAAGGCAATAAAAAAACCAAATATTTTAAAAACTAATAACAAAGAAAAAAAGTGGAAAAGTACAAGTTGTTAGCTGGTCGCGCTGTGTGCGTGTGTGTGTGGGGTGCCTATACGAATTTTAAAGGGTTTCGCAAGTCCAAACAAATTCTTGAGTTATGCGTTTGCTTCTTGAAAAATCTATTTGTTTGTTTGTGTAAGTGCAGGAATTTCGTGTGCGTGTGTGTGCGCTCCTTTGAAGCAACCATTCATGTAATACAATGCGCTCGTTTTTCTGTTCTTGTTGTTATGGCTTTTATAGTTAGCCTACTGCATTTTAACATTTTATTAAGTTCGCGCACGTAGCAAAATATTTTTTGGGTGAAAACAAAGAAAGAAATTTAACGCATCACAAAGTATTCGCTTTATGCAATGTGTGAAACAAAAAAAAAAAAAAAAAAACGAAAAACAAAAGCACCAACAACAATAGAAATTTACCACAAAGGTGGATTAAATGCGGGTTGCGGCAAGTCAAACAAAAAATCAGGGTCACGCAGTTGTGAAAAAAATAATTGAGCGTACCAAGCAGGTCCTTAAAGCTAAGTGTTGCAAGTGCTTCTATGTATGTGTTGGTATATATGTATGTGCATATGTATGTATGTACTTATGTGCATAGCAGAGAAGTGAAACATCCAACTAGTTAGTCAGAAAAAATACCAGTTTACAACTACAATTTACTAAAACTAAACTTTAGTCAAACTAGGCCGAAAAGGACCGAAATTGGAGCAACGAAAATTTCAAGTTTTGGGAAGCATTGGAATTTTCGGAGTTGGAAAAAAACAGTAGGGAATCTCGTAGCAATAAAAATTTTAAGTTTTTGGGAAATATTACATTCATTGAAGTTGAGAAACCCCAGTAGAGAATTTTGTAGCAACAAAAGTCAATGTTTTAGGAAATACTGGAATTTTCGGAGTTGATAAAAACCAGTAGACAATGTCGTAGCAAATAAAGGTTTAAAGTTTTTGGGAAATATTACATTCATTGAAGTTGAGAAACCCCAGTAGAGAATTTTGTAGCAAAAAAGTCAGAGTTTTGGGAAATACTGAAATTTTCGGAGCTAGAAAAATTTATTGGAGTGTCTTTCAGCTACAAAATTTCCAAGTTTAGGGAAATAGTAGAGTACTTGGAGTTCAAAAAAATCCAGTAAAAAAACTTAAAGTATTGAGTCTTCGGAATTCGGGAAAACCCAATAGAAAATCTTGCAGTAACAAAAAAATTCAAAGTTTCCTGAAATAATAACGTGTTCCGAGTTGCAAAAAAGTCCCAATGCAGTGTTCGGAGTTGAAAACGTATCTTTTGTATTCTTTTCTTTGAAATCAGCCTAGGGTTTTAAAGTAAGCCGAATTTTTTTACTCCTCAAACTAGGCCGAAAAATAGCAAACATGTACCGGCATAAAATCGACGCCCGAAAAATCACGGAAGATCTTTTTATTTTAATAATTCTATTTAAACCTAGAAATTTCCTACTGTATTCGAACTAGTCCAAAAAGGACCAGCCCTGCTCTACCGAAAAGTCAAAAGTTTTTGAGAATATTGAGGTATTCAGAGTTGGATAAATCAAATGAGATTTTTTTTTTATTTCGATTTTCCTTCAAAAACTTTAATTTTCGTACTGCGATGAAACTAGTCCGAAAAAGTGTAAAAGTGGACAAGAAAAAAATACAAATTTTGGGGAATGCTGGAGTGGTTAGAGACGTCTTCATATACCAAATAATACCAGCTATTTTACGGGGCAAAACAAGTAGCCTGCCTGTTTGGGTTTGGTATTCCTAACATTAAGTTACTTTGACTACTGGGTATATACGAATGTTTATATTCACTGTTGCGAAACACTTACTATTACAAAAGTGGGGTAAATACAAACGTAAACACGCAATACTTCCCCATAAATATATATTTGCAAAGCACCAAAGTACGCTAGGAAAGAGTAAATCAATTAAATATTTATGAAAAAATCCGCAAGTGACACGCATTTTTGTTGCAGCCACACAATGCAGCGCTGTTTGAAGCAATAAAAAAAGCAAAAAAAAAAAAAACAAAAACAAAAAAAGAGCTGCTGGTAGTGGCCATGTGATTGGCAGTAATGGTAAAATTTTGTGACAGCACAATCGATGTAATGCAACGACAGGCTGAAAAAGTGAAAAAGCGAAGGACTTTCAATTACCATTAATCAAGTGAGCAGCTGTGGTTGACAAATATTGCCGCGGTGAAAAATAAAACAACTACAAACATCACACTGTATCGATTTCCAGCACAGGAAATACGCTGCATAAACATTTTGCTTTGAAAATCGATTGAAAGTTGTTGGCACATTTTTGTTGGTGCTGTGCCTTGTTTTGTTTTGTTTACTTTCTTATTTCGCTATTTATTTTGGCTGACTGCAGGAATATTTGTTTAGCAGAGCAGTTAGAGGTCTTGTGAGAATAAAAGTCCTTTCCAATTGCTACAAACCGTTCAGATAGCGATATTAAAAAAAGGTTGCCACCAAATTTTAATTTTTTTCTTGAATAAAATTTTTTTTGTTGGCCTCAATAAAAATAAAATTAAATCAATTTTGTATCGATTGACAGAGGATTTTTAACCCTTTCAAACAAAAATATTTAAGCCAGAGTTGCCAATAATTTTTTGTAATTTTTATTTAGTTTTTAGCTAAAATTAATCGAGTTAGGCTTTCATTATTCGTAAATTTCAGATTAAAAAATAACCCAAAATAAATTAAAAATCGAGGCCCAAATTTTTAACAGTGTATATTTCTTATAAACTTCGCAATTAAAGGTAGCCTTGGCCTGACATTTTTTAAAATTATAATAAAAGCCTTTCCAACGCTACCAAACCTTTCAGATAGGGATATTACAAAAAGGTTGCCACGTAATTTAAATTAATAAAAGTCGCTTGCCAATAAACAACCAATTGCTTATTTTAAATAAATAAATTTTGTATCGATTGGAAAAGGGCTCAAAACACTTTTAAACAAGAATATTCTTGCCAGGGTTGCCAGCTATTTTTTTTTTATTTTTTGACATTTTCGTTTAGTTTTTAGCAGAAATTGAATTTGCGTTCCACTTTCGTCCCATCTTGAGTTAGGCTTTCATTGTTTGTAAATTTCTGCTTGAAATATAAACCAAAAAAAACTTAGAATCGAAGCCCAACTTTTTTTAGTGTATATTTTTTTTTATAAAATCCGTTTTTCGCATTATTTGTTTAAAAATATCAAAATAAATTGCCGCTAAAAAAGTGTATATGAGAATGACAGGGTTGGTCTCCATACAAAAAGATTGCCAAAAGTTCACCTCCAAAGTTGAAGTTTTTAATTTTTTTGTATTCCACACAAAAGCAGCTGTGTTATGAAATATTCTGACATACAAACGCACATTTATTATAACTTTTAAGGCTCACTTAATTTTTCCATCACTTTATTATATCACAAATAACCGTAAATAGAAAAGCCTTGATTCCACACCCAATTGCCTCATAACCGCAAATTGTGCGGAAATAACAAAAACCCCCAAACTAACAAAATCTGTCTGCTTTACACACCCCGCATGGGAAGCCAGAATGCCAAAAAAGCTATTAAAAATAATAAAAGAAATAGACAGTGAGCGCCTGCACCATCATTTCGTAAACGAAGAATAAAAAAAAAACACCAATAAAAACTACAACCACAAAATATAGCAAAGCTTCGGAAACTAAAAAAAAATGCGCAAGAAAGCACACAAAAACTAAAACTAAAAAAAAAAAAAAAATTTAACAAAAAAGTAAGAATGCAAACATCTTAACGAGCAAACAAAAACAACAAATAATAAGCAATAACGAATTAACAACAACAATAACAACAATTGTTGTAAGTTGTCTGTCATCTTCAACGAGCGCATTGTTGTTGTTACAGTCAAAATTGATAGAAATTGTATTTAATTCAAAGTGTGTAAATAGCTAATATAGAGGGTGGTACTGAATGTAGTATAAAGCGCGTATAATCAGAGCAACAACAACAACAACAACGAATGTATGTACATTATAACAACAGCATCCTTAACTAACAACGCCCTCGGTCACACCTCAATATTCAATTCTGAGAAGGAGCAAGAGTGCTTAAGTACTACGATAACAGAAGCGGGTGTGCTGTGTGCGCTTTAATTATATTAAGTGTACTCAAAATGACAGTTATATAGCCATAAATATGTATATAGTACATAGATATCAAAAGCATATGTGAGAAATACATAGCATATATTATGTACTACAAACATAGAATGTACAAATTGATGAGCGTGCCAGTACGATATTAAGTGAAGTAGCGGAAAGTGATTCCAAAAGTAAGAACAAAAAATTTTAAAATTAAATTTATTATACATATTAAAAAGAAAAAACAAAATAATAAAAATAATAATTAGGTAAATAGAAAAATTAAAAATTAAAATAAAAAAATCAATTCTTATAATAAATAAACTAAATAAATTATAAATAATCTAAATTAATTATTATAAATAAAAAATTAAAAAGTGATAATTTTAAAAAATTAAAAAAACTTAAGTATGTAATAGAAACTCAAATTAAATACTAATAAAAATTAAAAAAAAATTAGACATTGTAAAAAAATTTACTTAAAACTAACTCAATTAAAAAGAAAATTGAAAACACATATTTTGTAAAAACTGTAATAATTATGGAGTAAAAAAAATTATAATTTTTAATTTACAAAAATTTATAAAACTTAAATTGAAAAATCGTAATGCAAAATTATTAGGTGAGGATGAATTACAAGTAATTCTTTAAAACAGAAATAAAAAACCTAAAATATGTACAAAATAAGAATATTAAATAATAGCAGTTGAAAAGTAAAAAAAAAAAAACATAATTGAAAATAATTCTAAATTAAAAAATTTAATTAAATTTTCTTTGCATAATATTAATATAAATAAATGACTAAAAAATTAAACCAAAACACAATAAAAAAATTTAATAACAAAAAATTGCTTAAGTATTCATTTGAAAAACCAGAAAGTAAAAAATATTATATAATAAATAAAGTTAATAAAGAAAAATGAAAATGCAAAATCAAAATACCAAATAATGACTACAGTAATCATAAAAATTATAATATTGCAATTAATCATTTAAAAAATGATTACTAAAAAAACTTTAAAATATAAAATGTAAATGCAGAATATTAAAAGTAAAATTTTTTAAAAAGTTTAAAAAAGTTACAGCAAAATTTATTAAAAAAAAAATAATAAAAAAAAAATAATGTGAAAAAAATGTAAAAACATTTAAAATACAAAAAAATAGTATCAGAAAAAAGTTTAAACTTTAATTAAAAAACAAAAAATGATAATATAAAAAAAAAATATTTATAAAAATATTGAAACGCTTAAAAAAGTAAAAAAACAAAAATTTCATTGAAAGTAATTCATTTGAATGAAAATACTAAGGTACTTATTTACTTAAACGCTAATTAACAGAATCAAAGGTTTTAGAAAAATTCTAAATAATAATTATTATTCTTTTGAAAAAAAAAAATAATAATGAGAATAAAAAAGTTTAATTTTTTAATAATATATGTAAAATATTGATAAAAAACATAATTTGTTGAATTAAAAAAAAAATTACTTAAAAGAAATTAATCTAGAAAAAAATAATGATGCGAAAAATTATAAAAAAAATTTAAAATGTTTAAAAAAAATGTTTCGTCTGATAACATTTTTTAAATGTCATATAAAGTTGAGAAATATCTAGAAAAAGAACTAAAATCTTTGAAAAATTAAAAAGAAAAATTAATCAAAATTAGTAATATACAAATTTAAGAAAGAACAAAAAATAGTGAATAATAAAATTCTAAAAAAAACTCTTCATTTGAAATCAAAAAAAAAAACTATACAAATAAAATTTTAAATAATATCTAATGCAAAAAAATTAATAAAAAAATTTTATTTACTAATTTAAAAAAAACAATTTAATATTGACGAAATATACTGTGTCATTTAGCCACTCATCACTGTGATATAATTAAGATGGGCAAAAGATAGCAACAAGAAAAAAACTCTCAATTCATAAATGCAAAAATACACACAAAACCACTTTTAGTACCTTCTAATAAACATAGTACACAATACAAAATAACAAGAAAAAAAAGAGTAGAAAAATTGAAAATCAACTTAAAAGCAAACCATCCAAGTTTTATGCGCAATTTGTTGTTGATTATATCTCACCAAACGACACACACACACACACACACAAACGTAAATGAGCACATTCTTCAAACGCGTCAAGTGATAACAAACATACATATGTACGTACTTGGCCAACAACAAACGCTGCACACATTCACACAAACATAAATAGACCGCCGTCGGTCGTCGTCATTTGCATATTAAACGCCTTCAATGAAGTAGCTTCAAGTGCCGCCCACAGCACAGCTACTCTTCATCCAACAACCAACAACAAACGTCGAACGAGCATAACCAACAACAACACTCCACTTAACCACACAAAAGCGAAATCAAAAACTTGTTGCTGGAAAAATTGATTGCTGAAAAAAAAAAATGGAGTCTTTACAAAGGAATTTCTTCGTCGTGCTCTTCACTCTATGCCTTACATTAAGCGGTAATTATATAGTATATGTATACATATGCTTTGATTTTATTCACTATTATTATTTGTAATAAACTAATTATAAGTCTTTCAAACTAATTAGAACGTTGAGCAATATCAATGTCATTGGTTGGAGCTTGAAAGTGATTCCCACTCAATGTGACCAACTTAGAGTCGTTACGGAGCTGCGTTTACAATTCCGTTAGATCTATACTTCATAGGATATTTAGTATTTTGATTGCGCTTTCAGCTCCTATAACTAAAATTTTAAACAACCGGTTTCCATTTTGGTAAATTCAATTCCGTATCATCTCTAACAATTAATGCAACCTTGATGACTTTTTAAATTTTCAAGTTTTGTTAAAGTGTTCTCAGAATTCGTAGAAAAGAAGGATTCAAATAAGATTCGGAGCGAAATACTATATACTTTAGTATACATATGTACATACATATATCTATATTAGACTGGTTCAAATAAATTCCCATTTTTAATAACAGAATATCAATTAGGTCCATTAAGCAAAAAAAAAGTTTCAGGAAAAAAAGCGAAACATTTTTTTTCCATTAATTTTAAAAGTAAACAAAAACTTTCAAAGGTAACTTTATCACAAAAAGCTTTGACTCTATGGTCTGACTAAATTTTTTTTAACCATTCAGTTATCCCGAATAATATGTGACCCGGCCAAATAAAAAGGTGGCTATGACTCAAAAAAAAATGTTCCACTTTTTTTCTGGTTTCGATATTTTTTGAGACGCTCTTTCACGTAGTGAAATCTAAACAACTAAACTTACAAGTGTACTAAAAATGTAGAGAAAAGGGAAAAATGTACGGCAACCAGGTGCAATGTTTATCTTTAACAGCTGTTTCTCACAATTTCTTTTTTGAGTCATAAGCCACCTTTTCATAGGCCGGGTCACATACATCTTTTTTTTTCAAATTTATTTTCTCGTTTTTGAAAAATTTTCAAAGTAAAAAATTGGTATCAGCGTACCACACTAATGTTGAATTAGTTACTATAGAATGGCCCACCGGAAAAAAATTTTCTTTTAAAGTTTTTGTTGTTGTTTATATAATTTCCTTTAAAGCTATATCGACGGCTAAATGGAAGATGAATATTAAAAAAAAAAAAAAATACACTACCTACACTTAATTTTGATTTCCGTTTTTGAATAAAATTTTGAAATAGCGCTTTATTGAAAAAAACTGTAAGCATTCTTCAACCAAATTCTGTGTTTATGAAAAATATTTTAACACATACATCTAAATTTTTTTTCTTCAATAATTTATCATTTTTAAGACAAAAGTAAAATCAGTCCCAAAATTTTTACCTAAAAAAAAAAAAATTAAAATTAATATATAATTAAACCTTTTACTGTGAAATTCTGAAAAATAATCACACAAAATGTTTCAAAAAAAAAAAAAAATATATATATATTTTCCCAGTCTAATGTGTATCCCTATCAACATGGTGAAAAACGAGCGAACTTTTTTTTTTGTGCATTACCTCTTTAAAAGTCTCAATTTGTCTCCTAATTTTTGTAAATTCATGATTAAAATGCAAATTTATGATTTAACTAGAAAGTAAAATTTTATTTCAGAGAACGATTCAACTGAAAATTTTATGAGGATTAGATTAGGTTGGGTGGCAGACTCCCTTGAGTGTTTGAACACAGACATTGTCGGTTGTGATACCACTTCATCGAAATTTTTCCTATCAGACAGTGCCAGTTCAACCATCCTGATTGAAGCTGGAATGAATTCAAAGATCTTGTAGTTACCTGCTAGTGAAAGGACCTAAATAGTTGAGGTTATAAAAGCTTTAGAGAATGAAACTAACGATTTCAAACTTGCACTATGTTGTTCTAAAAGTTGCAGGAGCTATTAGACTGCATGCACGGAAATGTATAAAAATTAATTAAAAAGAATTTCAATTTTTTTTTAGAGTTTTTGAAATAACGTGAGCTTTTGGAACTTTTCATAAAACTTTATAAATTATTTTTTTTGATTACTTTAATATTGGGCACATTGTTGTTTACGTGCCCTAGCTTTAAACTTTGCCAAATCATTTGCTTTTGCACTTCTTTTTTATACCCCATAGCACGCCAATTTGTTAGTTTTGGATCGATATACCTTGACAAAGCCTTTTAAAGTGCGGTGTTATTACTTTGTCTTTACTTGCAATTCTACAAGGATCGCATATTTACTTACACACACGTGCATCTGCATCGGACAAGACACACACATATGCTGCAAGTGATAAATATTCATTGCTATTAGAAAGTAAATAGTATACTTAATAATTATATAAGAGAGATACTTCGCATATAAATCAGACTTCACTTTTATTGTGCAACTAGGCGTATTGGGTGACCTTGCTAAATGGCAATAAAGCCAGAAACATACATACATATGTACATACATTCTTACTTGTGTATGTACTTGTGTATGTATGTACATATGTATGTATGTACGTTTGCAGCGGCTATTACTGGCTGCTTCTGAAGTCTCGATCAATAAATGAGTAAAGGTGGCCATTATGGACCGCTGTTGCCATTGCCAACGTGTGCTGCCGTATACAAATTAGATATCTGAAAGACAATAAACAATTTGGCACGAATTTACATCACGAGAGAGTACATATATTCTTAATGCAAAAATAATCTTTTTATTTAAAAAGAATTTAATATTATAAAAAATATGAAAACTTTGCATTCAAAAAAGTTTTTCGATGAAGCAAAATGTTTTCCTTTGCTTATTTCAATGGTGAGAAGCAAATCCAGCAGCATTTTGACTTGAAATTAATATTCCTTAGAGTTAAGAAATTTAGGATATTAAATTACAAGAAAAAAAATTTGTAAAATAAATAAAAATTATTTTCGCTATAGAAAAGTTATTAGTGTCTAGGCTCATTCATAGTTATGACACTTTCAAAAAAAATCCGCTATATACATACATATGTACATCAAAGTTTTTGTTAAAAACTTCGCAGTAAAAAGTTTGTGTGAAAAAATTTCAAGATAAAAAAAAACACGCGATATAAAAAATTGGAAATAATTTTTGAAATTTTGCATATTTCAATTTTATAAAATAATTCCAATTTTCTTAATATTTATAAAAATGAAAAAATATTTGAAAGAAGCTTTTAACATTTTCATTAAATTTTTTTTAGAAGTATTGAAAAAGATTTTAAAGCTATAAAAACATAATTTTTAAAGTATAAAAAAATTTTGGAACGTGCACTTTCTTTGATAAATTTTCAAAATCTTTCAAAAATACATATATTTTTATGAAAAAGTGTTAAAACTGATACTCAACTTTCAAGTAAAGTATTTGCGCGAAGTTGACAAAACAAAAATTATTTGAAAAATGTGCATATTTTATTTTTCTTTTTTAAAATTGTAAATTTTCGAAAATATAAAAAAGTTGTATCTACAGAGAAAATGTACCACAAAAATTCAAGATTATTTGAATTCTGATAAATTTATTCAATTTTTAGCTTAAATATACATACATACATATCTACCTATCTAAAGGTTGAAAAAAATAAATAAAAAATTTTGCGGAAAATAAAAAAAAATTAAAAAAATTGAAATATTTTTTTTGCTCTCTGAAATGTGGTAAATTGTTTAAAAAGTTTATAGAAAGTAAAAAAAATATCCGAAAACTTTTCAATATTTATTATGGTTATATGAAATTTTCGCAAAGCTTCAAAAAATTAATAAAATTAAAATATTAAGAAAATTTATGTTGGTTCTTTGAAAGTTGAAATAAAAAAAAAATAAAAAAAAATCCACGGCGTATACGTAACGTTTCACTTCAAACAAGCTTTTGCTAAGAATAAAGTTTACAACATGAACAATATTTCAACTGTCAATTCGAGTCAGTAAAAAGCTTAAACTTAAACAAGTTACATTAATATTCTAGCTATTCTGGCAAAATCGCATACTTTCAATATTTAATATCAAATATCTATTGACCTTATCGTAAAATTTCGTTTTCGTTTTCAACTTTTATGTACAAAAACACAAACTCACATTGCACATGACAAATCAAGTAATGCGCCGATATACAATAACAAATAAGAAAAACGAAAATATATAGAAAAATCTAAAAAGATGTGTTGTAGCCAATTTGTGTAACTCCGTAAGGACACTTCGTCTCTACTCAACCGGCGCTGCTTTCATATTTCATTTATGCCGGCATTGCGCTTTTTTGGTTTTTACATTTTTTTTATTATTAATAACATTGAAAAATATGGGAAATCTATAGAAAAATAAAGATTGAAACAAGTCGTATGTTGTAACATACATACATATGTACAAGTTGAGTATATGACCATGACTCTCGTGCAACATCGTACTAACATGCAATGCCACATTCGATTGAAGTGCAAGTGGCAGCAAGGTGAAATGATGATTGTCTACAAAAGTCAGCAGAAGGAAATTGGTGTTTGTGGGGACGAGGAAATTATGGAATTTCCATTATTTTTGGTTGTCAAAATTGAGCCTTCAAAAATAGGTTTACTGCTGTAATAGTAAGCAGCTATATATGTATGTATATTTGTATTAGGTTTGACAATCCCGACATTTCGGGATTTCGTCCTTTTTCTTACAATACCACTATTTTCGGGATTTGCAATTTACTTTTTTTAAAGTAACATTTAAAGACAAATTTCCAATTATTATTTTTTTCTTAACATTTTGCAGAAACCCAGTTCACGCTTTTCTGAGTCTCATAACTGTTAATAGAATAAGTTCGATTTAAAGCATTATACATACATATGTATGTACATTTGTATCTCCGAAACCATTAGAGATATATAACTAAATCACATCGTTTAGGACATCACTCATTAGCACCTTTTGTTTAATTCCCATATTGTATAAAAACAATTTGGATGACCCTGCTGCACATTTTTGTCGATATCTCCTAAACCGGTAGAGTTATGGATATAAGGATTCTCCTAAATTTTAAGTTGTATGCTCAGTAATATAACGGCGAAAGTTTCTTTAAACTTTATTAGGCAGTTTGTGAGTGATACGCGAACAAACGTTCAGACATACAGATAAAAATTCTAAAAAACCGTTACTTTCGATTCTATTGCCTCATTAATGATATGGAGCTAAGACAATTTTTTTCTCACGTTTTCCGGTTAGGCAGGCAGCTTTTTAATAAAATTATCCCGAAAATCACGGGATTTCAAAAATCGAAAAACCGCCATCCCCCAGAAAAAAACGATACAATACATAAACTTCACTCCTTTAATATTTAGGAGTTCGATCTGCAAGCAAAAATCTGTCTTTATTTCGGCAAATACAATGTTCATGCACAACAGCTTTGACCACTAGAGACGATATGCCCGAAAGGTTAGCTTTTCATCTCTTTACTCTTCGGTATGACCACAAGCTCACCACAGTCGAGAATATTAAATAAACTAAACGATTTCTAAGTTGAAAGGTAAATAGATTAGTCGTTATTTATGTATGAACACACAAATGTATGGGTAGAGATGTGTGCATATTAGGGTGGTACTTAAATATGGGCAGAAAATGTGAAGAAATAAAAATTGAGCTCAAGGCCAAGAAATAATTTTTATAAAAACATGAAGTAGATATGCATTTATAGAAATAGAAATTTCGCTGAAAAACAAACCATCGTTCCGAAAGCCTAATAGTTCACAGAACTTCAGAAAATAAACAATAAAAAATATATTTTGTGACCCAAAAACAATAAAAATGTTGATACTAACATTTGTAGTAAAAAATAATATCTTCCAGACGCCTCATAAGAGAACTCTTTTAACGTGGGGCTATTGATTGAGCAGTCTGAAAAAATATTTGGATTGACTTAAAAAAAAAAAATTCATTGATTTGTGTTTTTTTTTCTCTAGGCCATAAATTACACCACAGTAATTAATTGAAAATTTAAACTTTTAATTTCAATTTTAAAAGTTTCATCAAGTTTTTGGCTACACCCTAATGCTCATGCATTTCGAAGTAGATATTATTTACATGATAAATGTGTGTATACATATGTAAAGCCAAAGATTGTTTCCATGCCAGTGAAATGTTATTTAAAATGTCTGGCTACATAACCGACAATGCAAACCAACAACAAAGATAACAACAAATGGGTGTAATTTTGCAATTATATTTTCTCTACAGAAATTAGCATTTTGGGAAACATTTCAACATACAAACAAAGATACGCATGTATGTACTACTGCACCCGACAGGTCATTTATATTAGAGTGCATAAAGAAATTTAATATGCCATTTAAATTACATTAGGGTGTTTCATAAAAATTTTAACATAATCAGTGACGTTTAAACAGCAGCTAAAACTGTATTCTATACTTTCAGCTAGACCTATGAAGCAACACATGTTCAAATTTCATTCAATTCTATGCAGCGGTTTTGGAGTGATGTGCGTACAAACATCCAAACAGACAAACACAATTTTTTATATCTATTGATTTGGCTTCGGTTGTTCTAAATAGGACTTCGTGTTTATCTTATATTAATATATACACTGTACAGTAGAGCGTTTTACTAAAAAGAGAATGAAATATTCACCCTGGATCCTAGACTTTTTGGGGATTTCAAAAATTTAAATTTTTTCAACACCCTGCACTTTCTTTTTTCGTCATAACTTTTCTATTTTATATTTGATTTCAATGTATGATATGTTTTTGTAGAGCTTTTCAAACAAGTCACATTTCGTCTAAACATATACAACAGTAACCTATCATGTTAACTTTAGCTTTTATTCAAAGTTATTTAAAAGCGAACACCCTGTGCTGCAAAAAAAATTAAGAATAAACTCTATATAGCTTTAAATATAATTTGTGGATATAAATTTTTTCAACACCCTGCACTTTCTTTTTTCGTCATAACTTTTCTATTTTATATTTGATTTCAATGTATGATATGTTTTTGTAGAGCTTTTCAAACAAGTCACATTTCGTCTAAACATATACAACAGTAACCTATCATGTTAACTTTAGCTTTTATTCAAAGTTATTTAAAAGCGAACACCCTGTGCTGCCAAAAAAATTAAGAATAAACTCTATATAGCTTTAAATATAATTTGTGGATATATTTTTACGTTTAAAAAAATTCAATTAGTAATATTAATACTTGAATATATGAATTTATAATGCTGACCTATAAATAAATAATAATAAATATTTAAAAAATAATAATAAAAAGGTTGGACTGGTGTACAAATATTTACTTTCTGAAGATTTTAATAATGCATATTCCTTTTTTTAGAACGCTGTCAAACCAATGCTATCCATTTTTACTTATAAATTTTCCATTTGCAATTTTTTTCCGCCAACACAGGGTGCTATTTTTTAGTAAAACCGCAATAAAAGCTGAATTTTGCATGATGGACTAACAGTTGCTAGGGATAAAACATTGCTTTGGCCAACACCTTTCTTAAAATGTTGCATTTTTGAAAATCGAACATAAAACTGACAGAAAAGACAAATTTTAAATTTTCACAGGGTGTGAAATTTTTTTTTAATTTTTTTTTTTTTTAGATTTCTAAAACTTCTTAGGGTAAGTGTTTGAACTGAGTGAGCAGCTTTACAACATTTTTTATTCCCCCCACTTTGTGTTACGCTTTACTGTACCATCACGGCACAATTACAATTTTCATATCGAGATTTCCTTTCATAACATTTGACCCACAATAATGACTTATAAACACAAAATGTCCAAAGTTCGAGTGTCTTTCTCGATTGTCATTTCACGTCTGTGGTTGGATGTCAATTCTTCAATGCTTTGTTTGTCTAAACAATGCCATTTGCTTCCTGTGGTCAATCAATGGTTAAATATGCATTGACATCCGAGGTTGGCGTTGGTGATGGCTTCAAGAGCGCATCAAGTGTCAAAAACAATAAAAGAAAGCTCATAAAGTGTGAAAATAACTAGTGAGAGGTGTACCTAAGGTTTGAGGTGTTTAAGTAAAACCAAATAAATCGATTAAGAGGATTTATGTACTTTGTGATGAATACGGATGAAGTTTCGTGTTAAGTTGAGAATGGCAACTGACTCCAAATTAAATGTTTTAATTTATTTTTAGTTGAGCAAATTAAACGATTAAAGAAACTGAGGACTTTTATAAAAAATATTGGAATTGAGTTTGAGGTCATCTAAAAACGCTTCTCTCTGTTTAATTGACCCAAAAGTTCTTTTCAAATTAAATAGATTTATTTGGAGCCGTAGATCAACCCCTGTTCCTACGAGTCAAGCGCTCAACCCATTTGA
Source organism: Sphenella marginata (assembly GCA_951509765.1). Taxonomy (NCBI): domain Eukaryota; kingdom Metazoa; phylum Arthropoda; class Insecta; order Diptera; family Tephritidae; genus Sphenella; species Sphenella marginata. The sequence goes on along the minus strand of OX608081.1, from coordinate 24,047,532 downwards.
TTTCATTTAAAATATACAAAAATATCAGCACTTTCATCCATCTACGAAAGCTTTCACATTTCCACATCCTCACTTTATCTACTTTGCTTCCATGTAGTGATTAACCTATATTACATACTTTTTTATTTTTGTTTAATGAAAATAAAATTTTCTCTGCAGACTCGTGCTTTTTCGTTTTTCTTCTTTTTTGTTTCTTTTTAGTCGAAATTCTTGTTTATTACTCCGCTTCGCTAGTTTTAAATTTCACTGCAGTCCTTTCACTTTTAATTCAGCTCGCTTTTCCTCTCCCTCTCTCTCTAAACATTCCTGGTAAAATTACACTATGTGTTGCATATATATACATATGTACATACATTAGGGTGTTTCTTTTTTAGACTAAATATTTTCTTAGACCCAACTTAGGTGAAACTCAAAACTTTTTTTGTGCTTTCGAGGACATCTCTTATCCGCAGTTCCTAAAAGTATAACTTTTTCAATTCCAAAGAGGGGGCTTAGCAAAATGGACACCACCGTGGATCCGCCACTGGTTAGAACTAAATAAAATGCTTTATCACAAGATTATTTAAATTTTTGTTTTATCTCTGTTTCTATAAATCAACTCACTTTATGGAAAGAAAAAAAATCTCATTGACAATGTACCACCCTAATGTACGCACCTACACGTACATGTGTGTGTATATCAATATACATATGTATGAACATTTGCATATTAAATGCACATGTTTTATTTCCACATTTCATTCATCTCAACCTCTAGCACAAACAAGTAGCTGCAACTGACACAGTCACATCCGCCACTAATTCACCCGAACACCCACATATTTCCACTGCTGCGCTTAGCTACAGCGCCATGGGCAATGTAACAAATGTCTACTTTTAGGCGCAATGCGTGACTTTCTCGAGTGCACGACATCATCCATCAGCCAACCAACCTACGTCAACTTGTCGCACTAATATGAGAGAGTTTGAAAAAAAATTAAGGAAAAAATGCAAAAAAAAAAATACACACACGCATACTGATTTCAAAGCAGCGAAACCCAGTAGTAAAAACAACTAGTTGCAAATTGCCGAGTTACTTTTGTATGAGTGTCAAACACAGTTGGTGAGAGAACTTTTTTATGGACTAATTACCAAGTCAAGTTTTATTACATGAGGAAGTGGCAAAGAGCAGACCTGTTAATTATTAACCTTAATCATGGATAATCAAATACAATTTTTTATTATATTTGTAATTGATTAATTATGTTAATCGAATATTTTTAGAATAGTTAATCGATTATAATTAAATTTTTTGTTCGATTAATGAGGATTTATTTCGTTTTCAAATTTAATCCTAGGATTAATCAAATTAATTAAAATTTCAATTTGATTACAATTTTCGATTATATGCGATTAACGAGGATTAATAACAAATTTTAAATATTTCAAAAATATTTAAAATTATAAGTTTTTGTGTTTTTTTATAATTTCATCCAAAAAAAGATATATTCTCCCAGCAAACCTCCTATAGGAATCATTCATAAGCTCATTTATGAGTTCGAAATGAGGGTATTTTCGTTCTTGCGATAGTCATCCGGTATGAGCCTCATTTCATATATCATATAAGCTGGAATAAGAGTCTTATAGGACACCTTTTTTTTCATAAACCGCACTTGTTAATCCTCTTCAATCGCAATTAATCAAAATTTAAATTTGTTTAATCCTAGGATTAAACGTGAAAACGAAATAAATCCTCATTAATCGAACACAAAATTTAATCCTAATTGATATATTATTCTAAAAATTTTCGATTATTATAATTAATCAATTATTGCAAAAATAAAAACAAAAACATTTAATTTGATTATCAATGATTAAGATTAATAATCCTTATTTAACAGGTCTGATTATGTACCATAAAGTCCCTACATCTACAGTCTTCAGTTTATAAATAAATTTGCTACCTTCCCATACCACCCCTGTAGATTTTCCTCACTACTATATGTATTCTCTTAAATTCTTAGCCCTGTACAATTTTTAAATATTTGCCAATTTTTGAACTAGTTGGAAACTAGTTTTATTTCCACACCTCTTTCACTTTTCACTGCTGGGTTATCATTCATTTGTCAATGTGCATGCGAGTATGTGTCAAGTCAAGCAGCTAAAAATTTTGCTGTGCTGTCGCTCAATTGACAAACAGTGCGCGGCTTTAATTATTCAAGGGTCTTAAGAAGGAGACGAAGAAGAAAGTAGGCAACCTAAACAAAAGCAACCAGCACAACAACAACAACAGAAATAAGCGCCCTAAATTTTCTCGCGCTGAGCGTATAAAATATTTTAGTTAAAATTTGAAAAGGAAAAAAGATTCGTAAAATTGCTCGCAAGTTGAAAAGATGACGAGCGTTGAAGAGGGGATGAAGCGGGGGTAAAGCGACACAATAATAGCGGAAAAAATACTTAAAATTGCTAGAAGGGATCAAAACGCAAGCGAAAATGAAAACTGTTTCGCCGGGAGGAGTAGTTAAATCCAGTGCTTGAGGGAGTCTACCTTTTTTTTTTTTGGAAATGGTCCACTCGTAGAAAAGCTTTAGATTCGAGAGAAACGTCATTCGAAAGTTTTCTAAGCCCTTCCACGACATTTCGTCTCCACAAGTAAATTTAAAAATGAGCTTTACGAGCTTCATGCAGCTAACACAATAAGCTCGGGTACATAAGCTTTTCCAATAGAAACCCAAGTTTATTGACCGAGGAAGAAGAAAGACGAACCTTTGCGTGAAAAGAGTACATATTTTGTTACACAGTTTTAAGCCGTCTATAGACTCAACTTTTGGGGAAGTAACTTCCAGGTGAGATTTCTCAGGTATCCAGTATCCGCCTTTGTTTGTTCTTTAATTAGTGTGGCTACTCCTCATTAAATGGAAATCGGACAACATAGGGTTTAGAACTCGACTCTGCGGCATATTTCTGTGACCTTTCAGATAGCTGAGGGTCCACTTTTTAAGCCAGATATGTGTGGCGATTCATCCAGATCTTGAAAAAGCTTGGCGTGATTGATTGTATAAAAAGCTTTTAGTAAGTTGAATGTCACAAAGACTATCCTGTGGTTGATCCTATGTGGTTAGCGGAAGCTATGCTGGGTCCACATTTCCAGTACAGTAGCAAACCTGGAAAATATTCTTAGCCGAGAATTGGAAAGACAGTCCCCCATTTTTTAGAGAGGACCCGCCTGTTTCCATAATTACGTATTGACTTAGGTGATAGTTACGAGAGAGCCGATAAGCAACTGTGTTCATCAAGAACCTTTGCCTTGTAGTGGCTTTCTTGACCTCAGAGCGGTTATAGCAGCAGACTTTTCGTTGTTTCGCTTTTAATAAGAGAATTTTTGTATTCCCCCAGAATGAAATGAAGTGACTTAAGACCCAATCGATAACCTTGAGAAACTGTCTTTCATCTTGATAAACGTAGGTCGGAATGGATACGACAGAGGGAGTTTTCTGTAAATGTTCAGTTATGTTATGTGGTCCGAGTCTTCAGAGGGAAATGTAACAGTCCAATGGTACCTTGAAAAGTTTTGCGTTATAAGAGGTCTCTTAGTCAATCAAAGTTCGGGTACTACTAGTAAAAGCGCTTGTTGGGTTTGAAAAGAAAATAGGAAAACCCGCGCAACAACTAAATATCAAAACAACAGAGAGGAATTACAACCTATGTATGTGCATTCCAATTTGGCACACAATGGAAAAAAATTGTAATGGCGGTGGGGGCGACCAACGGTGTGAGCGACAAACCGACGCCAAGCAACATCAACGACATGAAACAACAACAAAGATTGGCAACAAAAGTAGGCAACAAAATATTTCGATAAAAAAATAGCAACAAAAACGCATTAAAAAATCATACAACAGCAAAGCTCATAACACCTAAGAAACCTACACAACACAAAACCCGAGCAGTCACCGTCGCAGTCTCAGCAGCAGCAGCAAGACAAGCACGCCGGGCGACTACGTAAAAGATTACCTTCACCGCGGGCAAATAATTGAACTCAGCGAGAGGGTGAACGGGCGGCCTGCGGGGCAGTGAACAGCGGTTGGCCTCCATATTTCACACATCAGAATGACAGAGGAAACCAAACCTTGCACCCCACCCCCCTAAGGGATTTCGCCACTTTCTTGCTTGCAAACCTGCCTGTGAGCTTGACGCTTGCGACGTGGATGCAAGCAAACGTTTAACATCTGCTTCAAATGATGGCTCATGCGGCTATTTGTTGTTGGCTGGTGGCATAAAAAACGGTAAAACTAAAAGAATACAAAAACCAACACAAAAAAAGCTCACAACCAAATTTGGTTCGATGCCAAATGCCGAGCGTGAAAGTTTCGGCTTCGGCGCGTTTGCGCAGCGCAATGCAGTCGTCTATTGAAGAACCCGAACACGCTGTGTGAGAGTGCGACACACGAGTTCTACTACCAGCACCGCACGACACCGACGATGACGACGACGACGGCACACAAGTCAAACGTAAACACGTGCTAGGCGTCTAATTCACATCGGAAATGCATTTGCCTACCATAAACAAGCGAATATAATGGGTTTTAACTGGAGGTTCGCATCTCTCGCGGTGTGTGAGAGTGTATGTGTGTATATTGCAGTGTGTATGGATGCTTGTTGGAGATGCATTTTCCACTAATAAGGACGCTTATGTTGAGCTCAGTGTGGCCACCCAACATTTTACTTGCATCTTTGTTGTTGTTGTGGTTTTTCTTCATTTTTGTATTGTTGTCAACACCAGATGTGGCTCGCACTGTCACGCTATCTCTTACCGTTGCAAACGAGCATTGTAGTAACGTACAGTGGAACTTTTTAATGAAATTTGTATCAAAATCCAAAAAGGCGAAGAGGAGGGAATAAAGCTCATAACAACCACTTTCGACGCAAAGTTTTCAATTTCTAAATTTCTGATGAGAGGCAACTTTTCTAGTACTTCCTCATGACCGCTGTAGCTCTCTTCGAGATATATTTTTATTTTGAGCTGAATTTTCCTTAAAACCGCCCACTGTGCGTCGAGTAGGCTGCTTATTCACAAATTTAAATTGACTTAAAGCTCATTACTGAAGTCTTTGTAAAAAAATTTTTTATTGTAATTAAGCACAATATAACGGTACAAAAATGTACAACAACATGTCCGTCCTTCATTTAAGCTCGTTAAAGTCGACACACAAAATTGCTGCAAATTCCACAGCATTCCCTAGACGGAGATAAATGACGCTGCGCAAAAACTAAAAAAATCAAAACGAAATACAAAAGAAAAAACAAAAAACAAAAAACAGAAAACAACAACAATTCTTCATTGACCTTAACCTTTGTAAACATTTTATTATCTTCAATTTGTGTTTGGAATAATATTTTCCGTAAAATTCCACTAACCAACCGCAAAAGGGAAGTATTTTTGAATGTCATTTAGTTGCAAACTATTTTTAGTTTTAGAAAAATTCATTAAACCAAATTAGACTTACATATGTACATAGCGACACCAACAATGCACCAGCTCGATTTAGTTTGATGCGCAATTTCAAAAAAGTTCTAACCGGATCGAATGCAACGCCAGGCGATAAGCTAATCAGACCTTTTGTAACCTTTGTTAGGCGTCGTTCAATAATGAACTTGATTTTTGAAAATTTGTTTTTAATATTTTTTAATGATTATAAACTAATTTTAATAATAAATAAATGAACGTAATGGAAAAATAAAAGAGCGAAGCATAGTCGGTATTGGTTTGAGAAAAAATATATAATTGAGACTAGTTAGGGTAGGTCTGCAAATCTCATTTTTTTGAAGAACCAGAATTTTTATTTTAATCCCTTCGCTAAATGCAGCACTCTTTCTGAATATAACTTTAAAATTGTTGAACTGGAATTATTGAAAATGGACTTTTCTGAACTTGAATTGAGAATTTTTGAACTTGAATTGAAAATATTTAAATTTGAAATGGAAAATTTAAAACTTTAATTAATATTTCCTGAGCTTGAATTGCGATTTTCTATAATTAAAATGGAAATTCTGAACTTAAAATGAGAATTTCTGAACTAATAATTGAATGTTTCTGAATTTGAAATCGAAAATTTTGAATTTGAATTATGATTTTTTAAGCTTGAATTGCGGTTTTTTGAATTTGAAATGGAAGTTCTATATGTGAATTGAAAATTTATGATTTTGAATTAAGAATTTCTGAACTAGAAAAAAAAATTTCTGAATTTTAATTGAACATTTCTGAATTTGAAATGAAAATTCTAAACTTCAATTAACGGTTGCTGAGCTCGAGTTGAAATTTTCTGAATTTGACATGAATGTTCTGAACCTTAATTGAAAACTTCTTATCTTGAATTGAAAATTTCTGAACTTTAAATACGAATTTCTGAAACTGAAATAGAAATTCTGAATTTTAATTTAAATTTTCTGAATTTGAGATAGAAATTTCTGAAATTAAATTGTTAATTTCTAAATTTGAATGGAAAATTTTTTGAATTTGAAATAGTAGTTCTGAACTTGAATTGCGATTTTCTGAATTTGAATTGACAATTTCTGAATTGTAATTGACAATTTCTGAATTGGAATTGACAATTTCTGAATTCGAATAGAAAATTTCTGAACTTGAATTGAAAATTGCTCAACTTGAACTGAGATTTCCTGAAATTGAAATGGAAATTCTGAATTTGAAATTAAAATTTCTGAGAATTTTTAAATTTGAATTGAAAATTTCAGAACTTAAGTTGGAAAATTCTGAATTTAAAGTTTTGAACTTAAATTCCGATTTTTGAAATGGAAATTATGAACTTAAATTCAAAATGTATGAATTTGAATTGTTGCTTAAGAATTTTACCACAAGCGTTTAGTAACTTATCTACTATTACTCAAACTTTTGATAATCCATTAGGAATATCTTTATACTTTTTTTCAGCTGCTCTCGAAGAGGACTGCATCGATTTCCAAGGTAACTCAGTGAATCATGGTATGCTCTATGTGCCGGGACCGGGCGTATGCAGTCTATGCGTCTGCTATCATTCAGAGCCATTGTGGTGCAAGGCCATCTACTGTGATCCGCCCTATGTAAGTTTTTGTCTACCAACTACTTAAGACTTCTATAACTCTGCTATAACTCCAATATTTCCACATTACAGTTCTGTAAAAACTTTCGCGTTGGCGAACGTTGTTGTGAATTCGAATGTTTAGATCCACCTGGCGAGGATAATAAATATCAGGTGAAATTGGGCGTTGCTACATAAATTGTAAAATTTCTATATTTATAAACAAAAATATTTTATATATTTCAATTTCTCAATTTAGGAGCGCATGCGAAAACGCGCTGAAATTCTAGCTGGCAATGCCACCGCAACGGTACATCACATTTCACCACTCGCCGTATCCACCATAGTGCTTAGCGTTCTATCGAATAGCATTTTAAATTTATAACTTGAAGTAAATTTATAATTTCAACAAATTGGTGAACGTGGTTGGTGAACTAAAGCAATTTAAGAAAATAATATTAAATATAAATTAATTATGCTGGTGGAAATGAAAAGCGCCTTACACGCAAAGCGGCAATTTTGCAGTTGACGGTGGTGTAGTAAAGAAAACAATTTTAGCAAAATTTGTGCGTAAATAATCAATAATTAATAAATATGTAACTGTAGTAGATATCGTTTAGTATATATGCGAATGAATTTAGCACATCTTTTATATACTTCAAATAACAATAATTTAGTGCGGCGATCAAGTCAATAGAAATTATTAAAAAGAAAAAAAAACGTAATAAATTAAAGTTTGTTAATAACTAATAAAAAAATAAAACTAAAAATGGTATAAACACAAGCCTTTAAAACTCTGTATTTAACTAGTAAAATCCATTCAAAAAAAAGTTCGCGAAAAATTAAAGAATTTTTACTATAAAATATGATAATAATTTTGAAAACCTAACGAAACATCCTTAAAAATTATAGAGTAAAAAGTAAATACAGGTCGGTAGAAAATTATCTAAAAATCGTTTTATTTGCTTACCACTTAGAGCAGGTATTTATAAACTGATGAACAATATATGCTAGGTTCTCACTTAAAAATTAATAATAATAAATATAATTTATATAGACTACTACTAAGGTATCATATTACAAAGAAAATAACAAAAATAGTATCTCTTATTTTTTGAAACTAAAAATCAATGAAAAAGTTTAATTTAAAAATTTAAGCCAGCACTAGTAAAATAGGATTATTAATCTCAAAGATTTTTATTGTTTATATTTCAATTGTTAAACAAATTTTTTTTAAATCATAATTTTTATTAATATAGAAAAAAATTGAGAAATAATAAAAATATGGACTCCATTCCCTACAATAATAAATTTGAAATTGATTTAATGATTATGTTCCAATTGATTAAACAATTTTTTCCAAATAATATTTTTTACGATTGTTGACAAAAATAAAGAAATAATAAGGAAAATATTGCTTACATTCCATAAAGTGATAAATCAACATTATTTGCAAATTTTAATGACTTTTGATTAAAACAATTTTTTTGAAACATAATTTTTAATTTCAGTTAAATTTTTAATTTTTACACGATAGATAATTGAAAAAAACATATTATCAAATAATTTAAAATAAAACTTATTTCATTACAATACAATGATTAATTGCCATTATTTTCCACTTTTCTTGATTAAAAAATTTTAATCAATTGGAATATTAAAAAAAAAATTTTACAATTATTAAAAAAAAATTATTATTTTATTATTATTTTAAAATTTTATTGACTTTTTGAATTTCAAATTTTTTTCAACTGTTTACAAAATTTTTTTTAAATCATAATAATAGTTCCAATTTTTTTTAAAGTTATAACTTTTTTCACGATTATTGAAAATAAATTAGCAAATAATTGAAAATAAAAAATACTTTGTTACAATACAATGATTAAATGCCACTATTTTCCACTTTTATTGATAAAAAAATGTTACTCAGTTGAAATATTGAAAAAGTTTTAAGAAACATAATCTTATACTTTTATTCGAACAAGTTATATATTAAAATTACTTCAAAATTTTTACTTAATTATAATATTTCAGAATTATTAAAAAAAAATTGTATACAATGATAAGTTAACATTATTTTTAAATTTTACTGACTAAAAAAAGTTAATTAATTGAAATATTTAATTTTTTAATTGATTACAAAATATTAAAAAAAATCAAATTCATAAATTTTTTAACGTTTTTTGGAAAAATTAATTATGCCAATTTTTTTCCGTCAAATATTTTCATGATTATTGCACAAAAATTTATACAATAATAGTTTTATTTATTTGTGATTATTTTGAAAAATTTGGAAAAACTCAAAATAAGTATTATTATTTGGGATAATTTTTTTTTTGTTTCATGCATGGCAAAATTCTAAAAAAAATTTAAAATAATCAAAATATTTTTTTTAATTGTTTTCGGATTTTTCTATTAATTGTAAAGAATAGAAACTTAAAATCACTCATTATTTAATGCCTTAAATGAACAAATAAATAATAAATATGTCATTAAAAAACTAACTTCTATACCCAATAAAATAAAATAAATCGTTCTTTTCGTAGATTACTTCATTTCGGTTTCTTAAGTAGTCTAGAACAACATATCTACTTCAATGACTAACAAAGGAAAAAATAACAAATCATAAATGTACTAACGTAATTCAACATTAGTAAATATCATTTTTGACATGTAAACATTTTGGTGCTAGGTAAAATTTTGAAAAAAAAAATTCATGGAAATGGATTCGAAAATACTTTATACATCTATGGAATGGATTTAATTTTTATTAAGTTTTGTATGTAGTCGGGAAAATTGTTATAAAAATATTGAAAAATTATTTTGTCTCAAGGGATACATATGTATGTATAAAAAATGTTGTAGGAAATCGTTGTTCAATAAATGAAATGTAAGGTTATGTATGTACGAATGTAGCGAGAGCTGAGTGGAAGAGCGCCATAATAACTGTTTTGAAAACATTTAATCAATAAATTTTTGTAGAATAGCCTACCTCAGAAATGTAAGAATTCACTGATTTTTTTTTTTTAATTTTTTGAAATATCGTAAATTCTTTTTAGAACTTTTTTAAATATCGTAAATTTTAACAACTTCAACACAAAGTTTCAAAATGGTTTGTTATAAAAAAATTAATATTTTTTTGAACAAAAACGATAAGTAGGCAAGCTAAAAGGGTTCAAAACTTTCTGTAACGCATTTGTGAAATATTTTTGAAATATCGTAAATTTTCTAAGCTTTAGGAGAATAGTCAAAAGTGAGTACTGGCAATTTTAACTTTCGACTTCGTTGAAATTACAAATCGTAAGCTATAAAACTGCAGATGGTTTTGAATTTTTTTTTCGCGTTTTAAACTTTTTAAATATCGTACATTTTTTTTTATTTCAAAACGTTTTCGTTAACAAAAATTTTTAGTTTTTTTTGACAAAAACAATTAGTATTCAAATAACAAACTTTATAAAATTTGTGAAATACTTTTGAAATATCGTAATTTTGCGAAACTTTTGGAGAAAAGTCAAAAGTGAGCCCTGGCTATTTTAAGTTTCGACTTAGTTGAAATCGTAAGCTGTAAAAATGCAGACAGTTTTGAATTTTTTTTGCTTTTTAAGTTTTTTAAATATCGTAAATTTTGGTCACTTAAGCACAAGGCTTCAAAACGTTTTCGGGTTTCTTGTCAAAAGCACTTAGTATGTAAAACACATTTTTTTTTAAATTTGTGAAATATTTTTGAAATATCGGAAATTTTCGAAACTTTAGGAGAAAAGTCAATAGATATATAGTTTTAATTTTTTTTGGTTTTTTTTAATTTTTTAAATATCGGAACTTTTGGTGACACAAAATTTATATATTTTTTCGTTTTTTGACAAAAACAATTAGAATAACAAAAAAAATTGCAATGGTTTTTTTTGTTAGTTTTTAAATATCGTAAATTTTTTTAACACACATCTATGTAAGTACAAAAATCAACGGTAATTGCTACCGATTTTATATTTAAACTTTGTTATACCGGAAATGCGTTTAAGTTTTTTTAAACAAGAAGAAACAGTTTTCAAATTCGAAATTTTTTTTAAATGCTCATTATTTTTTAAATATCGTAAAATTTCCTTATAATTAAAATTAAATACAAATCAAGGAAAAGTATATAGATATTTAGATTTATAATCATTTTCTTTTTGAGTTTTGAAATTTTGCATAAGGCGTTTTCAAAAGTACTTTCGAACCTTCAATCGAGTTAGAGCGTTCTTCCGCTCACCAGTCCATATCGAAAGCCATAGATCATACATTCCAAACATACACGGAAATCGCACTTTTATTTATACACTTTTTATGCACACTTTTATTAACATTTCTACACACATAATAATCAAGCGTACATATGTATGTATATGAAAAAAACCAATTTGTAAATAAAAAATATGAACAATTTCGAAGTCAATAGATCATCAATGCATTGAAGCATTAAAAACACCAATATTTACAGGCGTTTTACATAATATAAATACATACATACTTACATACATATGTATTAAAAAAACAACATACATACAAGCATATATCATTAGAAAAAATCTAAATTTAATAAGTAAATAAATGGCTTTGAAATATATATAGTAGTTTTAATTATAATTCTAATATATATAAAGCAAATAAATATATATATATATAAATTTAAATATATAAATATAACGAAAATTATAAAAAAACTCATCATAGCAAATATTTTTCTAATAATAATTATTAAAGTAATAAAAATTAAAAACTTAAATAATTAAATATTAATGCTAATGTAACTATGAAAAAGTGGGAGCAAGGTTATCGAAATATGCAGACAAATATATTTTTCATTGCAAAACTCATTTCCAGCTTATTTCTTATTATTCGATAAATTAGGGTGCGTTCTAGAAAAATTTAAAATTGAAAAATATGCAGTCAATTAGATAATGGAACTTATACATATTTTCGTTGTTGTTTTTTATTTTAGAGTTAACATCGCTACTTGCTATATAATGTTCAGTTTCATCCAAAGGCGGATCCACAGGGGGGTTTCGGGTCCTCGTAATGACATTAAAAAGTTTGGACTTCCCCTTTCCCAAATCCTGGATCCCTCACTGGATTTATCCGAGCCTAGACTTCCTTACTTGTTCTGTGTTGAACTTCTTTTTGCTGGAAACATTGGTTTGGGGCTTTATTCCTGAGAGTAGAACCGAAAAAGCTAGGTCTATGATGATCCAATGTCGTTTTCATCCTGATTTTTAAAAGACCGTAAATTATGAAGCGGCCGAAAAAAAAATTCCAACACGGGACCCAGTATGATAAGAGTTATTTTCATATTTTTAATTATCAAAGCAAACATATCTCTGCTAAGTATTTCAAAATTGTTTAACACACTCCTATATGAATCTAGGTCTTTCATTGTGAGTTTAACCAGAAAAATATGAAGTTGCACTGTCTTATTCACAATGAGGCCACCATGGAACACCAAGCAATTTTCGTACTTCGATTTGGGGATATGCAACCGTATATGTCTCATAAAAAGCTATGACACCTTTGCAAGGAATTCTCAATATAAAATTTAGTTTATAAAAAAAAAAAACAATAACAAAATATGTAAGTAAGTAATTAGTAGTTAAGAAAGAGTAAAAAGTAAAAATAGAAAGAACAGAAAATAAAAACACATCATTGAAAAACAAAATCTTATTATAGTAAAAACTACGTCGATTTAAAAACAAACTTGCGCCGACCTAAAAAATAACTTTAATAATGAAGCTTTAGCAATTATAAATAAAATATACTAAATATAAATATAAAAATATATTTTTAAACAAAACACGCTTTTAAAATCCATTTAAATCAACGAAGAATAAATATGGTGGACAGTAACGAAGCATAAAAAATAAGCATGGGCGTAGTCAGATAAAAGATGGGAAGAACGTTCAAAGCAATTCCTTAAACGTCTTTAAATTATTCAATAAAAATAATAATAAATAAAGACATTTTTAAAATTTTTAATATTATTTTGTTTAAAAAATAATTTCAAATCAAACTCCGTTCTGCGTGCGCCCATGAACATAGCTAATGTTAATTAAATTTAGCAAAACAAAAACTCATAACTGTGGTCTTTTCGAACAAAAAATTATATGTAAGTTATGTTTATTGTAAATATAACAAATATAAATTTAATAGTTAAAAGTAATATACAAAAACAAAAATGGCCGAATACAATATATTACATGAGAAATATTATCTATAAGAAATTTATTTAAAAACTAAAAAAGCAGCGTAATATAAGATAAATGAAAAAAAATATATTAATTGAAATGTCTAAAAATAATAGTGAATAAACAACAACAAATCGAAAATCTGCTATATTACTCCATATATGTATAGTGCGTAGTATTAGGGTGGGATAATGGCAAATGGAATAGGCAAAAATCTATTAAAAATATTTTTAGCTGACATACATATGTATGTATATAAATTAGTTGGATATTTTTACTAACTTTAAAAAAACTATTTCTAATTTAAAAAAAAAAATTTTATTGTATTTTTTTAATTTTCAAAAAAAAAAAAGCTTAACTACGTTTACTTTAAAAAAAATTCTAGCTTTTAAAAGTTTTTTTTTTAATTTTAAGTTTTTAACTACGTTTAAAACTTTTTTTTTTTTTTGTTACAGTATAGTACTACTTTATAAAAATTTAAATAAACAAATTTACTAGAGAAATGTTAATTGTACCATTTTGCTTGCGTGTCACTGTGGTATATATAAATTTAGTTTCTGTACGTTTCAGTTTAAACAAAAGTGATTCGCATAAAATTGTATGACCAAAACCTATCGGTTGGTTGCGCCGAATGAGTTCTTTTTTAAAAAGAATATCAAGAAAAGGCTGTGAGTAAAATTTTGCTTTAAAAGTAAGTAAATAAAAATATTGAAAAAAACAAAATTAATCAATCAAAGATGAGTGTAAATAATATAAAAAGCATACAATTAACTGTGCTAAAGAGCTATTTAAAATAGTACATAGTAAGAAAAGAAATTAAAACATACGATTTAACACTTTTAAAAAATAAAATGTTTATAAATTAAGTGAAATGCCATAACCAGAAAAAAAATTTAGAAAGCTCTAAAAAAAAAAATTATTTTTCATTTCATAAAACAAGCGTAGAAATTTCAGAAACGAAGACAAGATTAAAAAAAAAATTGTTTGAGTCACCCTGTAAAACAACGAAACTTTTTTTTCTCTATAATTTCTATGATTTATGTTTGGTTTTCAAACGACATATTTTAGTAATATTAAAGTTATTTTTTTCTTTACAAAAAATATTTGTTTGTGTGGCACCCTGTGAAACCAAAAAACTCTTTTTTTCTACATAATTTATAAATTTTGAAACGAAATATTTAAGTAACTTAAAAAAGTGAAAATACCTTTATGAAGTTTTCAAGAAAATAATTTTTATTGTGTGGCACCCTGTGGAAATCAAAAAACTAGTTTTTTCTCTATGATTAATGTAGCATTTTAGTAATATTAAAAAGCGATTTTTTTTTACAACAACCCTATGAGATTTCAAAAAAAAATATTTTCTCTGTGTCGAACCCTGTGAAAACAACGAAACCGGGGTTTTCTCTATAATTTCTATATCTTATTAGCTTATATAACTTTTATTATCATTTAAGTAATATTAAACACTGAAATTTTTTTATTCTTTTAATAACGCACAAATTATCTTTATTACATCTTAATTTTTTCATTGCAGGGTGTTCATTTTTCATATTTTTAAAATCTTTTAAAAGGAAAATATCTAAATTTTTGTGGTATGCTCTAATGTCTACTCTTCTATGAAATTTAGATAAAAAATACAATTTTGGTCCTAATACTGATTTTAACAGGGTGCATTTTTTTTAAATGTTATTGGTATCCAAAATCAATCTTAAATTGCTTAAAAAGCTAATATTATTAACGAAAATAAAATAAAACAAAAAAAAATGTATTCAAAAATAATAAATTAGTTATAAAGAATTCTGATAAGTAATAAAAAAAAAAAAAAAAATTTACAGATTTTAAAACAAATAGTCTTCATATACAGCCATCTTACAAAATTAAAAGTCCAGAAAAAAAACAAGTGGGCTTACGTTTTCAAAAATAATAAAAGCAACTAAATCGGTGATAACTTAGAAAATTTAAACAAAAGAATACAAATAAATAATTACATTTGCTAGTAAAAAAATAAAAATAAAAAATTCGAAGCAGAATGAAAAGCCAACCAAATTACAGCAAACATTTGTCAATTTAAAATAAAAAGAAGTGCATATAGAAAATTCAAATTAATTGTAGTGAAAAGCAGTCAAATTTTTTAATGACCTAAATACGAATAAATTTGAAATTGAAAAATAAATCCACCCAAAAAAAAAATAAAGAGAAATAATCAAATTAAATACAGACAGAGAATAAAAATAGTTATTAAATCCTTAAAACAAGCTTAAAAAGTCTTAAGTAATTAAAACAATTTTTTTGTTTAATTTACACTTATGCAGTAAATTTTTTGCAAAACATTGAAAATTAAAAAAAAAAAAATACAAAGCAACACTGCAATAAATATTAGTTTGAACGCTTACCAACACACAACACTTTACTTCTTTGGCTTAAATACGAAAAGTAAATAAAAGTAAATATTTGTAAAATAATTATGGCAGCACTTATTACAATATTTATTATTAAATAATAACAAAAAAAACGTTTTAAAATTAAGTATCTCATGTAAAACGAATAGTTAATAAATAATAATAAATTTTCACACCAAATAAACAGTCTCAATGCAAAACAAGTTTTTTTATTTATTTTAATTTTTCAGAACACGGTGAGTAAACAAATTTTGATAAATTTCAGTTAGGTGGCAGCCCGGTTAAAATTTCCTAAATGGCAGATGTCCTACATATGTGGCAGATGTCATATAAACATACATATGTACTACATATGTATGTATGTACCTATGTACAACATTTCATAGCAAGAAGTTTTCAACATAGTCGCACCCAAGCAAAAAAAATTATTGAAATGAGATAAGGTGGCAACCCTAACTACTATCTAAAACGAAATATTGTTTTAATACGAAGTAAAATAACTTTCCTATGACACAAATACCGACATATCTCACGGAATATTTTTAAAATTTCAAAAAGATGGCAACCCTGAAAAATCTTCCTACTTGTCAACGGAGTCAAAAGCGAGATGGAACATGTTGTCTGTATTCAAAAATGTATCCAAATGAGTCCCTTCAATATATCAGTGGATATGCAAAAAAAAATAATTGTAAAATTAAAATAGGTGGCAACCTTAGAATTTAAATCTTAGGTAGTAATGCTTTTTCAATACTACGTGAAATGTTGGATACTCAATTGGCACATATAACTTTACAAATTTCAAACAGGTGGCAACCCAGCGAAATATTCCTAGTGTCAAGAGAGTTAATAACGAAATGGAGAATGTTGTCTATTTTCAGAAATGTATCCAAATGAGTCAAGTCCTTTTCAAGATAATAGCGGATATACGAAAAAAATGTATGTAATGGAAGTAGCTGGCAACCCTAGAATGTTAACCCTACATAGAATCTTTTTCCAAATACGACCAATATTTACATATCTCATTTCAATACACTCCATCAGATAGGTGTCAAAATCTTATAAGACATCCTTAGTGGCAACACCAATCTAAAAGTGCTTGGAATGTAGTACACTATCTACAACGAAATTTTATTCAAATCGATTAAGACCTTTTTTTGACAATGTGACTATACAACAATAACTCGTTTCAAGTTATAAGTTATGGTATTGGGTTCAGAACGGGTGGCAACGCTAATTAAAAATATTTTTATGGAAAACATTCCCTTTGGCATTTGACTTACATACATATTTACAAAGCAAATAAAACTCTTTGTTTATTTATTTTTTTACGAATTCAGCACATAAACTTTATTTTCTTTGAATGCCATTTATTTTATATTCAAAAGTATGTATGTATGTATATAATACGAATATGCTGCTTTAGCAATATCATCATATCAGTATTCATTTGAATTTACATTACTTACATACTAACATTTAGTATTATGAAGTTATCCAAAAAAAAAAAAAACAAACAAAAACGAAAAAGAAAATAATAAAAGTTTTTACGTACATATTTTCTATTCAATTTGACGAGCGCTTGAAACGCTTATGAAACTCTAGTAAATATAAACTTAAATGCTAATTATATTTATAATATAAAATACTTAGGAAAAATGATTAACTAATTTTTAGAAAACAAAATAATAATTTAAAAAGAAATAATTTTTTTAAGAGGGAAAATATTTAATTTTTTAACAGTTCAAAAAATATTGAAAAAAAAAAACAATATATTATACTACATATACCGTTTTTAACCGTTTAATAGCAAAAAACTGTTAAGCTTTTGTTTACTAAGAAATTTTGAAATCATATTCTAGGTTATTACCGTTATCGAAGGAATAGTTGGGCATTTTCTTTATTTAAAAAAGGTGAATTATTAATTTCAGTGTGTTCCTTTGACAGAGCTAAGCATGCCGACGTTGCCCAAGTGTGTCGGAAACGTGTTCTTTGAACTAAGAAAAATCATTTTATAGCCAGACACAGACCTTTATTGTAATTGAAGCTGTCAATGGATGCTCTGGATCGTCCATGCTTTGCAACTATAAAACAGATAAATCTTTTTTTTTTTTAGTTTTTATTTATCAAACCTAAAGTATTCGAATAGTGACAGCTATGCCGACTGCAGTTTCGAAAATGCTCAATCTCAGTATTTAGGTAAGAAGAAGGTCTTATCTCTCAGTATTTGGTAAAAAAGCTTTTGATAAAACAAAAATCTGAGATAAGCGCTCTTCATAAGTTTGCTGAGCAACCTCCCTGGTTACTCTGTATGAATAAAAAAAATATATGCATTTGCTTAACAGAGTAACACTTCGAATCTTCTACTCCTTCGACAACATGCAGTTGCTCTCGCACTTTTCCAATGCCAAAGCCAAAATACAAAATTCATAAAAATTTAAATCGGTAGGTTTATATTAAATTTTCGTAAACTAGAGCTTTCAAATTTTTAATTTCATTTTATTTTTTTATGAATTTTGACGCTTAGTACATACTTAAAACTATTTATAGTTGATTTCAATATCCATAGTGGTTGTAATAGTACTAGTATTTAGTTAAAAAATGTATGCAACTCTGCTATTTAGTTTAAATATTAATCAATTCTTTTTTTATGTACAAAGCCTACTTAACATATTTACGAGTTTAGCTTAAAATGCTTGCTTAACGCCACTTAAACATACATATGTATGTATTTTTTTATTATTATTATTAGTAGATATTTTGTAATTAAAACCCCCTCCCCACAAAAACATTTAGTATTTACATAATTTGAAATTTTCTTTTCTACTGCTGTGCATCTTTTTCCACACTAGGCGCTGCTGGTGGTGCTTGTTCTTTCATTGCATCAACGCGCGCAACAATTTTTAACGCTGGCCCCAATTTCATGCCCATCGCATTCACCAAATGATTCTCTTTGAGCAACATCAACGCTTGACCATCGATTTCTTGTTGCTCAAAATCATCCACATAATCATTACAACCAGGCAGATTACGTATGAAGTCACAAACTTCAGCTACACTCCAATCAGCCATAGCAGGACGTTCGGCACAAGTTGACGTTGTTGCGGATGCATTTGCGGCAGCAGGAGCACCTGCAGCAACGGCAGCAGCAGCAGCGGCAACAGCATTGGCTGCTGCAACATTGGCAGTTTGTTGTGCATCCGCTGCTAAGCTGGCAGCAACAACTGCAGCATTTTCTAATTTCGCGGCATTATTGGCATTGTAGCCACCGTTGGTTGTTGATGAATCGGTTTGCATTTTTTCTGGTGTTCCAGCATTATTGCCATTAGTACAAATGTCAGCCTTGTTGTTGTTGAGTGTATTGTCGTTGGTGTTATTTTGATTACCGCCGCCTAATGAGTTAGCATTGCTGCTTTGTGTTGGCGTCTCAGTTTGTTGTTCACTCATAGAAGCAGAGGCCTTCGATTGACGTGCACAAATCAGCGAGCAGAAACGTTTCTTTTTCAATTTTGTTTTATGTTCAGGTTTGCCACATTGTTCGCAGGCAATCATATCGGGTGGTAGCGATGTGGCGCCATTTGTCTGATTGACAGCGTTGTGTACTTCTTCGTCCAAAGCGGATTTTTTCTCTGCAAAAGTGGAAAGTGGAAGAGATTAATGAATTTTCGTATAAGAAAGTCCTCAAGTAAATACTTACTGGGTGGCTCATCATCGGCATCCTTATCGGTGTAGCGTTGCCTTGTCACTGGGAATGGTTCATTGGCCTCTTGTATGATGAAACCATCAATGACGTGCGTGAGCACATTCGGCTTGATCATGGCTTTGGGCAGATCCTTCTCTACTTTGACGCTGGACATGCTCGATGTGCTCTTAGGCATGGCGTTGTTGGGCATGCTAGTCGTTACAGCATTTGTTGTGGATTTAACTGGTGAAGCATTACTTTCGTGCTCATTTGTAGAGGATGCGGCAGCGGAAGATTTTTCCGCCTCTGCCGTGGCAGCTTTAGTAGAGTCCTGTGCACGATTGCCAGCCGAAACTAGAGGAATGATAAAAATAATTTTGTTAATAATTGACAAAAAAGGATCTTAATCTGTTTAAGGAGCAGCATCAAACACTTTTGAATTGCCCCCAAATCAATGAAATTCAAAGCGCACATATGTACCTTTGGTTGGCGTCGTCGAGTTGGTGGATTGTGTGAGTGACGTCACATTGGCCACGTTTTTCGCCGGCGATGCACCAGTCGATTGCGTTGCGGTGGGAGTGCTGGGCGTAGCAGTTGGCGCTGGCGTGGTATCCATTGGTTCTGACTTTCCAGTTACATTTGCATTTGTGTTGCTAGTTTGCGCTTGTTGTTGTTGTTGTTGTGAGAGTGCAGTGCCAGCGTTTGATGATGATGAGGATGGTGATGCTGATGCAGCAACAGCTGTTGAGTGTTGCGGCGCGCTAGCTTTGGGCGCTTCCATTGTTGTCTTAGCAGCGGTCACTGTGGCAGCCTCCTTCAAATCGTTGGCCGTAGTTGTAGCTGCTGCTGTTGCGACAGCTGTGTTGACTGACGATGCAGTCGAGCTATTTATGCCAAGCAAATGATTGCTATTTGCTGACGATGTGGCCGATGAAACTTGTATGGAGCGATTCGCCTCAGATGCAATGCTGCCCATGAGCGTCATTTGTGTGGATGTGCTCATGGCTAAAGCGTTTTTATATTGCTGTTGTAGTTGTTGTTGCTGTTGTTGCTGTTGTTGTTGTTGCTGCTGCTGCTGATGTTGATGATCATTTACCAGACCTTTGAGCGGCGTACCAGGCAGCGTTGAGACCGAAGTCACACTGCCACCAGCGCCAATATGCAAGGGCGATGACATTATAGCTGTCGCATTTGCTGTTGTTGTACTCGGCGATGCCTGTATGCTGCCACCGATGGATGCGTTCATCATTGATGTAAGACCCAGCAGCGGACTTTGTGTGGGCGCTGAGGCAATGCTGGGTTGCGGCAGTGGTTGTGCGGCCGGTGGGGCCATTTGCGTTTGCGCTTGGTGTTGCTGTGCCTGTTGTTGTTGTTGTTGTTGCTGGTGCTGTGAAGCGACCAATGTGGCTGCCAGCAAGCTTTGTTGTTGTTGTTGCTGCTGTTGCTGCTGTTGCTGCAATTGTGCTGTCTGATTTATGCCAATGGTGCTGGTCACAAGCGGTCCACCCTGATTTGTTATTGTGACCACAGAAGTTGTCGGCAATGTGGATGCTTTCGACTGATAAACGGCGTGTTGTTGCAAGGCGGCGTTAGCAGAGGAGGCGATGCTCGATGGTGTTGAGGAGGACACCGAAAATGGTACGCCAGTAATTTGTTGTGCTAAGTGCGATTGTTGTTGTTGCTGTTGTTGTGGTTGTGTTTGTTGTTGTTGTTGTTGCTGCTGCTGCTGTTGTTGTTGTACCACAATCTGATGTATTATATTTTGTTGTTGTTGCTGTTGCTCACGCTGCTGCTGCGCTTGCTGCTGCTGCTGTTGTTGTTGTTGCTGCTGTTGCACCAATTGTTGTTGCAGCAATTGAGTTTGCAATTGTTGTTGTTGTGCTTGCTGTTGTTGTGCAATAAATGTTTGTGGTGTCACTTGCAATTGGATTTGTTGTGGTTGCTGTTGTTGTTGTTGCTGTTGCTGCTGCAATTGTTGCTGTTGTTGTTGTTGCTGCTGTTGTTGCATTTGTATAGCCGATGCGAATTGTTGTTGGAATAAGTGTTGTTGTAGCAGCGCTTGTTGTTGTTGCTGTTGTTGTTTTTGTATCTGTTGTATTTGTATTTGTTGCTGTTGCACTTGCTGCTGCTGCTGTTGTTGTTGTTGCTTGTCCACATGCCCAGCCGCTGCATTGGCCGCCACCTGCTGCAACGCCTGACCATTTTGTATGGTGATTTGTGGCCCAGCGCTCATTACAACCATTTTGCCGCCAGGTGTCACCACCTGATGCATAGTCGCGCCTTGTTGCAGCCCAGCTGCGGTGGCCACAGTTTGCGCTTTCAGCTGCTGCGGTTGGCCATTTTCAGTCTTCATTGTGGGCAATGCCGGTCTCACGGGCTGCTGCTTGGTGCGCATCTTCTTCAGCAGACTTTGATTTTGTGCCGTTTGTGTCGAGACCGAACTGGCCGGACGTATTTGTGGGCCATTCTGGGGCAGTATCTGCGGTATGCGGGCGACTTGCTGCTGCAGCTGGCTAGCTGTGACCGCTTGTTGTTGCAATTGTGCAGCTGCGGCGACGACGGCCTGTGCTGTTTGCTGTTGTTGTTGTTGCTGCTGTTGTACCTGTTGTTGGTGGGTTTGTTGTTGCTTCGGTGCGAGTGCCTCGATTTGTTGACGCGGCTTGGCGGCTTGCGGTGGGCCGACATTGCATTGCAAAGTAATGGCTGTGAGTTGAAAGAAACAAATTTAGATTAGCTTTAGTCGGAAAAACGAAAGATTTCTTTTTAACAGAGCTCGGCAAAGAGTCCTATAATTTCACTATCACTAAAAAAATATTATTCCAGCCCTCTTCCAGGAAAAGTTCCTCTAAACTAACAGGGTTGTTCTTGCACCTTTCTGGTATCTTCCGATTTGATTTTCAGTCTTTTAGGAGTTTTTCGAAGTTATTTCGAACTTCGTTTAAAGGAATTGTTTTGACATAATTCAAAGAACTTTTCAGATTGTTTTAGGGGCATTTCTGGGGCCTTCCGATACGACTTTCGTTCTTTCGGAATTGGTTTGAAAGTTTTTTGGATTTATTTCAGAATACATAATTCGAAGTTTTTATTTTGGGGAATAATTTTGGTATTATTTTCCTGTGGAAACTTTTCGGAATTATTTCGGAGTAATTGGAAATATATTTTGAAATAACTTAAGAGCTTTTCGAAATAAGTAAGGGATGTTTTTTGTACCATCACAGGTTTGTTCCTGGAAATCTTTCGGAATATATTGCCTGTGCCAGCTTTTCGGAACTATTTCGGAGTAATTTTGAAATTTTTCGGAATAAGTAAGGGATTTTTTTGATATGATAGCAGGCTTTTCTTGTTCAGACTTGTATTCAGGCCAATTCCGAAATCGGTTTAGAAGCCTTTGATGATTTTCGGATTTATTTCGGAATAATTTAAAGAGCTTTTTCGGACCAAGTTCTGTAAGACAGAAAAATTTTTTAGAACTTTTCTTGAGATCAATTCAGAATGATTTCGACATTATTTGTATTATCTTTTAGAGATGTTTTCAGTTCGATTTAGAGAACGTGTCCGAAATCGATTTGGTTTCTAATCTTCGAAGAAATAATTTCACAAACTTTTTCGAATAGGAAGGTGATGTTTTCAAGACTATAACGGTGGAGCTCTCGAAAGTTTTTTGGGCTCTGTTCTGGTCGATTTTAGTATTACTTTTCCTAGCCATATTTAGTACGATTTCGGGATTATTTGAAGACCTTCAAAACCCTTAGCCCACTGCGTGCTGTAATTCACACTTCAAAATTGCGCCCAACTCTGTTTTCCCCCAAAACCCCAAATATCACTTACGATTCTGTTGTTGCGCTTGTATGGTCTGATGTTGTGTCGGCTGTTGTATGAACATACTTTGTGTACCATCCGCTTGTGTGCCACGTATTATAATTGGATTTTGTAGTTGTTGTAAACCATTCGACCAAAATGGCACCCATGGCCCAATTTGCATTTGTTGCGTTCCCGTAGCACCCTGTAATGGACTGATAATTTGTGTTGGCATTGTCGCTTGTGACACCTGCACGCATTGTTGTGTTGATTGTTGTTGTTGTGCTACCGCACCTGCCGCACCCGTAGCCGATTGCACCGTATTTGTGGTGGTTGTCACCTTTTGTACGACTTTTTGTTGTAAACCCTTTTGTGCGTCATTGCTAGCTTTGACATTTTGTTGTTGCTGTTGTTGTTGTTGTTGTTGCTGCTGTTGTTGTTGCTGTTGCTGCTGCTGCTGTTGTTGCTGTTGTGCATTAGCCGCAGCCGCAGCCATGGAATTAAATATATTCTGTTGTTGTTGCGGCGATTGTGCCAACACCGGTGTGAAAAGTAACGCCTGCGGTGACTGACTGGACGGGATCGCGTAAGTGTTCGGGAAGCCAGCATTGCCGCCGATCATTTGTTTGGCATTCTGTGTGGTGGTGGTGATCATTTGGGGTGTGCCACCTTGAAAGGGTTTGCTGGCGATAACCTGAAATGGAAAAGAAAAACAAAAAAAACTATTTAACTCATGAATAACACAAAGCAACAACAAATATTTGGTGTACGACGTGATTCCAACTCAGGGCGAAAGAGGGTTAATTTTTTTTGTAACTTCGTACTACAGTAAAAACTCTTACCATGGCAATAAAATATTGAAGAACTGCGCGTTTATTTTGAACTAGGGATGTTACGAAGCTTCGGTTCCGGAATGTCGAATCTTCCGATTGCGACAGAACGAAATTTTCGATTACTTCTAAGTTGAGTTCCGAGTTTGTGGACTCGAATTCCTAACGCAAGTCATTCAGTAGTAAGGACCTGCGTCGAGAAAATTAGCCCAGACCGGAATTTTTTGACAGTTATGAGAACAAGATACTTACTTTTACGCTCTCTCAAATTAGATTAGAATATACTGTAGGGGAATTTTTTATGCGAATCGATCAAACATTTCGTAACCTGCTCCGAAATACGGTTTCGATTCCTGATTTCGTAAACTCCCTTTCGCAACAACCCTAGTTTGAAGACATGTAAGACTCAACCAATCTTCGAGAGAAGTCCCCCTTAGCCGGAATTGGAAGAACGTTAGGATCAAACGAGCTCTTCTGGTAGCATACATTAATGTAGGAGAGAACCCGGAAGGCTTTAAACTTTTCTTATGGATCCCATTTATGGAAGGAGAGAGCCATGAAGTCTTTATTAGCTTCGACAAGCATATGGGACTTCTGAGTTTTGATTACCATATTGTACTCCAGCAAAGTGGACCTTTTGGATAGGTATCCAAACCCACTGGAGGCAAAATCTTTATCTTCTAAGGCAGGACGTTTGTACTTCGGTAAGGCCTTTAATGATCCTCAAGAAATGGTTCTAGATGGCGCTGGAGTAGAATTACGAGTCCAGAAGCTCTCATAAAAAGAAAGAGTTGATCCCTACCCTATGTTCTAACTTTTTTGTGGTAAAAAATATTGGAAGCTGATCGTCCCATGTCAACCCTCACTCTCGAAAATAAACATTAACTCACCTGTATCGGTTGCTGTCCCAAATTCGAATGTATCAAATTGCCCGAAACCAATTGCGGATACAGGAAACCCGAATTGAGCGCCGTCTGTTGTGGCATCAATTGTACGGTACGTCCTTGCGCCCAATCACCCAACACTTGACCGGTCAATTGCATCGGTGACATCGTACTTATCGTCGTCGAATGTTGTTGCATAGCAGCGACGGCAGCAGCTGCACTACTAGGCGTTTGTTGATTAGCCGGACTCCCCGGCCCACCGCCAGTCGGATCGGCTAATTGCATTTGCATTTGTTGCAATTGGCTAGCTTGTGTGGGATCCAATAGACCGGGATGCTTCAATTCACCACCCGGCCCACCGGCGCTCAATTGATGTGTGGTGGCAGTGTGTGTAGGAAATTCTTGTTTCACCTGGATGGCAGTAAATGGTGAGCCATGTTGCAATTGCAATTGTTGCAATTGTTGTAATTGCTCGGGTGAGATTTGTAGTGGCACCGATGAAGGTGCCACCTGTTGGGCTGGACTCTGTGATTTCTCCAGCGTGAAGTTTTTATGCGTAAATGCGATTTGTGTTTGTGTATTCGATGTGGTGTTGGCTTGCGTCGATGAGCTGACAAGCGTCGATGATGTGGACGAGTTGGCGGATGAGGTTGATGAACACGAAGAGGCGG
>OX608081.1:23879708-24021801 GCA_951509765.1 Sphenella marginata | reverse complement strand
AAAAATAAAGATAAAGATAGAGATAAAGATAAAGATACAAACTAAGATAAATATAAAGATAAAGATAGAGGTAAAGATAAAGATAAATTTAAAGATAAAGATAAATATAGAGATACAGATGAAGATAAAGATAGATAAAGATAAAGATAAGGATATATGTAGATAAAGATAAAGATAAAGATAAAGATAGAGATAAAGATAAATATGCAGAATGATAAGGGTGAAAATAAATATAAAGGTATAAATAAAGTGTAAGATACAGATAAATATGAAGATAAAGACTATGATAAACACAAGCCATAAATGAAGATAAAGGTCATGTTAAAGAAGAGATGGAATACAGCGGAAAAAAATATAAAGAAACCAAAAAAGCATAAGCAAAATAATACATACAAAGTTAAGTTTAAGCACCAGAACCACCCATATCGCTAGTCGTACAAGCATTCGGTCCAGTGGAACTTTAAATAATCTTCCAGCCGTATTTTAACACTACAACAATATCAACATTAAGATATGTAAAAGTAAAAGAAAAATTAGATATGTTAGTTAGTATTTATATATAAAGATTACGAGTTTAAATTACAATCTCGAAAAATGAGGTAAAGCTTTAAAAAAGAACATCCTGGACAATATTGAACGAAGCGCCTGAAGAAGAAAGTCTGCCAGAAAACCCAACTTTGTTCTGCTTGTCTCACGAGGTCTCCAGTCAATGCAGTATTCTTCCAAGTATAGCTACGTTCGACTATAAATTCAATGGCAAAACAAATTTTATTGCATTTTCCCCGCATTAGGAGGCATCAAATAAAAATTTGTTGTAACATTTTTGTGACTTTCAACTTCTTAGCCATAAAAAAAACTTGAAATTTTTATTATTTTTTCAAAGAGCAAAAAAAGCTATTAATGTCCTTATTTCGCTGTGTGCCCTTACGAGTTACTTAGGTCATAAATTTTGCTACTTTTCTTACAAATGCTCTATTAATCTTGCAGAGCTGCAGAAGGCTGTCCGCCCTTCGTGCGCATGTCTCATTACTACCGCCACAAATCTACCTACCTACAACCAAAGAAAAAAATAACAAAAACAAAAAAATACATATTTAACAGTTTGTTGCATGCCACTAATTTGATCAACGTACAATTCGGAGTGCACACAATCATCGACAGCGGACGAGGGGAAGATTTCTTTTAAGTTTTTGCTCAATGCGTAAGGGATGGTTTTTTTGTGTTGCGTTCTTAACACACTCAACAATAGAAGGGAAAAGTAGAATAAAGTCCCAGAAGGGGATGAACCCTTTTTTTTTGTAGCTACAACAATTTATAATATTTTTTTTTTTTTATTTTTTGCTTTGAGCCTTTTCGGAGCGAAAAAAGGGACCGGAAGGAATTGATACAGAAGCGCCTAAAGAGGAACAAAAAAAAACAAAAACAATAAAACTATATGACAGATAAACAAAAATGATAAAAACATGCAATTTGATTCGAATTGACAGGGTATGACAAAGAATAATTATTTAAATTGCGTCGAGTTAAGCGTAAAGTTTCAGGGAAGTCGCAGAGTCGCAAAATTTTTACGTTGATATACAAATTTATATGCAAATTATTATACTTGGATACTTGGTAGGTAATTATTAAAAGAAATGAATATGCTATAATGAACAGAAATATTGTAAGGCATAGTGTAAGAGAACATAATTGATAGAAAGAAAAAAAAGAAAAAATACAAATTTAAATTTGAAGTCAGCGAAGCAGCTGTCTGCTGTTGTACTCGAAATTTGAAGAAGCGCTATAGCGCACGCAACCTCAAAAATGTGGAAGCGCTTAACTTTTGTGGTTTGTCATTACTGCCATCTAATATAGTGTTTATTGAGCCAATTCCGCCCAGGTAATAACTATGGAAGTCTATCATTATTATTTCTAGCTCCTAATATGATAATTATATTGCGTCCTATTTCGATATGGAATTGTAGCAGAAGCTTTATTAGAACTTTATTGGGTCATGTAGCCAAACACGTGAAAGTTCAGTTTTATAGGACTGATACTATTACCCGAAACAACCCTTAGAGGTTCTGAAGAAATCTAGACCGTCACAAAAAACCTGAAACGAAAAACACTTTCATCTTGACTTGGCTTCAGAACACTTCAAAACAGAGTCCAAAAGTTCTGAGAGTAAATTCAAAGGAATCTATAATTGGTTTAGATAATAAAAAAACATCTAAAAAGGCCTGAAAAGTGGTCCCAGAAATCATTCTGTGAGTTATGGAATAAAATTCTGAAATAACCATTTTGAGAGTTATGGAAAAAAAATTTAAAAATCATTATAGAAGTTATTGAAGAAATTTCTAAACTAGGGCGTTTTTAAAAAAAACTCCAAAATAGAGGCTTTTCGAAAAATACTTTTACATAGTGTGATCTTCTACTGAGCCTTCGAAACTTTATTTACTACTATTTATAGTTTGTTATGGCTAGAAAAGCTCGACTGGTAAATAAATAGTGATCTTAAAACACTTAATTCACCTGAAAATGCAATTAGTTGACACAAATCGCGATTACTATACATGTTATCGAGTTCTAATCGTAATCGATAACAGTAAATTAGTTTTTGTTACAATCGAATCTCAATGTAACTTTTAATTTTTCGTGAAATAAAAAGGTGTTATAACGACTACTGTACTTGTTATCGACTTTTAATCGTAATCGATTATCGATAACTTTAAAAATTTATTTGGACTACAATGTTAATAACCGTTATCTTTAATTTTTTCGTAAAATAAAAGATGTGATACTACGATTACTGTATTTGTTATCGATTTTTAATTGTAATCGATTATCGATAACTTTAAAAATTTATTTAGACTACAATGTTAAAAATTATTTTAAAATTTTCAGTAACTCAAAAAGATAAATTTACGATCCCTGTAATTGTTATCGAGTTTGCAATCGTAACCGTTTATCGATTTTTTCCAGAACATAATAGTTTTTTTTTGGTATTTGATTAAAATCTTTATTTTTGGGCGTTATTTCAGTGTATTTTATGAACTTTTTTTGGGGATGTAACAAAAAAATATTTTTTTTGCAAAATTTAAATTTTTTTTTTACAAAATTCGAAAGTTTTTTTTTTTTTTTGAAAATTAAACGTGAATTTGTAGCTTGCCAGATATCAACCAAAACAGTGGCTGAATTCAGTTCGAGAAATTTTTTTATGAACAAAACGAAGAGCGGACAGCCGGATGGAAAGAAAATGAAAATTGCCGTCGGCAGAAATGAACCAAATTACAAAATCACCTTTTGAGGAGACTTTCTCATAGCTTTGGTGTTATATTAGTTAACAAATCTATAAAATTCTAACAATCAAATAAATTCAATGGGAATATAATTTATGAGAAAAAAAAATTATTTCAGAGGCAAGCATGCTATTTAAGCCGTCGGCAAAACCTTAACATATGTAAATACATTTATTCAATTCCCAAGATAAGGGAGGGATAGTGTCAATGCTTTTTTTTTTGCCAAATGCTTGTGGTAAGAAATGGAAGGTGCTATACAGGCGTGCTTGCGGCTTCAGGTAGCCTGCAAGTTGGGGTGGTCTTTCTCACCTGCAGCTATGTAAATGGACAACGAATTAATTCTTGGCTGTGTGGAAAAAAGTAATAGGGGCGATGGTGTGCGGTATGCAAGAAAGGTGCTATGTTCTCCTAAAACTGGCAGGGCTGTTCCTTAATAGAAAAAAAATTGTGTGAAGCAATGTTTGAGTAAGGACCTTTTAACCGCGAAGTAAAGAGTCAAAGCATTCATATTGATAGACTTCGTGAATAGTGGAGAACCAAATTCAATACAAAAAAAAATTCAAATAACCTCCTCCAAAAAATGCTGCCTACGGCCCCACTCAAGTGTAAATAATTAAGTCACAAGCTTTCAAAATTAAGCGCCGAGTTTAAGGACCTTTTCTTTCCCCTACAAATGGCGCTCTCGTCTGGCGCGTGTATTGATAAAAATAAAATGAAAATATTTTCCAAATCATAAGATTTCACTTCTCACATTTTCTTTGGCCTCTACTCACTTTCGTTAAATATATAAAAATAAAAATAAATCCCATGACTCTGCATGCCTAAATATTTGCTTTTAGCAAATCCATCAAAGTGTATGAGTTTAGCAAAAATTCCCGTGGCATGCACCATGAAAATTCAAACATTTGTCAACTCTAATAGCGGCAACAACAACAAAATAATATTTGCAAAGTAACAACAATAGAAATGAATACAAAAGAAATCAACATGAGAACTGTAAAAGTACTTATGTATGTATGGCTGTATACCAATTTCCTTAAACCATTGACCCGGCAGGTCACCTGCCTGCTGTTTCGCCTTCTTTCAACGCATTTGGGATTCGCAATGCAAAGTAATTTGAAAATGCGAATAACAAAAAGAAAGATATACAATAATAGAAATGAATGCCCAAGAATAAAGAAAACAAAATTACAACCAGGGAAAAAAATTCGCAAAAGATGCAGCAACGCAGTTTTAGATGAAAGTGGGCAGGGTGACAAACCCTGTAGGAAAAATTTGGATGAAGAAAGGAGCGTAAAAAGTGTTTTAAGCATAAACTGGTAAATAAAATAACTACAAGAAACTAATAGAACTGATAAAAAAAATTTAGATAATTTAAAAAAAAAGTTCTCGGTCTGTCTCTATGTTTGTAGGCGCATCACTAAAAATCTGCTGCACGATGGTGAATGAAATATTCACCAATTCATCGTTATTGCCTAGTTTTAAACTTAGGACCCCCTTTTACTGAAAACCATTCGGTTTATAAAATTTTTTCTGCTACCGACAGTTTTGTTCATAAAAATAAGATCGCATATTTTTCGTTACAGACTGAAGTCTATATAACTAACTGATGGTGTACTATGTAAACGATAATTGCGTGACTAGGGTTGTGAGTAAATTATTTAAACTTTTATCGAATTTCTATTTTCGATTTTTTAAAACGCTTTTTAATAGAGTTTTTGAAAAATAATTGTTTTTAGTAAACAACGATTTTTTAATCGATTATAAGAATTACACATTTCAAATCGATTTTTGTTGATATAAAATTTATTCTTACAATTGATAATTTCTTATGATAAATTCGAATTGAATTGATAAATATAAATATATAAATAGTTAAACTAGAAGTGTCCTTATTTTTTTTCACATGATAATATCGCAGATTATAAGAAAAATGAAAATAAAATAAAATAATTTGCCATATCTGGGTAAAACTATACAAAAAACCTTTTTCCCAATTTGTTTACAATAATTTAGCTTGGTTCACTGATTTTAATTCCCTTCCATTTTCGGATCCACATAAACTTCTTTCACCGCAGGCCACTGTCCTTATTATTTTTCACATAACTGTATATCTTAAAAAAAATCTATTTGGATATTTTTTATTAAAATATATTCACTTGAAAGAATAGTCATCGAATTGGCATTTTTTGCAAAAAATATTGAATATTGTGTATGAACGGGTATCGATTATTTTCTTTAAAAATCGATTTTCTTATTTCTAAGAAATCGATTACTGAGTTATCGATTTTTTTAAATATGTCACGCCACTAAGCGTGTCTAGAGATTTTTACTTCAACTAGTTATTCATTAACCATTTCGAATAAACATTTTTTTGTAAAAGAAATCGATGTCGGAGCAAAAATCGATTATTGAGTTATCGATTTTTTTACTCAAAGTCATATCACTAAGCCCGACTAGAATAGGCATTTTTCGTATAAAAAATAAAATATATGAACAAAAATCGATTACTTTCTTCCAAATCGATTATTTGATTTAATAATCGCTCATTTTGTTTAAAAATAATTACATATCTAAAAAAAAATATCGATATTTGATTAATAAAATATGTATGAATATTTTCTTAATTTATGCGCAAACTACGGTGAACATGGCATTAGCTGCATTCCATGCCACAGCAAACAATTATTTTCCTACTGGTACAATCATAAGACGATATTAAGAGTTACTGTTGTTGTTGTTATTTTTGTAGGGCGATACAATAAGTTCGAACATTTAATGGTTTTTGTTGTTCTAAGAGAAGAGCAACGTCATGGTCACCCTTCATATTTTATATTTGGCATGAAGATTACCGTAGCGCAATCAGCACCAAGCATCCTTACTTTTCCCAAATGCTATTAGAAGACGGAGGATATGAGCGGATTGAAATGAGTGTATGTATGTTTGTATGGATGTGTGATCAATGAAATTGCTTATTGTGAGTATTACTTGAAATCCTACGCATGGATAAAGAGCAAGCAACAAAGCTTAGCACACGAAAGAAAATATGAAACGATTAGCAGCAGCACCAACACCAACACCAACTCGTACCAAAAACGGCAACATTGGTTGGGTTATTTATTTTGAGTACCTCGGATGGGTGCGTGTGTGTGTGTGAGGGTATTGCTGGAGGCAGCATCCGGAAAAAAATCACCACCTTTTTCATTACATTAACATACCTACTACGCGTTAAAATACCCTCACCGTACGTTTGTTTGTGTGTTTCGTGTATGTGTGTATGTGAATGATGTATCGGCGCAAATCTGACTATCAACGCTGTTAGCGTCCACCACGTACCCAAGCAACCCCCCTGTGACTTTGCATTAACCATCCATGCCTTTAGCGGTGCAACCTTCACAAACAGTTTCAAAACAAAAACGAAAAAAAAAAAGAAAGCAGAAAAAACAATAACAAAAACAAATACAACAAAAAACAGAAAGAAATCACACGAAACAAGGAACAGCAGCAGCAGCAGTTGCAGATGACAAACGCAGACCAAGTTCAGTGAGTGAGTGCGTTGCCACGGGAACCCTTTCAACTGCCATTATGCTTTTGTCAAGCGATTAGATATATGTATGTATGTATGTATGTATTTGGGAGTGTGTGCAACAAAAAAAGCGTGGCTAACCGATCGGAGTGGGGTGAAATGTCTACAAAAGCTGACACCAACTAACCAAAAGCCCGTGCACACACACGAGACGACACGAACTTTTGAATATTCTAGTGCCAATATAGCGTAACCAAGGGCAGCGCGCAAAAGCAACAAAAAAAAGGTAAGTCCCAAAAAACAGTCATTAAACCCAACAAACCAAAAAGGGTGAAAGTAACTCAGAAGGGTTTTTAGTTTTCAAAATTTGTTTAGGGACTAGATTACGAGTTTAGCAGTGTCCTTGGAGACATTCTTCTGCAACAGTAGATATTTCAAGCACGCTTTTGTCCTGTCTTAAGAGTGGCATGACCCTTGAGACAATCGCGCAATCATTCCTTCTCCGTCCATAATCCGTGGTTGGTAGGAGTTTGCCGCCCATCTCATCAATCTTTAACGAGAGGTTTCACACCTTCCATCATGTCAGACTCTCTCAGACTTTCCTTTTGGTTCATTGGGTAATACCTAAGCAATATTGTGGCAAAAGAAAAAAGTGGAAGAAGACATAAAAGAGAAATATGTAGACTGGTTTTCGTAGATTTACTACGTGAAGCATTAAAGTAAAGCGAATGCGCTGACTCGCCTACAGTCCAACTATTGAAAGCAAGCGCAAACAGTGAAGAAAAGGCTGGCAATGTCTACCTTTTTGTGTCTTCATTTTCTTGCTTTGCTGTTTGAGATCTTATCCTGCTTCTTTTCATTATACCTTTCATGAAAAAACATAAAATATTTGACAGTGCAAGAAGATCTCAAGCAAATCTATCAAGCATGTTAGAGGCAGAAACGTTTTAATAAATCATTAGGCGAACCGAGCTAGAACGAAACATTTCGCATAAACGACCACTCTAAGACAACTTAAGGTTGAGTGTAGCCATTTTTGTGATCGAATCAATGCAAAATGTAACCCATAAATGGTGCAGTGAAATAACGCCCAAGGAAATAACGCCCATGGACGTTATTTCCCATTCAAAAAGGAAATAACGCCCATGGGCCTTATTTCCTTTTTAAATGGAAATATCGCCCATCTGCAAAAAGAAATAAAGCCCATGGCTCTTATTTCCTTTTTAAAAGAGAAATAACGCCCACAGGATTTTACGCGAGCGACACGAACTTTTGATTAGCATTTTTTTCACAAATTACCCTGTGAGAAAAGAGTGGGAAACGTGGCACGCGGAAGGACATCACCGTGGCGGTAGCCACGGCTATGGCACACACCCGGAGTTGGAATGGCGTAGCCCAGGGTTATTTTTTAAAGCGCGGCCGAAGGCCGCCTACGCGGAAAGGTATCCTGCACATAAAAAACGTGGATGGGGCCCCGAATTGGGGATCTGACCCGGGTCAATTTTCGGGTTTTCACTAATAACTTTTCACAGAAACAAAATATTGCTTTTCCCCCTTCGGATTATAGTTACGGAGGCCCGATCCACGATTTTTAAGTGCAGAACACCTTTCCGCATAGGCGGCCTTCGGCCGCGCTTCAAAAAATAACCCTGGGCTACGCCATTCCAACTCCGGGTGTGTGCCATAGCCGTGGCTACCGCCACGGTGATGTCCTTCCGCGTGCCACGTTTCCCACTTTGATTAACGTGAAATTTTAGTGTAACTATTCAATAAAATTCAAAAAGAATTAGAATATTATTGTTTCATTAAAAAAAATGAAAGAGCAATAAGGCCTTTAAAACTTTATTTCTCTTTCGAAGTGTAATAAAGCCTTTTTTGAAAAAAAAGGCCTTATTTCACTTTCAATAGTGTAATAAGGCCTTAAAGGGCTTATTTCACAAGGCGCTATTGCACCCCGCCTTATAAAAACATAACAAATATGTTAAAATTTATTGAAATAAAAAAAACCATATACTTGATTCTTGAATCAGCTTGTTTTAATTCGTTTTTAACGTCCGTGGGCTTTATTTCTCTTCGAAAAAGGAAATAACACCCATCAGTAAAAGGTGATAACACCCATGGGCTTTATTTCCTTTTTAAAAAGGAAATAAGGCCCATGGGCGTAATTTCCTTTTTGAGTGGGAAATAACGCCCATGGGCGTTATTTCCTTGGGCGTTATTTCACTGCACCCCCATAAATCCCATGCAATCGATATTTTTTCGGCCAGGGGCGTATCCATGGCGGGCGGGGGTTACAGGTTCAAACCCCCCTTCGGAATTCACAGTGATATTTTTTCAGAAAATGTGGATAAAATATGTCCTCGAAATTTCATTAAAAAAAATTGAGATCCCCACCTTCCCAAAATCCTGCATCCGCCACTTTTTCGACAATCGTTTTTGGGGTTTAACCTCTCCGCAACTTTCGCCTATGCTACAACACTGTTGCCCTCAACTTTTTTTATTTAATTTTTTCTTATTATTGTTTTTGTTTTTTAAATTGCATTGCATTGCACAATGCTATTAATTCTTTTAGATCTCTAGTTCAAAATGAAAGATCAGCAACATCATCATTAATGAGAGTATACAAAGAAAAAAAAAAAAAAAACAAAAGCAAAAAAAAGAAAACAACAATAAACTAAAACTCATCGACAATAACTTTGTGGTTGACGACGTTTGCGTGCTTGCCTGCCTAGTCGGACGGACGTTCAATGTCGTTCATCGCTGCACTAATGCCGTCGACGACGTTGCCGCGACGTGCCACATTAGTAAGGTATGTACATATGTACGTACATATATAGTATATAATTACATACTTGCATGCACTGCTCTGAGCTGCAGTCAATGTGTGCTCAGTTTGTTGTTGTTTAATAGCTAAACATTTGTCGCCAGGCGCAAATGCACAGTGGGCTTGAAACTGCAGAAAATGGGAAAAAAAATATTGATTTCAAAAAAGAGGGAAAAGGCGTTTTTGACTTGGAAGTAGTCGTTACTGCTCCCTGATATGAATTACTTTTTTAATTTTTACAATAACCACATGAAAAAAGTTAAAAAGCATTTGCAAAAGCAAGAAAAAAAAGCGAAAAAACGCAGCGAGGCTAGGCCGGGTTTTCTAGCAAATGTAACAGAAAAACTATTAAATATTTAATTGACAAACATATGTAGTAACAACTTTCAAATTTCGAGTTTCAAAAAATATGAAATTTGAAAAAAAAAAACGAACAAAAAATATACATAAATTAAAAACACCAAAAAAAAAATAATAAACAAACTTTTAAAAATTCTTTTGAAATATGTAAACGCAATAATCATTTTACAATAATAACAAAACATGTCTTGTACCTATGCAGAAAACATTCTGATAGAAAAGAAAAAAATTTGTAATTTGAAAAGAAAAAATTTATAAAAAGAAAAATTAAAATTTAATTAAATAAACAATAAATAAAATATAAAGCGAAAAAACAACAAAATTAAAAAGATTCTTGAAATTTCAAAAAAAATTTAACAAATTAAAAAAACCCAAAAGTTGTAAAAATAATAATTTTACAATAATAACAAAACATGTCTTGGAAGCAAGAAACATTCTGATAGAAAACGAAAAAAAATAAAATTTGAACGAAAAAAATTTAGAAGGAAAACGAAAAAAAAAAAATTTGAAAAAAAAAACAAAAAACAATTTTCAAAAAAAAATATGATTTCAAAACCACCTCAGTTGATCCGCCCCTGTTCAGGACTCAAGTTGATGACATAGCAGGTAACCAACTTCCCTACTATGTAGGTCCAACGCAATCGAACATCACATTGAATTCTCCATATACATATGTAGAATTTTCAAAGTAAAAACCGCCAACCTACCAAGTTTCATCACAAAATGTTTCCTAATTTTAATTTACAGCCATTTTATACTCATTCCAGCCCACTGTAGAGAGTGTGCGCTCATGTGATGATGATTGCTGATCGTGGTGCTGTTAACAGCAACAAAAGCAATACCAAAAGCAGCAACAAAAACTAAAAACAACCTACAAATACAAAAAAAACCAACAATCAAAGACAGTCAAACCAATATGCTTTACACCAGCAACATTCAAGTCCACAAAGAATTCAAAGACTTTGTGAAACAGCATAAAAGCAACAAAAACAACACAGCCAAAAAAAATCGCCACAGTCAATAGAAGTAAGCCTAATACCAAAAAAAAAAAAAAAGCAAGCATTAACAAACGAAAAAAACTCGACCATAAACAACAACAAAGTATGCATAAGTGCGAATGTGTATGTATCATTTACATGCATACCAACAACAAACAAACAAAGGCAGACGACGGTACGCAATTCACATTGGAATGAAAATTAATCGTGCACTGTGCCGCCACAATGCTTCGCGTCGTTCGTTTTATGCTCTTCTTCTACCATACGAAATGCATACAAAAACCCACTGTAGTGCTCTCAAAGCACAATGCTCAGCTCGTATAATACACACGCGTGTTGGTAGCATTGATATGATTGTTCCTGTTGTTGTTGTTGCTGTCGCTAATGTGTACCGAGTTGTATTTCTTTTGAGACTCTTCTTGTTCTTACGAATTTATGGCATCCATTCTTTTAGTACTGATTATAATGGACGCAACAACACAGAGTTAACGACGGCAATGGTAACAATAGCAACAACAAGCACGGCAAAGAATACGAGCAAACTCGAAAACTCCACAAAAAAAAAATTAAAATTGAGCGCTACTAGACGAAGGGAGCGAAGAGCGACAGGCAGCTGCTTAAGTGGAAACGGTGGTGGCGTTCGTGTTTCATTTTTGCTTATTTTGTGTGGCTGCCTCGTATTGATGGATGTATTTGCGCGCATTCAATTACATTCTGCGACCGATAGAAAGAGAAGCAAAGCATGAACTCGTACAAAATTCGCCCTCGCGTTGTCAGTCGTTTGCTTTCAGTTATGGATGAGTTTTTTGTTGCTTTCATGGTGGTTGGTGAAATGAAAAATACAAAAAACAACAAAAATGTAAGGCGCAAACGTCGTCAAAGTATTCACACGAGCGCACATCAATGCACACACACACACACCCATGCAAACACATCCATGCGCAAGCATCAAACGTGTATACGACAACACAAATTGAGGCAGCGAACAACAACTTATCGATTATTCTGTGCTGTGTTGTTTTTGTTGTTCTTGCTTATTTGTCAAATATGGTGTACTCTGACGACCGGTCTGTTAAGTAAGCGCAAATACAGCAACAACAAAGCCAACGAAAAAGCAAAAAACCGGTCCGCCATCGTAAGGTAACGGTGTCGAAAAGAGATGGCGGATTACGCCATTTAATGGCTGCTCGTGTGAAAGAAATAGCAAAATTTCGTATATGTTTCACACACGAATATGAATTGCAAGCGCAGTTCAAGCAAAAATTTAGAGAGAATTCGTAACTAAAATCGTTTTGAGGGTTGCCAGAGGCAATCAGAAAATTTTAATGTAACACAATAAGCAAGAGTAAAGTTGAAATGCGGCAGAGAGTAAATAATTTGTTATACGAGATTGTAAGCATTAGGGTGGTTTTTTTTTGCTGAAGTTGTGCAACTAGGGGTTATTATTTTGACAAAGGTCGCATGTATTTTTTCACACTATTTTTTGCACGATAAAAAGACTCATCAATGCATAGCTCTACCTCTTTTTTTTTGGGAATTCCAGAGTTTTTATTTTTTTGTGTAGATTGAGCAAACATTTAACAGAAAAAAATCGTCTGCCTCATAAGATAATTTTCGCAGCAGGCATAAAAAATAAAAGTCAAT
Organism: Sphenella marginata; assembly: GCA_951509765.1. Taxonomy (NCBI): domain Eukaryota; kingdom Metazoa; phylum Arthropoda; class Insecta; order Diptera; family Tephritidae; genus Sphenella; species Sphenella marginata. The sequence continues at coordinate 24,009,171 of OX608081.1, read as the reverse complement.
CTGTGGTTAAGGTTTGAATTGGGGCATTCCAAATGAAAGGGGCTCCGTCTTTTTTGATGTTAGTTATTATTACGGACATACATAGATAAGGGAGTTATAGCGAATTTTATATCATCTCCCATAGTCAGTATAAGTCTTCGTACGGTTGGTTGCAATGAACAATTTTTGGCTGATTTTCAATAAAAAATATATGTCATTTTTCTCAAACTCTGACAAAAGCCTTAGACAATTATAGTTACAGAAACTGTGATCGCCCTAATAAAAAAAACCCTCAGAAAAAACATTTCGCCCCGTCTTAAAGTGCATAATATAGCATGATTTGAAGTTGTTTGATTGAGTTGGAGTTGTTGATGGTGGTGGTTTTTGCTTAGAAGCAAACAAACCCTACTCAATAAATATTAAAAACTCATCAAAAAATGCTAATGTATAGCATTGAACCAAGTGACAACTTATTATAGCTATTATTTTCCCCCTTTTTCGCTGGCAAAAACACAGTAGCAAACTTTTATATTTTTACATTAAATATGCGTATTTTTAGTGGTGGTGTATGGTAACCCTCGTGGGACTTGTAATATTTCCTACCACCAACAACTAGCACAAAATTTCATTTTCAGCTTTCTTTACGCCCGCTTACTCGTACGTGTAATCTGATATTTTTTTGTTTTCTTTAACCAAAAATCTGTCTGAGTCTGCTTAATGTTTATATATATTTTTTCTTTTAGTTTTTACTTCCTTTGGGCGATCGAACAGAACCGCCATTGCCAGACAGCTTGCTGGACATACAAACAAAAATACATACATAACTTCCAGACTAACCGTCTTTAATATAACAAACAAATATGAAAAAAAAGAAAAACTATGGTGCATTGCAAAACTCTGTGCACCCTCTCACTGCAGCGCAAGTAAGTTACACAGCACAAAGTAACCAGCAGGGGCGGAGGAAGCAAGCTACTCAACAAAAAAAACAGGTTTTTTTCAGTGAAATGTTCATGTCGGGTCGACAAAATAAGGCGAGACAAAAAAAAAAAAAACATAAAGTAATCAAAGCTGGTGAGTTAAGGGCAATTTGTGTAGCTTTTACGCAAACTTGGCCTTAGACGTCAAATACGAAGTAGTAGAGTTTGGTTAAGGTATATTTTGTCCCATTAAAGACTTATTGGACAATAATTAAACCAAGATTTAAGTTGCTTTGCAGGAATAGTTGAAAAGGACCATAACTTTTCCAGACGTATTAAAAAGCAAAGTTTTCGAGTGCAAATTTGTGTTAAAATAAATTTAAATTTATTTATGTTTAGTTTTTTTTTTATTTTTAATTTTTTTTTATTTAAAAACTTTTTTTTTTTAATTTTTTTATTTAAAATTTTTTATTTTAATTTTTTTTTTTTAATTTAAAAATTTTTTTTTATTTTAAAATTTTTTATTTTAAATTTTTTTTTATTTGAAATTTTTTTTTTTTCCTCTTTAAATTTTTAATTAATTTTTTTATTTTTAATTTTTTGTTTTTTTTATTTTATTTTATTTATTCCGAATCATAAATCTTCTTATTGCATATTCTACTAATCATTTTGTAAAACTAATATTTTCCAAAAAAATATATATGTACATATTTTCGGTTTTTTAAAATCCATAAAATCCCAAAATGTTTCCAAATTTCCTCTTACCCAATTTCATTATAGGTGCTCTACTGAGTAAAAATACTTAAATAATTATTCCAACAAAGCAACAACAATATTCAATGAATAGTTTTCAATCATATTTCACTTTTAGTCTGGCTAGAGTGGTGGTTAAAGTCTGCCGGCTGCAGCCGTTTTCGAAGCATCCAAGTGTGAGTTCTACCTGGCTGCATACATAAGACGAACAAAACAAATTAAAAATGAAAAATAGCTACAAAACAGCAAAAGAAAGACAAATAAAATGTTGTGTGGCAGATGAAATGAAAAAAGGGCGCATAAATTCCTGTAAGAATATTTCATCATGAATACAGCGTATAGAGTGTGAGCAAATAAGAAGGTGCAGGCGGCGACGTAATATAATACTTGCATGGTTTTGTTGCTTTCTTTTCAAATTTGCTTTGGTTTGAAACAGATATTGATAAAAAGAGAAAAATTTCTACAGCAAATTAAGTTGTTGGCGCATTAGTAAAAGTAGTTTGTTTTTTTTGTTTTTAAAAACTTTTGAAACTTCCGCTTTAAATTGTTAAACTGCATAAATAGCACAAACCAACAATTCACTCACAGTTCATTTGTTTTCATTAACTAGGCAAGCAATAAAACGAGGAAATGTCGAGTGGCAACATTGCTCAATTTCTCTTTTATACAAAAGAGACCATAGAAATTGTGCCGTTGAGTGGTAAATCATAGCGCTGCAAGCAAGAGATTTAAATGTTGCCAGATTTCGTGTAATTAATAAGTATTTGTAAAAATTGTTGATAGTATTTAAACTAAAAATTTTAGCTAGAAAATCTTACAGTCGGTTTGCCGAAAGCAGTTTAAAGGGAAAATAATTTTTTAAACGAATTTTGTATGAAATCTGACGATCCCCTGTTATTAATATTTTTTTCTTTCCTACGCGCAATCGGACTTAGATGCAAACAAGTCAGCTGTGAGCCACACTGGCAACACTCTCGCACGCTCCACCACTCTCCAGATTTTTTTTATATATGTATGTATGTATGTAGATAGTCTCATTGGGGGATACATTTTACCAACTACAGAAAAGTGAAACAAAGCGCGAGACTAAAATAAAGTAAGCATAACGTAAGCGTGAAAAAATTAGATACTAAATCAAACTACAAAATTGTTTTTGTTCAAAGTAAAATGTATGAAGAAAAATCAAAGAAATACCTTTTCGAAATAAACTTCAATCCACGACGATCCATCGTTCAACGAAAAATTGAATTGAATAAACTTAAAAGTTTGCATGCAGCATAGTCAATCAGTTGTGTGTGCGCTTGACTTTTCGTATAAATTTTTGATTTTGTTTTGTTTTCTTTTAATCTCTTTTCCAATCAACTTAAAAATACTTCACTTCAGACACACCAACACAGACGTACACACAATGAGCAACAAATTGAACAAAAGCAAACGTGTAAATGTGGAATAACAGTATGTGTGTGTGAGAGAGAGAGCGAGTGTGAAGTGAGAGAAACAACAAAAATGTGTAACTCAAATGTACGAACAGAAATGCAAAAATTAACACTGTGATTGGAAACAAATTTTTTTTGTAGGTTTTTTTTTTAATTTTTCGTTGTTTATATTTAATTTGTTTTAGCAAAATGCAATTTTTTGTTTTTTTTTTTTGTTGTATTGTGGGTTATAAAAATAGGTCAAGCACCTGTATGCCGACGAACGCTGCTAATGTGTGCAACACTTTGGTAGATATGTTTGCATGTATGTGTGTGGAGTTTCCAAAAAAAAAAAAGAAGTTATGATTGTTGGTTTTACGGCCAAACTTTCAAGCGTAGTTCAAGCACGACGATTTTGTTTAGAAATTCACGATTTATGACACTTTACTTCCGTTTTTCGTTAATTATTTATTGCTGCATAAAACATTTTCTTGCTTTACCCCAAATCATTCACTTTTCCATCATGTCGACAACACTCCCCCGGCCTTATTCAAGCACTGCATGGGGTTCGCTGGCAAGATTGAGCAATTCATATTGTCGCCTTTTTTTAACTGTGTTTGTGCGCGCCGCGCTCTTTGTTCTCTCTCTATTTAATGCGCACGCTCTCTAAAGAGCTAACAATGTAATGTGATTACAACACAGAAATTTACAAATATTTTTTTTCCACTTGTAACTCTTCAAGCAAATGCTTGCGTACCGTACCAAAAATTGCGACCAAACTCAACGACGTACACTTTTGAACTAACCAAAATTTTATACGGCAACTCTGCGCAGCACTGCTTCAAAAGCAACACACACACGCACACTTAGAAACACACAATCAAGCAAAATCACCAACAACTACCACCACTGTGGCAACAACAATTTAACAGTGGGCATAGGCGATGGCAGCCAGACAATAAACCAACAACAATGCACGCAAACAAATTTCATGAAAGTGTGAGCAGCGCAGCTATATTTCGGTATACTACAAGCACGCTACTTACCTCTCACTCGCACTCATCTATTTTGGTACTAAAGGCGTTTGCGTTCATTTTTGGGGTGATTGTTATCTTTGTATCTCGCATGGCATACACTCACGCAAAGCAAACGAACGACAGAAAAAATGCCATAAAATACATCTGGCAAAATTTGTTATGCCTGCGTACCCAGCCCCGCTTGTTCCCTTTCTCATGCTTAAGTTTTTTTTTGCTGGCTGTTGAAATACACCAACCGTCGACATATGCTTTGTTGTTGGTTTGCGATCGCTGTTACCCTCGTCTTTGTTCAATACTACACATTTTCAATTAAACACAATGACGGCCAAAGCAGGCAGGCAAACAAATAAGCCAGCGAGCTACACGAACCCAAGCGATGTACAGTGTGACTTTTTACATTTTTGGTATAATACAAATTTTTCTATTTTCATTTTTCGTTAGTTAGTAATGCAGAAAGTGCAAGTTTGGACTCACAATTCTTTGGCCACACATTTCATGAATAAGCCATTCGTAACCCAATTTGAAACACGCACTGGATATCCTTCAGGAATGGTCATAGGCCAATAAATATTTTGATATACATATATAGAAGGCGTGGAACCTCCCATCCAAATGGAAGTTTTCATAATCCCTATCTCTGGAAGTATTTAGCTCCGACTACTAAAATTTCGTCAAGGGTTGTACGATATTAATCCCTACCACCTCCAAAAAAATACTGCGGATAAAGAAAAAGAGGGTGTGGCACCTCCCATACGAGTGGAATTTTTCATAGTCCATGTACATATCTGGAAGTATTTAGGTTATGTGGGGTGACACATGTTTTGAGTTCGTTAGACTTACAACATACACAAAAACACTTTATAAACATACTGAAATTTTCCAAGCTCAGCGTTGCTCTGATTTCATTGAGTTTTCTCTTATATTTTCTATGCAAAAAAAAAAATTAGAGAACAAAATAAGTATACTTTTTTGAAAAGAACTGTTATCTATTATGGAAAATAATAAAAAAATAATATATAATAATAAATTTATTTGATGGAACGTTTACTGATTATTGTTCCAGGGTTCTTCGTTCCACGGAAAGGGTCATCAATATTTTTTTTTTTCGGCCAAATCAAACATTTCATTGCCAAAATTTACAATAAAGACCAGTCTGGAACTTAATATTTCAAGCGAAAATGTACATATGTATGTATGTGTAATTTAAAATTTTAAAGGAACAATTTTTTTTTTTTTGAATATCCTTTTCGAATGTACTGCAGCTTTGAAACTTTTGTTAATCTAATTACTTATGGATCAAACTATAATTTAGTTAAATAAAAACGAAAAAGTTGTATTAAAATTTAGTAAGAAAAAAATGTTGCTGAGACTATTTTTTGCCAAGAGCGCAATATTCGGTGCTCAGATGAGTATTGAAATGGAGCACGTTCAATTATGATTTCAGGATACTTACCCACAGCGATGTTGGCTCGATATTCATAGATATCGAATTGAGAATAGAAAGAAATTGCAGCAGTGTCTTATTAAATTTAAATGAGGTTATGTTAATCTATGCAGAAGAAAATATGCCACTTCAATGTGGATTTCAGCAAGACAATAACATCAAGCACACATCGATTAACATACATATATCCCATCGAGAACTTGTGGACAGAAGTGAAAGTGGCATAGGAGGAAGAAACGCTACACATGTCAAAAATTAAACCACACAAAATCCACAAAAAATTATACTATTGGAAAAATATTGAAATTGTGGGGCTATTATACAAAGTAAAGGCTAAATAAAAATCATTTATGTGAGTTTCTTCATTGAAATTTTTTTTGGTGAAATCGGATGTTAGTGTTATTAACTCAAAAATACATTTTCCCTAGTAAAATAAGAACGTGGATTTAAATTTTTTATTTTTTTGCATTTAATTTGAAAAACATTACAAGAAAAAATAACAATAATTTTCTTTTTATTTATATGAAAAATCGATAGGTTATTTTCTCCCACATCACTGTAGATATTATCTAACATCGAAGTGATAGTAATTAAGGCCTATTATCCTCAAAGTCATGTTGTTGTTGTTGTTGTTAGCAGTGCTTCGCCCTGCCCAAAGGGCCAGAACACTCCTAGTTGTCATCGGGCTCTTCTAACGGAAGTCCAAGGAAACGCGCTGTTTCAACAGGGTTGGACCAAAGTGATAAGGGAGTTAGAAGAGTATGTTCCGAAGAACACGAAAAGAGATGTTGCGTGTCGTGGGGGGCCATACCGCATGCAGGGCATGTGTTCGGTATGGTAGGGTTCAGTCTGGACAAATAGGAGTTCAGCCTATTGCAATATCCAGACTGAAGTTGAGCCAGCATGACTCTAGTCTCCCTCGGAAGGACACGTTCTTCCTCAGCAAGAACGGGTGGTTGGGCACCAATAACGGGGTTCACAGGCCGGGATCTGAGGGATCTGTCCACCCACTCAGTGTGGAGGTCCTTTAGGGCCCGCCTATGGTCCCGCAGATCAAACGGCAACGAGATGTGATGCCGGATCTCATCATAATGCTTCCGGAGATGTTTCCTTATGTCTCTAGTGGGCGGAGTTTCATCCAATAGCTGTCGATTTGGATGACTGGGTCGGTGACAGTTCAGAAGGAACTGCCTACTTAAAAGTTCCGCATGCTCGCGAACGTTGAGCATTTGAGCCTCCTGGTGAAGATGAGACTCAGGAGACTTATAAGCAAACAACCCGTCGCAGTTCTGATGGCGGTGTTTTGGCAGACCTGCAATTTCCTCCAGTTGGTGTCGTGAAGGTTAGGCGACCATATGGGCGCAGCATAATCAATAACCGGTCGGCCAATAGCCTTATAGGTGACCAGCAACGTTTCTTTGTTTTTGCCCCAAGTACTGCCGGACAGTGACTTGAGGATCTTGTTCCAGCTTTGTACCTTTGAAGCTATTGCGGTGGCATGATTAGCGAAGGTGAGGCTATTGTCGAATGTAACCCCTAGAATTTTGGGGTGGTTGACAGTAGGTAGTGGAACACCATCTACGTGGAAATTGAACTCCTGCCCCATCTGCGCATTCCACGTCATCGCCATATCTACTTCGATAATGAAAATACAAAATTTTGCCATGCTAAAGTATTGAAAAATCACACTGTACAACAACACGCACGGCATTCTTCATTTTTTTCTTCCTCTTTTGTACTGCGCCTGCTTGCTAGCTAGCTACATACATACATATGTATGAGTCTACCAACCGTGTGTAATATTTCAGTATACGTTAATGTTGATGAGCGTATGTTTGTATTGTTGTTGTAGCATGCCAAAGTAATTTATTTATGTCTAAATTTTTGTTGTTTTGCTTTCCAAACCAACAAACGTACGAATCAGTGTATGTTGTATCATAAAATTATTTCATCCATGCGCAGAGAGCAATTTCAATGTGGGAATGAAAGCGAAATACCAAAAAAAAAATGAAATGAAATGAAAAATGTTTCAAATATGCAATAAAAACAACAACAAACAATGATTTCATAGCAAGCAGACGTACACAGCTCCTCTTTTTTGTTGCTTTGCTTTCGACGACGTTGTATGTGCTTCTTCTTGCTCATCATCAGCACACACACACACACATTCAAACAGTACGTGTCTGCCTGTGAATTGCTGTTGCCATTGTACAGATACCGACTACAACACGATCTCTTATTCGAAATCAGCGCCATTGTTGTTGTACTTGTTGTGGCGCTATACAACTGGTTTTTATTGAAAGAAAAAAATGCGTTAAAACTCTTTCTTGTTGCGCCTTGCAAACGATACAACGAAAACTTGCTGATTCCCATTGAATTACGTGGTGCTACGGGTGCAAATATTTCAAATTGATGCTGATGGCAACAACCCCATTCCATTTATGGTTGTTACATTGCGTATGGTTGTTGCTGTTGTGTTGTTGTTGTTGTTTATACACAGCAAATGTGTATCTATTAGTGATCATCAATGCTTACTTCATTTTTAATTTTGTTGGACTTTGACTTTCATACATACTTGTTGGTGTTGTTGTTGTTAGCCCTTTCGACCACCACGACCGCGCGCTCTACACGACACGATCCTCCTCCTCGTTGTTGTCTTTGAAACGGTCGCCTCTATTTTGGTCGCCATATTATTTTTGCTTTTTTTTTCTTATTTCGCTGTCAACTCGTAGTTTAATTGCGTGCTATTTGTTGTTGTTGCAGGCGGCAGAGTTTTTGTATTTGCTATTTGCGTGTGTAGACACCGTTAGGATTTCTTCATTTTTATTTTAATCTTTCCCACCCTTTTTGGTTAGTGGCTGTTGGCGTTGACGTCGGCGCTATGCCTATTAGCAGCAAGTGTTTTTTGTTGTTATTTGCTTTTTTCAAATTCTATGGATGTGTATGTGTGTTCTCATAGTCTTTGCTCATACAATTAAATACATATATTAGCAACCGTTAACTACTATTGCTGTCATTTTCATTCACAACTGTACATTGTTGCTGTTCGCTCATAAATCTCTACGCCAGCAATATGAGCGATGGAGATGACAAGCGTCTCAGTACGCAGCACTTCTCTTGTGCCTCTTTGCGTTGTTTTTAAGATGTTCAAGCGCATGCGTTGTTTGTAATCAACCTTTGCTACCTCACCGCTCTTGAGTAGTGATTGTATAGTGCCGCTCTCGCACCGTTAACCCTTCACCCATGCTTTTGCTCTATTTTTGTTTAGTAAGTATTTATGGCATGAGGTGTTTTGCCTTTTGTGGAAATCCCAATCATGTTTCGTTATTATTGCATTTCATTTTGTTGTTGCTTGGCGTATCGAACAGCAGTCTATTAGGTTATAATTGCGTAAGTTTAGATTACATAACCAAGAACGTGACGAAAATAATATTTAAGGTGCAGTTACTCCCAACGCTCTCTCTTCATTTCTTAATGATTCAATGTAGTCATGCCATTTAGTTTCGAGCTCATTAGTTAATTGTAGGTGACATGGGCGTAGGTTGGCAAATCTCATTTTCTTTCGATGGGGTACAAGGTCATACAAAGTTTGGTGCGCTGTCAGATTTCTTTCAACCAAGCAACTCCGATAGAAAGAAAGGTAGTGCTACAGAATTTACTTGACGAAAAAGGTAATGCGGTGCCAAGTGGATGACGACTCTCAGCCAACAACTACCCTGACAGCTTAAAATGAGTGTGAAGAGTTGACTCTAACCTAACTTTTTATGTGACCTCGAACGGAATGGACTCGGGCCTGATGAGTGTTCACCGAATTTTTAAACTGGCCACGGAAGAAGTGATAAACAATTTTCAAGTTTATTTTAGAGTAACTTTTTAATTTCTAAAAATCTGATTTACGTATTTGTTACAGTTTTAAGATAATTTCTTTTTTTTTTTTTTTGTAAAATTTTGCAGAACTTTAATTTTTTTAATTACATTTAAGTTAAAAATTTAATTTAAAACGAATGAAATAAAAAATGTAAATGACCTTCGAAAAAATTTTTGGCTACGGCCCTGATAAGGAAGATATAACATTGCTAAAGAAAAAACAGAGAGATATGGAAAATAAAGGAGTGGACTGCAACCTTCGATACAATGAGACTTCATCTTGTTTAAGGCATCTCATGCAAATCAAACTCTTTTGAGAGATAAAAGCTCTTGCAACCCGAGTCCAAGGAAGCAAGAAGTTTCAACAGGGTTTGGGCAGAGTGTTAATGGTGTTAGAGGAGTGGGTTCAATTGTATAGTTAAAGAGATGTTTAGTATCATGAGAATTCATACCATATGCAGGACAAATATTTGGTCAGGTAGGGTTCAGTCTGGATAAGAAAGAGTCTCAGCATGACTTTAGTCATCCGAGAAAGTATGCACCCCTCTTCAACTATGTCAGGTGGTTGGATATCAATTCACAGGATGAGAACTGGGGGTTCTGTCTACCGACTCGCTGTGAAGGTCGTTTAGAGCCCGTCTATAGTGACGCAGATCAAATTACTGGGATGCTGGATTCATGCTAACAGAGATGCCTCCTTTTGTGCCTAGGTGGCGGATCTTCAATCAATAGATGTCGGCTTGCGTGAATAGGTTCAATGGAAGCTGTGCTCTCTCACGTTGAGCTTTTTAATCTCTTGAGACTATAGAAACTCCTTCGGGTGGAGGGGAAATGGGGATAAGAGAGCATGCTGTGGCGCCCCCGCCTAATTCTCCTTGATTTCGATGTTGTGTCCTTGAATATTACTAACGCTTGTCAACCTTTAAGTTAGCTAGCTGTCCACCTTTGAGGCCATGAGGGTTTGGAGGGTTTTAGTATTTGAAAAACATCATTTTTGCAACTTTTTGTAGTCTTTAAAAATTAAAAAAAAAATTTCATAAAAATTAAGTCTTTTATGGATCTCAAACTCGAATAGGTTACGAACAATGGGGGGGGGGGGGACATCTTATAAAAGACGGTTTTTTTTAAATATGACTTTTTAGATTCCGAAGGGGGTTTGAACCTGAAGTCCCCATGGATACGCCCCTGGTCCCCTGAAGTTTTCACATGGTTTTTGAGAAAAAGAAGAATTTTGTCTTTTTGGTGCTTAAAACACGGCGAACAAATGCAAAATGATGTTTTTCAAAAACGATTCTTAATCCGTACTTTTGAAATTTTCACCAATATCGATTCTGGAAAAACATCGCCTCAATGAAAGTTTTTACTTTGCATTTAGGTATTGGGCTTTCATTTAAACTTAAGCTGAGCTTCTGAAAAAGTCGTGCTTTAGTGAGAGCTTTCATCTGATCATTGACTACACGTGGAAGTCAAGTTTTACATTAGCAAAGTGTATTTGAGTTTAACTTCATATCTAAGCTTTAATCTAAGTTTTCACTAAGGCATCAGCTGAGCTTCCGAGACAACTGTCAGCTCAGCTTTAGCTGTGCTTTCGTGTGAGCACTCACTTGAACTATACGTAGGCTAACAATTGAGCTTAGAATAAACTTGAAATTTATCAAGTTTTCTTTTAAATTGAGCTTAAAATTTTAAATAAGCTTTTCCCCAAATTTATGTTGTTCTCGATTAAGTCCCTTAAAGTTTCATTTGTTAAAGACAAATTTGCAACTAAGCTTTTTAGTTATAATTTTGTGTTTTTGGTGTTAATATATTTTCTGAGCTTTTTTTAAGCTTTGGTGATAGCTTTATTGCTGGATTTTCGAGTGAATATTTAAAAGAAAAAATTAAGCCCATCGATGTAGCGTTTATGACACTTTTTAAAAGCTTTTGAAAATGTTTGTTTCTGATTGAGCTTACGATAATAAAGCCATTTTATTTCTTGATTAGTTATTATTACATTGGGAGTTGAGCCAAAAAGGTGCTTACTATGAATATGAGGTCGAGATCAAAAGGAAAGCAAATGATAGCTTTAAAAAAATTAGCATGATCTGCTCCTTCAAGAAGATTATAAATCAATATACCACCTCGGTTTTTATATCAAAATTTTTTTGATTTATTTACAAGCATATAACTTTATATACATACATATGTTCGTCACTGGAGGACTAGGCTACTGGCGGTGACCTTTCTGACTTGCTTTCAAGGACTTTCAAAAATGTGTTGCATTGTCCCTATTCTTAATCCTGTCCTTGGCACTACCCTTATCCTTATCCCCATCACTACTCCTAGCCACCAACCGAAACGAAAATGACTCGGATTAAAGGCATCAAGCAAAGACAATGAATATGTTTCCCCTCCCAGCATGACCCCTTAGAAACGGTGCAGCATCTGCATCCGTTCGCATTTTGAATAACAATGGATATGGAAATACATATGTATGTATGTATGTACATATGTACAAATTTATTTTAGAAGCAAAAAAACAGCCCTTGAATTCTGTTGATAAGATTACGAAGCACAATTGTGGTAGATCTACCACCCTTAGACTCATTGCAACTTCATCGATCACAGCATGAAATCTACCCCATTTATCTAAACAAAACTTTGATCATTTTAGCATACGATTTTTGTGTAAAAAAGAATGTAAATTAGGGAAATGTGAATGACATTTAATATAAACATATTAGGGATGAACATGTTTACGACGTTTGTAATGGCAGTTTTTTCGGGATCTCATACGGCAATTGCGGGATTTTTATTGATCGTCTGAGTGTTCGAAGGTTATAACTTTCCATAACCGAGCTTGTCTCTTTGTTTAAAAAATGTATAGTGAAAATGTGGATCTAAATGCTATAGCAAAAACTAAATGAAAATAATTTTTTAACTTTATACAAAGTTCAAGAAAGTTAATTAAACTTGAGAAAATTTAAATCAAAAGTTTCAATATTTTCTGACAGAATTTTTGAGTACGCAGTTTTATAGCTCAAGTACCTGAAAATTTTCTAAAAAGTTTCAGAATTTTTATGGTCAAGAATGTTGGGTATTTCGTTCCATAGAAAATTTGAGTATCGAAAAAAAAATTTGTTTTCTTTTTTTTTTTATAAATTCTGGTCTAAAATAAAGCGATATTTTATTCTTCAAGAATAAAAATTTAGTTTTGAGTTCAAAATTTTTCCCAGATCGGCAATACTAGTTTAAATTGTCAGTACCTGGGTGACCGAGACTTGCTCGGTATTTTTCGAATTTGCCGCATAATCTTACATACCAAGAGCATAAATTTCCAAAATATCGAACACTAACCACAAAAAGTCACTTAAACATTCTGGTTGGGGTACGCCCTAAAATACCTTTCATTTGATACCCATATTGCCATATATTTAAAAAAAAATCGGAAAGGTGGCAACCCTCTAAGTTTCCATTAGTGGCAACATTCAAGTAGAAAAACTAAGAAGGAAGCATACTATCCATCTAGCAAATTTCATCGAAATCGGGTTTGCCGTTCCCGGTCGATATCTGAAGGAATAAATAAAAAGCGTTCAGGTGTCAACCCTAGGTGGCAATATTACGCGAAAATATTTTGGTTGGTATACGGCCTAAATACCTTTCATTTGATACCCATATTGCCATATATGTATTTCTTAATATTTAAAAAAATTGATATATGTAGGTGGCAACCCTAAGGACCACCCCAAGTGGCAACACCAAATTAGAAAATCTTAAAACAAAGCATAGTACCTGTGTACCAAATTTCATTAAAATCGGTGAAGTCGTTCGTGAGATAGTAGTGGATATACAAATATACAAATATACAAGAATAAGTCCTTTAAAGTTATAAGATTTCGTGTATCTAAGAAATTATTTTTTTGGTCGAATTATTGAGTACATTTTGAAGAGATTATTCTAACCGATATTTATGAACAAAGAGACGCAGCGGATTTTGAGTTTCTTGGAGGAAACCATTTTATAGATGAGTTTGATTTTTGATCAAAAATAAAGTTGAAAAAATTATTATGATTCTTAATCAAAAATATATTTAAAAAAAAAATACAAAAAAAAATTATTAAATTTGAAAATACTTATTATTTAATTTATATTAAACAAAAATCTGAAAATATTGCCTAAATTTCGAGTCTATAACAAAGCTTATAACAGTTACGATCCCTGATTAGAATCCAGCATCGAAAGCACAGGATACCGGGATTGTCATCCCTAATGCATACATACATACATAAGTACAGTCACGTACAAGAATGATGATGTGGTCTATAATATTTTTTTTGTAACAAACACTTTGCTTATCCCTGTAACGTAGCAATAGCGCTCATATCTCGAAGATCGGGTACAATGAACACAATGGCGATAAGGACGCGCATCTCTGCCAATTTTTGGTGAAATTTCTCCCACAAGTTGGCGGAAACTACATACATATGTATGTACATATGTACATATTTTAGCCGACTTCGAACCTCATTTGCAGAGACAGGTGAACTTTTACTGAAAAGCTTTTCAATGGCAGAAATACACTCGGAAGGTTACCGAGGGGCGACCTAATTTTTAAAGAGACCTTTCCCAAACATTTTGGGACCTTTGCTGTTGTAGGCCAGCACCACTAACAACACAGCACGACGTTCACAACTGGCACCCAGGTAGCATTTAAAGCTAGGAATGGGCTCTTTCAGTCTTTCATTAGTTCCACGTTGAGAAGTTATACCGAAAACAATTCCAAAAGATCGCAAATGATCTCAGGAACCGTTTCAAATGCCCAGGAAAACGTCTTGAACTGCTATGAGAATAACCCCAAAGAGGTTCTTAGCTGGACTTGCATAAAAACTTCATCTTTCTACTCTTCTTCAAATCGCACTTAACCGTCTAAACGATTTGGGTCAAATACGGGACCGTTAATCGATCTCAACTTGCTCGTTCCACCGGCAGGTACCGATAAGACGACATTCTGGGATCATCTACATACATTCGCTCAAAATGGCTTAGACAACAAGCCGCTGGGTTTTTAATCGTTGAGCTGTATCGGTGTCTGTATAAGGCTAAACTAAGCCTACTCCGTTAACCACTGTCGCCAATCCGTAGGGGTCTGCAGAATGCTTCCAGATCCGCCTCAGAAGATGTTGTCCGTGTTCAAAACCATAGCCCAGGACAGGAACAATAAAAGACTTGTAGAGTCTTACTTTCGTTCGCCAAGAGAGAGCTTTACTTCTCAATCCTCTACTCAGCCCGAAGTACAATTCGTTTGCAAAATAAATTCTTCGTTGGATTTCTAGGCTGATATTACTATTGTGAAGTCTAACTCGTCATTCAAATGTCGTTGAAGAATTGTTCGTGAAAAGTGGCCCAACCCTGGTGTACAGCTGTGTGCAATATAATAGTAGTGAAATTAAATTGGATAAATAAAAAGAAGCTGTGTTTTAAAGAGTAATTTTCATTTAAAATATAGCAAATTCCATAACAAAAACCACATAAGAAAAAATTTCAAACTTTACACAAAGTTCAGGAAAGTTAATTAACTTAAAAAATCATTAAATTTTTTCCAGAATTTCTAGAAAATGTTTCGAGTATGCAATTTTGTGGACCAATTAATTTTAGTATAACATTATACAAGTAAGAAATCGCTCAAATATTTCCTTGAATTTTTAGAATTTTTTTCGACAAGGGTGTTGAGTGATTTCTTACATACAAGGCATGAAGAAAAATTAATTTTGCATGGAAAAAAATATCCTTTAAAAAATATACAAAATTCAGGGGAAATTTTTGAATGAGCGATAAGACTGCTTACTCAAAAATTTTCTAAAAATTCTTCCCAAAAATATTTAAATTCTGGTGTAAATTTTTAACAGTTTAATTAACTTTCCTGCACTTTGTTTTAAGTTTGTAATCCCGTCCTCTGTTCATCTTGAATTGAAAAATAAATAAGATGTAGTAGGTTTTTTATTAAAATACGAACAGAATTAAAAAAAAAATTTAAGTCTATGCGTTATAACTTCACTACTAATAGTTTTAATTTTTACTCACGGAAAGTTGCCCTGCTTTCAGCGGTTGGAAGAATTTGTGTTTCAAAATCCGAAAATGGCAAGGTTTTCTATACTCATTATCCACCTGATAGAAAGAAAAAAATAAAGGCCGTTATTATTGCATTTCTGTAAATGTTTTTTAAAAATAATTTAATGAACGATATATAAACATTTTAAGTATTCAATTAATATCTATCTATATTAAAAATGGTAAAAATCCATTCTAGTTTTTGTATGCAAAAACCGCATAAGTGATATTTCAGTTTGACTATTTTTCCACTACAAAGTCCTTATTTTCTATATGAATATAGACTTTATAGAAAAAGTTTGCATCAATAACGATTCTTTAAATTGTTTTCCAAATCAGCATGTAGTTTTCTTGGAAATAAATCATTAGATCTTGATTTGGCACAAATTTCACTTACGCGGTTTTGCAGTGTCACCGACGATAAATATAAGTGCGTAGTATATTAAATAAGCCTCTAAAAGTTTTTTTTTTTAAGCACTTGCATTTTGAAGTTTTTTCTAAATTTAAAACTTTATTTTTATAAAATAATAGGGTGCAGTGAAATAACGCCCAAGGAAATAACGCCCATGGACGTTATTTCCCATTCAAAAAGGAAATAACGCCCATGGGCCTTATTTCCTTTTTAAATGGAAATATCGCCCATCTGCAAAAAGAAATAAAGCCCATGACTCTTATTTCCTTTTTAAAAGAGAAATAACGCCCACAGGATTTTACGCGAGCGACACGAACTTTTGATTAGCATTTTTTTCACAAATTACCCTGTGAGAAAAGAGTGGGAAACGTGGCACGCGGAAGGACATCACCGTGGCGGTAGCCACGGCTATGGCACACACCCGGAGTTGGAATGGCGTAGCCCAGGGTTATTTTTTAAAGCGCGGCCGAAGGCCGCCTACGCGGAAAGGTGTCCTGCACATAAAAAACGTGGATGGGGCCCCGAATTGGGGATCTGACCCGGGTCAATTTTCGGGTTTTCACTAATAACTTTTCACAGAAACAAAATATTGCTTTTCCCCCTTCGGATTATAGTTACGGAGGCCCGATCCACGATTTTTAAGTGCAGAACACCTTTCCGCATAGGCGGCCTTCGGCCGCGCTTCAAAAAATAACCCTGGGCTACGCCATTCCAACTCCGGGTGTGTGCCATAGCCGTGGCTACCGCCACGGTGATGTCCTTCCGCGTGCCACGTTTCCCACTTTGATTAACGTGAAATTTGTGTGTAACTATTCAATAAAATACAAAAAGAATTAGAATATTATTGTTTCATTAAAAAAAATGAAAGAGCAATAAGGCCTTTAAGACTTTATTTCTCTTTCGAAGTGTAATAAAGCCTTTTTTGAAAAAAAAAAGGCCTTATTTCACTTTCAATAGAGTAATAAGGCCTTAAAGGGCTTATTTCACAAGGCGCTATTGCACCCCGCCTTATAAAAACATAACAAATATGTTAAAATTTATTGAAATAAAAAAAACCATATACTTGATTCTTGAATCAGCTTGTTTTAATTCGTTTTTAACGTCCGTGGGCTTTATTTCTCTTCGAAAAAGGAAATAACACCCATCAGTAAAAGGTGATAACACCCATGGGCTTTATTTCCTTTTTAAAAAGGAAATAAGGCCCATGGGCGTAATTTCCTTTTTGAGTGGGAAATAACGCCCAGCTAATCGTAATGATGACTGGTTTAATTGATTTTTTTCCTGAAATCCATTTAATGATTGATTACCTTTGTCTTACATTTTTAATGATTATTTTCCAATCAATTAAAAAATCTAAAACTAAATCGTAGTTTTTCACGATTAATCAAAATAATCAAAAAAAGTTTTATTTTTGATTACTATGAGTTTTCTTAATAACCGTACAAAATCATTTCATTTTATTTATTTATTATTTTTTTTTATTCTTTTAATAATACTAAAAAATCATGATTTTTATTTAATCATATCTGTTAAATAAATAATCTAATAATCGAATTTTTTTCCATTGCCTTAAATTTTTAACGATTATTTTCCAATTAACAACATTAAAAAAATTATAATTTTTCACGATTAATCAAAATAATCAAAAGAAATTGATTGTTTTATTTTTATTAGTCATGATTTTTCCTTTTATGTTTATTTTTTTTTGGATTTTTTTCCTGAGAATCCATTTAAGGATTGATTACCATTACGTTAAATTTTTAGTGATTACTTTTTACCAAAAAAAAAAAATCATTATTTTTCACGATGAGTCAAAATAATCAAAGAAAGTTTTATTTTTATTTTGACTATTTATGATTTTTTTTTTTTTTTAATAATAGTAAAAAATCACAATTTTTACTTAATTTTTTTAATCGTAATTTACCTATAATTGTCTTGTCTTACAAAAAATGTAAGCCATCTTAGGTATCTGGTTAATAAATAGATCGTAATGATTAACGGTTTAATTGATTTTTTTCCTAAGAATCCATTTAATGATTGATTACCATTACCTTAATTTTTTAATGATTATTTTCCAATTACGTAATTTAAATACCTATCAACAATAGTTAAAAAAAAGTTTAATTTTTTTTGTTGATTGTTTATGATTTTCATTTCATTTTTTATTCGTAATCAATTTAAAATTTACTTTTCTTGAAAAAAATTAAAATGATCATTACCAACTAAAAAAAAATCGTCTTATCAATTTTAGCCATGCTAAATAAATTGCAAATTATGCAGTTAATTCTAAAAATGTCAACAATAGGTAGCTGGGCTATATATTTCAAACTCCTCCAACATAACTTTACAAAAACTACAAAAAAAAGAAATGAATTCCCCTTATCCACATACATATCTATACATATCTACAAATGCCATGCATACATATGTATGTATGTACTACAAGTGTAGATACATACATATAAAAAATTAAAAAAAACAGCGTCTTTTCCTCAGCAAAGAAAACAAAATGAACGACATTCATTGTTACATTTTTGAGTACCTTTTACAAGCCCATCATGCCACCACCATCACCACCATTTTCTAATTCTTTTTCGCTTTTCTTCAGACAATCGTGAGTCACGACGGTTTTCGTGCTAACACATCACAATGATCGACGTACATACAACCATACATTAACACTCGACTGCATTCGTTGTTTTAGGGAATGGCGAATGAATGCGTCGCCGATGAGACAAAACATGACGCTCCTTCGTTTTTACCTGGCAGCGAACTTATGTGCATATGCGTGTGTATTAATGTTTGTATGTCCGTTAGCGTACACACATGAGTACGCTATACAAAACATAAAACGCGATGGCAATATTTTGCGGTGGGTGTGGCTTCGAGCATAGCGGTACCCCATTTGAATCTCTTTCATTTGCTTGATTTACTCGCTCGCTCTTTTACAAACAAACTTTTGTTTTAAACAGTCTCTCTTCTTTTGGACAAAGAAAAAAAAAACAACAAATGAATAGAGAAATGGTGAAATATTTGCTATGAAATGGTGAATTTTAAGGTTTGTCGCAGAGCGAAGCGATAAGCAGTGTGAGGGTTTGATGTAGCCAGCAGTGTTAGAAATGATTAAAATTTTTGTGTTTGTGTTCTTTTTTTTTAAATAATCAAAGTCCATAGAACAAACAAAACTTACAACTTTTGATCTGGCAACCATGTTTGAGTAATGAAAGCTCTACAAACGTTTATACTACAAATAAATCTGACTCTTATCAGTTCTCTGTGCAATGATTTTGCTATCTGTAGTTACAATGCTAATTATTTCTCTTTTTACTGATAACACAGATTTTTAAAAAAGATATCAGTTCAAAATCAGTATTTAATCTCTGCTCAAAGCATCTGCTGCGCAATTTATTTTACTTTACAAGTTTTTCAGATACCAAGTGAGCACAAAATTTTATGACGAATTTATGACAGTTATGTTATAGGGCCTATACACGATGCGTCTGAGTCAAGAGTCATCTGTGTAAATGTTGACTCGCCGTCATTCATTTGTGAATAGTTTTCAATGCAGAAGGTTCGTAATGAATATCTCAAACCTATATACCTACTTCGATGAATTCCTTCATATCGAACTTATTGGCACACATTTATGAAACTAAAATATATTTTTTCTTTTTGTTATTTATTTTTTCAACGGTTTGACAGTTAACTATTAAAATGTGACGGGCGAGTCACAGCAAAATATCAAACTCATTTTGATTTTCTTGAGTCATGCCAGAGTCATGTCGGTGTAGCTACTACATACACATAAATTGACTCTTGAATCAGACGCATCGTATAGTGTTATATAAGTTTAAAAAAAAAAGTTAAAAAAACCAAAAGTTTCGAAGTTCGGAAATATTGGGTTTAATACGGTCCCACTAAGAAATAAAATATTTTGAATTGAAAAAAATTTAATCTAATACAGACCTGTGGAATTTGATTATTAATTGTTTTCAAGAAAATTATAAACTGACAACGATTAAAAAAATAAATAAAATAAAGTTATGTATTTTTACGATTATTGAAAAAAATCAAAAAAAAAAAAAAAAAAAAAAAATTTTAAAAAAATTTAAAAAACAATTTAAAAAAAAAATATAAAAAAAAATTAAAACAAAAAATTTTTTTTTTTTAATTTGATTAGCTTTAAAATTTTTCAAACCGTTTTCGGATGCCTCAATTTGTTCTTGAGATATACTCGTACAAGATTTTGTAATTTATCTTTAAAGGTAAATCGTAAATATCTCAAAAAACTGTTCCATAGAATCAAAAATAACCTCGATTTTCGGAGGTCTGGTGGTTTTTGGCTGTAATCATAAAAAGTGTTTAATATCTAAAGGTAAACAATCATTAAATAGACTCTCAGTAAAATAATCAATAAGCATTATTGGACAGGTCTGATCTAATACCTGTTTGCTGCAGTATAAAAGATTTATCCAATAATTGTTTAATCGAAATGAATAAAAAAAAACCTTTTTCAAAACCAGTCACTACATAGAAAAACATTTTTTTTGCATGATTTTAACTTTTAAAGAAAGTTATCCCAGAGCCAAAATAAATATACTTTATGTGCTTTCTCAGTTTTGGGAATTTTTTTTTTTTGGCGACTAGCACAATAGCGCCCGCTCAAATTACACAGATTGCCTCTTTCACAGGAGCTTAAGAAATTTTATTTATATACGGGAAACTTTTAATAAATCGAGTATACAGGCCGA
The DNA here is from genome assembly GCA_951509765.1 of Sphenella marginata. Taxonomy (NCBI): domain Eukaryota; kingdom Metazoa; phylum Arthropoda; class Insecta; order Diptera; family Tephritidae; genus Sphenella; species Sphenella marginata. Next base: position 23,988,509 of record OX608081.1, on the reverse strand, counting down.
TCGGTATTGAATTAAGAAACGCGGTTATATACATAACCTCAAACATTGAGCATTTTGAGCTATCCCAGCTAAAAATGTATGAAATTTTCGTTCAGATAGGGTGTTTTTGAAACTCATTTTCAAATAAATTCTGAGCTAAGCCGTTTTTAAAAATATTTTGAAATAGGGTGATCTTCTACTCATTTGCCGATATAATAATCAGAATTAATAGTTCTCGCATCCATTATGTTGAGTCTAAAAAGTTTTGCTCGCCACTGTATTTCAGTAGGTTTTTTTCGGAATTGGAAGCAACAATAGCATTGCGGTGATTATCAGTACCAACCTTCGGCACCATTCACAACCACCCGACGGTAATTGGGCATACATACTGAGGAAACCCCCAAAATATCTGTAATTTACTCAGTAGATATGAATAAAATTTTGAAGTTTTTCCAAAAAACGGCCCAATTACCGGGCCGTAGTGAGTTGAATCCTGTTTTATGGATGCCACGCCCATTTGTCACGTTCTTAAAACTGCTTTTTTTTAAATACTATTTATTTATCATCAGAAACAGTTCAACAAACAAAGTATTGCAAACAAAATTTTTTTTTTATTATTAAAATTAAATACTGTTAATGAAAATTCTACTTCGGAAAATAGTTTCCAATATTTTTGAGTATTTTTTTAAAACCCTCACCCTTCCGGAATTTAAAAAGTCACATTTTTCATGGACTGTGGATAAAATATGTCCATTATATTTCATGTAAAAAATTTTAAGCCCCCCCCTTCCCAGAATCCTGAAATCGCGACTGATTTTAAAAATCATTTTAGATTAAAAATTAAGTGTGAAGCTCTCTGGCCAATATGACAAATCGGTTGGTATTTAAAAGATATATCGCCAGCATATAGCATAAAATGTTGAAATATAATTTGCCGACGGCAAATCGTTTTTGTGCTTTCGCATGAGTACATAAATACTTAAGCTTAAAAAACTTGTGCCATGATTCGAGCCGACTTGCAAGAACCATAGACGTCAATATCTGGTTTATTACCTATTTCACGATAAACCAGTAGCGTATCGATGGGGGTTTAGGCCTCCCCCCTTCGAAATCTAAAATGTTATATTTTTCATGGACTTTATCCACAGATTTCCTCGACATTTTAATAAAAAAATTTGGACCCCCTTCAAAAAATCCTGGGTCCACCACTGGGTTTGATATTTCATTGTGGACTGTATCTTCTTTTTCTACCATTCGTTTTAGTTTTGCTTTCGAGCTCACTGACAATATGGCGCTTGCAACAATGAGAACTTTAAGCCTAACTCCTCACTCCAATTAGCTTCTCGCGGTTTTGATAAATTTCCGCCATTTTTATAAGCTAGTTATGCATACAAATATTTGATTATTTTTGATAATTGTGTGTATGTAAATAAATATGTATGTATGCAGGAACAGAAAACAAATTGCTGTAGTTGTGTGGAGGTGCAAGCTTCACATAGCGAGGGGTGCAATTACATGCATGTTTGACTTTGCCTGAATAATTACTCACATACATACATACGTATACATACATACACATCCGTACATACATCCATACATAGTAATTACCTGTGATAGTGGTAAAGCGGGTTAGTGCTAGATAATGAAGGGTTCCAGTGTCCGAACATCCACCGCGGGCTATTTTAAGAAGAAGTTCTGCCATCAGGGATGTTTTGCATATCAAATTTGAATTTTGTTGATTGCTTTTACATCCCCAAAAAAAATTTTATTCGCGTATTTCATGAGCGATTTCAACTTAGTTGGGGTGGGAAATGAAGTTTTCTATTTGGAGTTCAGATTTAGCTGCTGCATAAACACATACTAAGTACAGTCAAACCTCTTTTTATGCGGGGGATAGGGACCGTGTAAAAATAATCCCACCTTTTTTATGCGATTTTTTTTGTGCGGATTTCTTTTTTTATGCGTTTTGTTTTGTGCGATCCTTTTTTGTGCGGTACATATAAAGGCAGTCAGCCCAATTCTTAATATTCCCATGGGAGCTCATCTCCCACAAATTTGTTTTTCCCAAAAACGAATTCTCCCAATTACGAACTCCCAGGGAAATGAGTTTTCCCAAAAAAATTGGGAAGAAGAATTTCGAAGTTCGAATCAGCTGTTTTGTCTTAATTTTACATGTGATTTAAGCAAATTTTATAAAAGCGATAATATCCCTGTTTGTTAAAATTAAATAATGTACATATAAAAGCAAAAAAATGTACTCCATTGCATTTCGCTTAGCCGCAGAAGAGTTGGACATTGAAGAGTCAGATAGAGTTGTGCGCAGGCAACTAAGAGACAAAACAAATCCATTGGAGCTTCCGGAATCTTTGTAAGTAGAAAATGAAACTTTTACCATTAAGAATATAAATTATTCATGGTACTTTTTAGGTTTTTAAAGTACTTTAGAGTAAACAAGCCCGCTTTTAAATACTTATTGGAACTGCTGAATAATGCATCGGTACCAGCAAGGAAGCAATTTGCAGTACCTATTATTGTAAAATTAAGTGGGTGCTTACGCTTTTTTGCTGAAGGAGGGTACCAGACGGGAATCGGTAAAGATTCCGATGTAAGTTTGGCACAATCCAGTTTTAGCAAAGTCCTTACAGAAGTTATTAATATATTTGAAACTGCCCTGTGCCCTGAGTGGATAAAAGTATGTGAAACTCGTGAAGAATACCGAAAAATTGCCATGCAGTTTTACATTAAACACGGTATTCCTGGAGTGGTGGGCTGTATTGATGGAACACATGTACGCATAATTGCACCCTCACAAAACGCACACCTTTGAACAGGAGTATTTAAGCGGAGTAAATAATTTTTGGCTTTTGGGTAACACTTTTTAGATTTTTTTCCACCTCCTTCTTCTAAAAAGTATTTACTTACCTATATTTTAATTGTTTGTAATGTCTGCCATTAGGTGATGCTGGATATCCCTTGGAGCCATGGTTGATGACACCACATAGGTCGCCAGAGGAAGGCTCTACGCAAAGCCGCTTTAACGAAGCGCATGCGAAATGCAGAAATATAATTGAAAGGACTAATGGAGTGCTTAAAAATCGATGGAGGTGTATCCTTGGTGCGAGAGAGTTGCACTATTCGCCAGAAAAAGCTGCGAAAATTGTGAACGTATGTTGTGCCTTACATAATGTATGCATCCATTTTAAGGCATGCCAGGGTACCATAGATTACGAAGTGCTGGAGCCTGCTGACACAGATCCAGTTTCAGTTACGTCGCCACAGTATGCGAATGTAGCGCAAGCAACCAGAGCAAACATAGGCAATAATCTTTAAATTTATAAACACAAAAGAAACTCACAACCGGTAAGGCCCATGAACTATAGACAATAAAAAAACAACATCTATCCTTTTATATTTGTTTTCTTTACAGTTTTACAATTCCCACCAGTTCTACCAATGTGAAAACCACACATCTAAAATTGTATCAAATGTTTGAAGTTTGGTTAACTCTTATATATATACAAACTACATTGTTACCAAAATGATGTGACTAATGATGACATAGTAAATCCAAAAAAATCGAATCTGAGGTGTATGTAGATAATGAAACGAACAGTACATCTAAGACGTTTACTGTTTACATTTCTATTACATCAAGTTTATCATGAAGTTTATAAAACTTTTCTCTTTACAGAAAGATTTGGCATATTCATGACGTTTGCTATCACAATTATTATGAGAACATTACTTATACTCTATGCGTATGTATCAATAGAGAAATTCCGCGATGGACATTCACTTGATGTACATTTTAATTTTTTAAGATTTGCAGTCATAGTCTTTAACACAAAGGTAAGTTGCTGGACACATATTCCTCTATATATGTATGTACATTTTCAAGTTATCTTACAAATAAATTATCTCTATTTTTAGAATTTGGTGCTTTCGAATCAGGCCATACCAATACTTAGTGAAACTTGATGATTGAATATGCCGACTTTGCAGTGCTGCTCCGCCAGCTCATCCAGGAGTGTGCGCAAATTGTGGCGGAAATGTATTTCAATGTCATAAATTTCGCGCTACACACAATCGAGTCAACAGAGGATCGTGCTAAAACCGTACAAATAATTCATTCTTCATTGGAAAAACAAACAAACAAATACAGAAAGTGGCTGAACATCGGTTCTCTGATCGATTGGTGGAGGACAAAGTATTGAGGAATTGAGTAAAATAGTCCAAAAGGTTAAAGCATGCCGCAGGTATGTGAAGTTTGGCGTTTTTTGTTTTGTTTCGTTCTATAATTTCATTTTGTCGCATTGGTTCATACGCAGTCTAATGCAATAAATCGTTGTTATGTTTTGTATACATATGTATATCCAACTGTGGGTGTGCCGTGGAGTTGCACTGATTTCTCAGTGAATTTATAATTTATTTTATTTATTATTTCATATTGATTAAAACAGCTTTCTTAAAATTAAGGTCTTTGGCAGCATGACAGTCGGCAAGGATGTACATATCTGCACTATTTCCTGATGTGGTCAATTGCATGCAAACGGATAACTTGGAACTAAAGAAATTGGTTAGTTATATTTGATGAATTACGCTAAATCACAACCGGATATGGCAATTATGGCGGTTAATACATTTGTTAAGGTAACTAAGTCATTATTAAAGTTATATTTACTCCTAACTTCTTGTAATATTTGTTGACACAATAGGACTGCGAAGATTCCAATCCACTTATACGAGCTTTGGCTGTACGAACAATGGGCTGTATACGTGTTGATAAAATAACCGAATATTTATGCGAGCCATTACGTAAAACTGCCGCAGTTTGTGTTGCTAAGCTGTATGACATATCATCATCAATGGTAAATGAAAAACTATCATATTTGTTTTGAAAAATGTTCACGATTTTTTTTTTAGGATTTCTAGATCAATTGAAAGATCTACTCTCGGACTCGAATCCTATGGTGGGTGGCTGTTGCTGCACTAAGTGAAATTAATGAAGCCAGCCAGTCGGGGCAACCACTTGTTGAAATGAGTTCAGTCACTATGGCTATGTCAAAGACAGGTATATACATGAAATGCCACTGCAACAACTACGTCTTCTCTGTGAACATTTGGATGAAATGCAAGTTTGGATGGAATTGGCTGAAGTCATGCAACTACGATCAGCAGACATAAAGGTCATAAGCCAACAGAAGGAGTTGGGTAAATCACCCTCTTGGCAGTTGATACAAAAATGGGGCGTTGAATGCAAGCACACTGTAACTGAACTTTTCATGCTATTGTTTAAAAAAAAGCAACATCACGCCATGCGCATGTTAAAGGACCTCGTAGAGCACAAATATCAGCTACTCATACCACGCAGTCAACCGCGTTTAACTATACTTATGGCTGAAAGTTCGGATGTTAAAAAGCTTAATGGTCCAGTAAATACTACGTCCTCTGGAGTAAGCAATTCAAATAATTGCTGAAGCGGAAACAGGTGGAGAAGCAATGGTTATACCCAATCAGTATTATTTGATTATTATGAATGTCGTATTGGTTTGTATGCATAAGGTTTGGTTGAAGAATTGGCGCAACATAACTTGAGACGTGGCAACGGAAATATAACAGTACCAGGGGAGTGGATACTGTATAACAACAATTATAAACATTTTTGGAATAACAAACCGTAGTGTTAAAATGGTTCATACTTCAGCGAATAAATACTCATACATTTGTAAATTCATTCATTTATTAAAAAAATAGTACTATAAGATCTATGATCTTGTATAGTACAAACATGTAACAAAAAACAAAGTCTTATTTCTAATTTATTTTTAAAAGAAAAACAAACAAAAAAGTTATACGGTAAAAACAAAAATAATAACATTTAAATAAAAAATTTGTACTTAAAATTCAGTTAAAAAGAAAACATTTAACAAAAAAGTGGTATTTCAAATACATTTCCTTACATTCTACAGTATTCACAGCCCTCTTTTTGGTTTACATTTTGTAGATTTTGGATCATGATCAAGCTAGCCGATGAGCAACTCCCTATCTCAGAATTTAGTTTAAAACCTTGCATCACTTGCCAATATACTTTATTTTGTTATAGAGCATATTTTCACCTGAAATGCTCTATAACAAAATGAAGTATATTGGCAAGTGATGCAAGGTTTTAAACTAAATTCTGAGATAGGGAGTTGCTTATCGGCTAGCTTGATCATGATACAAAATCTCACCTAAGTCATCGATACATATTCTTAAATCTAGTTGTTGGATAGTTTCAGGGTTAGGAGCTCTTCCAAAACAGCGTTATGTCGACGCATCTCCTCGATCTCTTCTCTTTTCAAACTTTCCATTACTTCGAAATGCCGTTTTTCTACCTCCTTTTGCTCCTGCATGGTAGCCACTCCTACTGAAATATTTTTTAATATTTCTTTTTGCACCTGAAGCTCAGCTTCAAGTGCATCTGCAGCGGATTTCATTTTTTTACTTCTGGCTCCCGCTCCCGCTGTACTCACTGCTGGTTTGTTTGTTGGCTGTAGAGGAGAGCTAGGTGGATCCGATGTGGAGACCACATTTTCCATTTCCACTACCTCAAGGTATTCCACAGGGAATGCCTCCTCTACTACCACTGTATTTGGTGTTGGGAGCCCAAATCGCTTCGCTTCAATGCCTTCTACATGGTCTTTCAACGAAATGAGGTTGTAAATGGCCTCTTCAATTTCAGAAAGTGGTTGTTGGGTGTTTGGACCACCTCCCGTGCCTTTAGCAGCCTTTGAATTAGCGGCTGCTTTCTGTCGTACATATTTTTTTTGGTCGATCCAAACCTAGGAAAAATAAGTAAAAGTTTAGTTAGCCCATGAGTTTTAAAATCATTTTATAAATATATAAACCTTCTTCCAATCAGCCACGTTCTTCATGGGAGGTCCTGCTGAGTTCAGTTCCTGCTCCGCCTGTTGCCAGAAGCGAGCAACCTCCTCCTTACCGCCTTTGTGGAAGTTTCGGGCGATATCCGGCCTGCCCTCCATTATTCCTACAAGGATTTTCAATTGTTGCTTATTTGTACTTTTTTTCGCCCTAAATCACAAAACAAATCATTATTTTCACAATAAATAGCTTTTTAAATTAAATACTTACATTTTTCTCCCTTTAAAATTTATGTGGAAATATCTCCCAAAACAATTAAAACAACTCCCAATTTTTTTTGCGTTCGTGATGCCAACTATTCCCTTAAAACAAATTTCCCCTTTTTCGAAGTTCGTTTATAATAGAGGGAGATGGGAAAAGAGAACAAATTCCCAAAAATTTTGGTTCATGATTTCAGGAATGGGAAATGGGAAAAATCTCCCAAGAAATTTCTGTTCAGAATCGCTATGATTGTCAAAAGAAAGTGTACACCATAAAATTGAAATTTTCACCAATCACTGCTTCTTTTTGAATAATTTCGCAAATTTTTTATAAAAGTATTCATACATATACAGTTTGTACTTTCAAAGTTAAAGCTCAAAAGTTTTTTCAAAATTCAGGAAAATTTGACAGACTTTCAACAAAATTTCAAACTTTTTGCACAAAATTTTTTGATTTTTTTTGAATACGCAGTTTTGTAGCTCTTTGAATTTTACTATAAAATGATACAAATCTTAAGCCGCTTCAAATTTTGTTGAAAGTTTGTCGAATTTTCCTGAATTTTGAAAAAACTTTTGAGCTTTAACTTTAAAAGTACAAACTGTATTTTAATGAATACTTTTATAAAAAATTTGAGAAATTACTGAAAAAGAAGCAGTGATTGGTGAAAAATGCAATTTTATGGTGTACACTTTCTTTTGACACCGCCTGTATACGTACCGCACAAAAAAAGGATCGCACAAAACAAAATGCATAAAAAAAGAAATCCGCACAAAAAAAATCGCACAAAAAAAAATCGCATAAAAAAGTGGCGCATAAAAACAGGTTTGACTGTACATACATATGTAAATCTGGAAGACATCGTTAACAGTATTTTCTAAAAACCATTGGTAAGCTCACATTCTAATACATCACAAATTTTATTTCAGAACATGTTTGTGGGAAGAATAACAAAATTGCATGGGTGTCTGGCAAAAAATATTTATAGAACATACTCGGCTGTGGGCATACCAGAATTAACGCAAGTAAGTAATTTATTAAATAAATTTTATAAAAAAGAAATTATTAAATTTTTTATTTTACTTTTTGTTGTTGAGTGTTCGGAAACAATAATTAATGTGGCCCCATCACGAATTTCACGCGATCAAAATATTATATAAGATTTTTTTGAGCTATTTAAAAGATCAAAGACTATTAGATTAAAGTAATGTAAGTTGAAATAAAAGCATTAAAAAAAAATATTGTAAGGGCTCCATGAGAACATTTTTTGTAGCCAAAACTGTTAAATAGTGTGAATGGTAATGGTTACCGATTTTATTGATTATTTTCCTGAGAATCCATGATTGATTACCATTACTATAAATTTTTGATGATTGTTTTCCAATTACATAATTACAAAATAGTCAAACAAAACGTAATCACAAATTTTTTTTTGATTATTTTGCACGATTATTGACAATAATTGAAGCAAACCAAAAAATAATAGTAATAAAGTAATAGTAAAAAGTTTTCTTTGATTATTTTTTATTTTCTTGATTATTATAATTTTGTTTAATATTTTTTTTTTTTGTTTTGATTATTTTTGATTTTGATATTTTTGGTTTTTTTTTGATTATATTTCATTTCGATGGTAAAAAAAATTAGGATTTTGCACGATTATTTGAAGGGATCAGCACCAAAAGGATCTAAGTGACATTTTTTATAAAATTGAGTTATACCCATATTTGCATAGAGAAATATTTTAGTACCATTTCCCACACAATAAACGCCCTACCCAGATTTTACATAGAATTTTCAAAAGGCAGTAAACTTTAAACTTGGATATCTCAAATCTATTTCGGAGTCACTTAGATCTTTTTGGTTCTGAGCCCTTTATTTAAAATCACAAAAAGTTGTTTTTAATATTTTTTATATGTATTTGATTTTGATAATAAAAAAGTCATGATTTTGAACGATTACCAAAAAAAATCAAAAAATAAATATGTTAAATACATAGTTAAAAGTAATCACAAAAAAGTTTACGTGGGCTTACTTTTTTATTATAGACTTAGATACATAGATAAAATTCAAATTTCTATAAAAGTATGGAAGAAAATGCCCACCAAAAAAAAATTACTCTCATAATTAATAACTTTCTTAATTTCATTCCAAGCATCGACACAATGTGAAACGTATTGACTACTCGGCACTGGAAGACAAGGACATCACATTTTTCGAATCAATTATAAGCAGCCGTTATACATTACAAGAAGATCTGCAAGCCTACAATTTAGATTTCTATCACACAGTAAGGGGTATGTAAAAAGTACACACAAATAAATACGAGGGGAGTTTCAAAAGTCTCTGTCATAATATCCCAAGTTTTGATGTAAAGAGATTTAACTATAAAATTTCATTTTCGGGATTTTATGATGCACAAAAATATTCGAATGATGAGATCGTGTACAGAAATGTAAGAAAATTCTGGCCTTGGATTTTTTTTAAATCTAGTTTTTGTAATCAAGTTCTATGAAAAATCATAAATCCTAAGAGAATTTCAAAAAAAAAAAATTATTTTCATAAAAAAAAATTTTAATGAAAATATTTAAAAAAAAAAACAAATTCAAAAAAAAATTTTTTAATAAAAACAATATAAAAAAAATTTTATAAAAACTATTATTTTTGGCCTATGAAAATTTACAAAAAAAAACTCAACATTTGAACAAGCAGGTTCCGAAATCCAATGAAAATTCAAATGTTAAAAATATTTTTTTCTATTGCTTACTGTACCAACAATTTGTGTCTCTAAATTTTCCTTTTCCACTCAATGGGCAACTTTTAAGAATTAAATGAATTATTAAAACAAAAAATAATATTTTCATTATATAAACTTGTTCATAGTCATGAGCGTTTTTTCCCCATTATTTTTTTTACTGAAGTAAAAAATCACATTTGATTTTTGACAAACTAATTTTTACTTTGAAATTATTATAATTGAGAGAACCTTCTCAAGAATTTCAGTTAATTTAAATTGTATATTTTTTTTTTTAAATTTTTTTTACTGAGGAAAAATCACAAAAAAAATGCAACCACCCTAATGTTAAAATGTATAAAATTTTATACACAAATTCTTTCGCACTCATACATACTTTGCATCGCTTTAAATACATTTTAATACTTTCTTATTTCAAAACAGGTAACAGTAAATTAGTGCTAAAGCCCGGTTCTACTCAGGAAGTATCCGCCATTTTGAAATATTGTAATGAACGTAAATTGGCCGTTTGTCCGCAAGGTGGCAACACTTCGGTAGTGGGCGCTTCGGTGCCGGTATTCGATGAAATTGTTTTGTCTTTGGCGCGTTTGAACAAAATAATAAACATCGATGAAATCACTGGCATTGCTAGCTGTGAAGCTGGTTGTATTTTAGAGAATTTGGATAATAAAGCTCGCGAATTGGACTTAATAGTGCCATTGGATTTGGGTGGCAGGTCCAGCTGTCACATAGGCGGTAATGTGTCCACAAATGCAGGTGGATTGAGGGTGGTGCGATATGGCAATTTACATGGCAGTGTGTTGGGTTTGGAAGTGGTGAGTTTATGCATTCGGTAATAGGTGCTGGGTTAATGATCTTTTTTAGGTGCTCGCTAATGGTGAAGTTTTGGATTTAATGTCGGATTTCAAAAAAGACAATACGGGTTACCATTTGAAGCATCTATTCATTGGCGCTGAGGGTACATTGGGTGTGGTCACAAAAGTGTCAATTTTGTGTGCTCCAATGGCACAAGCACAGAATTTGGCATTTATAGGTAATTTTTTATTAGACTGTGACTAAAAAAAAATTTAATTTTTTTTTTCAAATTTACTAAATATTTTGATGGTTTGTATTTGTCGCTAAGGACCAAAAAATACTGTAACAGTCTCAGAGCTAAATTAATGGTCGTTTTTTATTCGTCATTTTGATGCTAGATTAAAAATGTTGAATTAAAAATAACAACAAAATAAGCTAGCAGATATTAAGTTTGAAAAAAAAAAATTTATTTTCATCGAAAGTCGCTAATGCTTAGGAAAAAAATTGCTCATAGCAATAAAAAATTTTTTTTTGGATTTTTTTTTTGCATTTAAAAAAAATGTTATTAGATTATAAATAAATTGATAATACCTAAATTATTAATTAAGCGAGAAGAAAAAATTATAAGTGCTTGGTTCAATGATTTTCAAAAGAAAATTTTGAATTTAAAAAAAAAATTAATTTCATTCACAAGCTCTTAGGAGAAAAATTCACTAAAATTAAAATTAAAAAAAAAAAAATGTCTTGCAAAAAAAAGAAAATAAACCAATAAAAGGTTAATAAATAAATTAACATCACCCAAATTATCTTCAAGGTCTACAAAATTTCGATGCTGTACTGAAAACTTTTAAGAGCGCCAGAAGCAATTTGGGTGAAATACTTTCCGCATGCGAAATGATTGATGCGACAACACTGCAGGCCAGCTTGGATCATTTTAAGTTGAGGTGACTATTTTGAATTTTAATTTTTCCACTTTCTTTTTCATTATATTTTTTCTTATCACAGCTCACCCATCAATGGATTTCCATTTTACATGCTCATCGAGACTTCCGGCAGCAATGGCGAACATGACTTGGCTAAGATCAATAATTTTGTAGAGATCGGAATGAAGCAGGGCGATATTATTGATGGCGTCGTAGCCAGTGAGCTGGGAAAGATGCAAGAAATCTGGAAGCTGCGAGAATATGCGGCAATATCTTTTGGAAAAGATGGTTATGGATTTTACTATGATCTTTCGCTGCCGCTACGTCGATTCTATGAAATAGTGGATGTGGTGAAGGAGCGTGTGGGATCGCTAGCAACGCGGGTAGCTGGTTTTGGTCATTTAGGTTAGGATAAATTTATTGTTTTAAAAAACAAAATTTTGTTTTTCAATTATTCAATTTGGCTTCGTTCTTCAAAAATTATTCCGATTTCGGTTACGGTTATAGTTAGAAAATGAAAATGAAAAACGATAGTGTTTTGAGTTTTTTTAAGTTTAATGCTCAATTAATTTCGGTTTCTATGATTTAAAAATTTTCGTATTCGGTTTTATTACTTTCTTCATTTTTTTTGCTTCCAAAAGAACGCGTTTTTTCTTACTTTTCAGGTGATTCCAATCTACATTTGAGCGTATCTTGCCCGGAATATACTCAGCAACTTCACCAAAAACTCGAGCCTTTCGTCTATGAGTACACACACAAACTGAAAGGTAGCGTAAGCGCTGAACATGGTATAGGTTTTCTGAAGAAGAATTATTTGAAATTTAGCAAATCACCTCAAGCGGTCATAATGATGCAGGATATAAAGAAGCAGTTGGATCCTAAAGGCATACTAAATCCATACAAGGTGCTGAATTAAACACGAAAAAAATGGTGAAGCGTGTGAATAAGAAATAAACATTCCCTCCCACAACTTTGTTTTAAAACTTTCTATGTTTTTAATATAAAAGCATTTATAGCAATAATATCGTAAATAAAATTTATTTGGCATTTTATGTAGTTGAATTTTATTCCGAAAAGGGACCAGTATAATTTAACTTTAACTCTATAATTTTATTTCCCTTGTTCTACTGATCTTTCTTTCCGTTCATTCCCTTACGCTTAATTTATTTTTACCATTCCGTTCCCGTCGCTGCTTCTCTTTCCTTCCATTTAATTTCCCACGATTTTTTTTCCCTTTATTCTTACTTATCTTTTCGTTATGTTAAGTTTTCATTTCAAATTAATTTTATTGATAGGTTTCTATTTTTTTGTATCATTATTATATTTTTGTTTTGGTAATATTAGTTGTTATAGGTATTAGTTTTTGCTTTTTCCCACAATTATTTTTCTTTATTCTCACTTTTTTTCGTTTTGTTAAATTTCTTTTTCAGTCTTTCCTTTTTATTCTTTATTGACCAATATGGTTTCTGTTTTTATTTTTTTTTTTTTGTTCTTGCTATTTTTATTTTTAACTTTTTTTTATTTTTAAATTTTTTATTTATTTTTTATTTTATTTCTTTATGTTTTATTTTACCGCACCATTTCGAAAATATTTTTCCTGCATTCTTATCTAACTTATCATTTTGTTTGATTTCCTATTTCTTTGCATTGAAGTCCAAGGAAACGCGCTGTTTCAACAGGGTTGGACCAAAGTGATAGGGGGGTTAGAAGAGTATGTTCCGAAGGACACGAAAAAAGATGTTGCGTGTCATGGGGGGTCATACCGCATGCAGGGCATGTGTTCGGTATGGTGGGGTTCAATTAAATTAACCCTGTCCAAATTAATACAGTGTTTTTTGTTAACTCTTGCTTTTTTTGGTGCTTATTTTTATTGTAATTTTTTTTATATTTTATTTTGTTTTATTTTTCCATTCCTCAACAAATTCCTTTACATTATTTTCCACTCCGTTCTTTTTTTTATTTTATTTCCTCTTCATTCTTTATTATTTAAGAATATAGTTTTTATATTTTTTGGTATATGTATTATTTTATTTTTCTTTTATATTGTATTTCTTTTTTGTTGTTTTATTTTTTTTCTAGAACTCCTCGAATTTCCTTTTCTTAATACTCATAGTTTATTTTCGTGATCTTAAGTTTCCTTTTCATTTCGGTTTTTATTCTTTGCAATGACGAAACAGTTTATATTTTTATTTTTTTGTTATTTTTCATTGTTCATTCTACCGCTACCGACCATTTATTCTATTAAGTTTATATTTTTAATATATTATTTTAGTTTTTTGTTTTGCTATGTTTGTTTGTTGTCGTTCCTTGTGGTCGATAAACCCTTCAAGTGCATTCCTGCCACGAAAGACCTTTTTATTTATTATTTTAAATTATTTTATTTTGTTCATAATTTTTTTTTTAGTATGGGCTGACATCGTAGAAACAATAACAAAAACCCAATAAATAATATAAACAATAGTCCATATCATATAACAACCACCATTTCAATTTCATTCCCAATGACCAATGAAACGTCTCAGTAATGAAAAACCAGTTCACTTTAAGTTTGGATGGAGTCTCGATTTCCAGCGAATAAAAAACGCATAGTTTCCCCAAGCCATTAACTGCCAATAGCTTCCAACATAAATACATAAGTATGCCTACCTCAAAAGATTTTGTTGAAACCACAGCCAAATACTGCGTAGCATTGAGAATACAAACCATGCCCATGGGGCAGCCCCTCTTACCACCAATGCTTTGTTAAATGTTGTTTGCACGATTAACAAAGAGAACATATTAAAGAGACATTGCTCTTCCGTCTCTTTAATATCTATATAAATTTATTTTCTCTAACCGGAATATTGCTACTTTGTGAGGTGAAATTTATTTTGGTGGTGGGATTTAACATTGTGAGCAACAATTTTGACATTCGACTTGTTTACAAAGCAACAGCTGATTGTCAAATGTGTTGGGATGAAGAGTGACAGGAAATGTTGCCAGATTGAAAAAGAAATAAGTTAACTCTAGAGGCCAACTTTCAAAAAAATTTTCACGTCTAGAAAAATTTACGTGAAAATTTCTGGATATGTTTAGACATATCAGATGTATAATACCAAAAAATTTTAAAATCTAATGGCGAACTGTAATTATTTTTTATTTGGAACAATTGGTAACATTTTTTCAGGGATGCTAATTTTTCGATTTTAGCCATTCTTGCATTTTCTTTTCTTCAACAGTTAAGATTGAAAAAAGTGAGCAAATCTTTTGAGAAATCACCTGACCGTGATTTAGGCTAGGTAGAAAAAATTGTATTATGCAAATATTCGAAAAAAAAAAAAAAAAATTTGAATTCGTGATATCAGATCCCGAGAATGTTGACATGATAAAAACAAGAAAATGTGCACCCCTAGTACATTTCTACGAAAATAGCATTTATCAATATCAGAAGGTATCTAAAAGTGATAAGTGAAGAGCTCATCAACAACTACGCCGTCCCTCCAACTTCATAAACTTATCTTATTGAAAGAGAAAAATAATAAACATATATTCCCAACAATAAATGTGATTAGTGCGGGATAACGGCAGGATTAGTATGTCTTGAGAAGTTCTATATTCCCAATGCCATTTTGAGCTCTCGAATAGCTTTAGCATAGTTTGGTCAGCTAACAGAGGACTTTAGTCAAACACGTACAGCTCGATTAAACAAAAAAAAATTATTTACAATCAAAAGAAACGATTTGGTTGTTTTTGTAAGGATCAAGAAATGTACCCGAAACCCTCTCAACTTAAGTTTTAGCCGAAGGGAACTTGTAACTTTTTTTTGAATGTAAAAAAAGGTAATAAGAATTTACAGCTACAGCTAAGCATAAAAAGCAATTTTCACTTAAATTTAATTCTCAAACCGCAAGTAATTCACCACTGTGTTCAATTGAGACTAGTGCTGAACATATCTCATTAGAGCCTAGTCACACAATTTACTGCTGGTTTTTTTTTTTCATTGCCTATCATTATCTGGCATTCATTTGTGATTACTTACGTTTGTAGTTTTATATTCGCTTGTTTACTAAATTTGCACACATACAGATTTAGTGCGAAGCGTGCAAAGTATTTTCGTATTTTCGGTAGAGCTGCAGTTTGACATAAAGACCTTGACGCGGTGTGACTTGTGTCCGAGTAGATGGTAAATTAAAACATTTTTCCTGTGATATTTTTTGTTTTGGTAGTGAACTTGATTGTGAGTAAAAGTGAAAGAAATAAAAATTCATAATTAATTAATGGAGCAATAATACTAAAATTGAAAGAATTTCGTTAATGCGTGACAACATTGTTTTTCTTGGTTTTTGTTTTTGCTCTACCTTTGTTTACATACATATACATACAACAGAGAGCAAGGCGAATTCATTATCTACTATAGATTCGCTTTGTATTAGGTGAAAGTGTTTAGCCGATTATCAAACAAAAACTGTGCAAACTATCGAGGTTTCAAAATTTGTTCGAGGAGCCTGCCTTTATGATCTAAACATTTATTTTACCGTCGGCACGTCGGCGTGTGATGTGAATATTCTAGAGAGATAATATTGTGTATAATTTTTTTTTACTTTTTGCCGGCCTTAGGCATTTGGAACTTAATTGGGATGCATGGAAATCGTTGAGCAACATCTAGGAAGCATATTTCTGTGGTCATAAATAAATAAATAAAATAAATAAATAAATAAGCAATAACAGCCTAAGTCGACTTAAGAAATTAGTACAGTTGAAGTTTTTGCTGGCGGTTTTGAATAGCAACATAAAGACATTTGTCAAGACTTTCATTGGTCTTTTATTACTATGTTTATAGACAATTAAATCCAATATGTTTGCCTAAGTTATAAAGCATTTTTGTTACAAAAAATCGCCAGAAGAAACTTCAATTGGTCTAATTTCTTAAGTTGAGTTAGGTTGTTATCGCTCATGACCACCGATTTTTTGTAAAAAGCGTTGGAATTATTTTGCAGATTTACTAAACACGTGCTGATATTTTTGCTTGTAGACCAGGCCCAGGCACTTAGTGGGACAATTGTCCGCATTATTGAGAAACAAATTCACACAGATTATTACGCTCTTTGCTTGCTTCGCTGGTGTGAGCGCACTGATAAACGAAATGCTGTCGTTTGTTTGTGTTCAGTGTCTTACTAGCAAGCAATGAAGCAACAGCTTATGCGGAAGTATTTCACTAATGCGCAACAATTAATTTATTGTAATTATTTGTAGCATAATATGCATTGCATTTGTTCAAACGCATTTTTTATCATGAAATAATTAGTATATTCATGCATTTTGAATAAATTAATTGTTGCGCATTAGTGAAATACTTCCGCATAAGCTATTGCTTCATTGCTTGCTAGTAAGACACTGAACACAAACAAACGACAGCATTTCAGTGGTGCGCTCTCACTAACACTACCTCAATTGCAAAATTGCCTGGGCCTGTTGTAGACCCTCTAAGTCTTTATTTAGAAATGACAGTTACATACATACATATGTATTTACATTGTTATCGATTTTGAATATGAATCGGGGTTCACAATATTTTACAAAAATCAGCGAATAGCCGAATACGAGTTTCTTATCAGAAAGTGGTAACAAATATAAATAAAGCCTATTTGAATGCTTAGCGCACTTCAGACTTGTCTGCAACGACAGATTAAGTTGTGTAATATGAATTGACGTGACACTTTTGATAACGCACACTCGAGTAATCTCATTTACACATTACGGTAGATCGCTATCACTGATCCAAAATCTGATGAATTGCGATTCTGGTTTATTGTAGTAACATTTTACGATTTTTTTTTTTAAATATGAAGGGCTCAGAACCAAGGGAAGTGACTGCGAAATTGATTTGCGATATTTAGAGTAGTTTACTGCCTTTTGAAAATTCTATCTGGGCGTTCATTGTATGGGAAATATATGGCACAATGTCCGAAATGACTCGGATCTCTTTGCCAACAAATAAACACCATATTTCGCTATACAAATATGGGTATAACTCAATTTCAAAAAAAATCTCACTTAGATCCTTTTGGTTCTGAGCATATGCCTTATTTAGTGCGACAAAATATTTTGGAATAATATTTTTGAGGTTAATATTGCAACCTACAAGGCTGATTATAACTTCCCGTGGAATACTTAACCAGTATTCTTTCGTAGCTTTAAAAAAATTTTGACTTCTTTTCTGTTTTTGCTCCTTTTGAGGATAGGTTCTCTATGGGATTGAGATCCGGGGACTAACTAAGCAGGCCGTGTCAAGCGCGCTTAAGCCCGATCAAACTGCAAACGCTTTAATCGATTTCTTTTTAAAATAAATGTCTCGTCAGCACTCTATTGGGGCAAAATATTTGCTCCTAAAACAGCAACTCCTCGTACCACTTAAACAAAAGCCTTCTGATGTAAAGTCGGCTGGGTTTTCTTCGTCTCAATAATACAATCATTCAAAGAGCAAATGCATTTACATAGGTTATGCCAAAAACACCTCAATAGGGGTAGGTCAGAAAACCTGGCTGGAAACACATGGAAACTGTTTCAAGTTCAGCTACCTACAAAAATAATCACCATTTTACAACCTGATTGCACATGTCTAATTAACTTTACAAAATACTTTGTATGCAAGGACGTACATATTTTCACGATAACCACCACCACCACTCCAATCGTCCATCAACTGTTGCTGTTTACCTGCAGTAAAATTTAATTGCCGAGCGCTCGGTCATACATACACCCGAAATACATAAATTATTTCAGAAGGTTTATTTATCTTATGACGAAAGTGTGCTGCATTTACATATCTACATACATACCTTGCAATTTATTCAGTTCCAGTTTGTTCAAGTTTTTATAGCGGCCAGCGAAGAATTTAAACAATTTGTTAGTAAATATTCGTGTTTGTGAAACGAATTGCATTGAAAAAAGGCATGAATTTATGCAAGAAATAACTTATTTTAAGGGAAACTCGAGTTGCATTAATTAGGAAAAACACACACGCACGAACACGAATAGAACGAATTGTACACACACGCCAGCGCGTCCCCTTTTCAATGAGTTAAATTCGGTTCATTTGCAACGGCGCTACACGAATTCCATTGCTAAATATTCATCATTGAGGGTAGCGAACGTTTTTAACACTTGAAAATATGCATTTTTGCTTCATTAGCACTTTTTAAGCAAAGAAAGCAAAACTTACAAACAAAAAAAATTACAATTAGACGAACGAGTGTGTGAAGGGAAAAACAAAATGTCAACAAACAATATCCAATACATAAAATACACATTAAGTTGGCTGCAGTTATGTGGGTCTTGTAATGAGTTCCACTGTTTGACATTTCTTTCTTTTTTTGTTTTTTTAACTAGTGTGCATAGTGGAAGAAAATCTCACAAGAGCCGTCAAAATGTTTGTTGGTGTGGTGAATTTACTGGCGCAGTCCACCACTGCTAGCAAAACCGTGCTCTTAAATTGCGAAGCGCAATAAAGGGAAAGAGAAAAACCAAATGGGGAGCATTCTCTCACAAACATCATTACAAAATTTGGAGCACTTGCAAACATCATCTCTGTCTCTTTCTTTTAATTTTAATAAGCACCGCCTTTTGATTGTTTGAAATTTACTAGCCTCCACTAAATATAATTGCTTGATTTAAGTTGAATTATTTTCACATAATTTATACTCGTTAGCTTTAAAAAAAAATCAATCGAATATAAAGTCACACCGACAATTATCAGTGAAAAATTTTGTTAAGATTTAATTCGATTGGACAGCTCATGCACTCAATTTAATTCCGGGTATAACCAAAAAAAGCGTATTCGACTTCACTATGTACTTAAGTTTCAATTTAAATTCTTTTTATTTTTTAGAAGATGGCTGTAAATGGCTTTCTGCTGCGTTCAAACTTTGTTAAATCATTCATTAGAACGTACAAAGCTTCTGGGATTCCGGAATTGACACAGGTATGTATCCCATTGAGGGTTAACATATTCCTCTAAACTAAAATTTTTATGTTCTTACAAAAGAAAATATGTATGTACATCTATTACAATTAATTAAACTAAACACGAAGAAAAAGCTAAAAAAAAATATATATTAATAAAATTGCAATAAATTTAAATAAGATTCTAAACGAACAAAAAAGTTATGAAAAAACAATTTTATTAAAAATAAAGGTACAAAACCATAGTCGTTGTTAACACCGATCTAATGAAAATATTTACTCAACTTAAAAAACACTTAAAATTTTTTTCAATCATGTTATTTTAAGCAAAGATTTTAGCTAAAATGAAATGTAAGAGGGCCCGCTTATAAAAAAAAATTATGTTTTTTGGTGGTAGGAAGAAATAGTTTATGTTTTGCAAGGTCACGCTGTATCAACTACATATTTAATTCACAAACCATATCACAAACAAGCGAAAAAACCAAACTCAAGATTGGTGTAAGCATTCTGACATCGCGCGACCATAGACACAAACCGTGATTTTAAAATGTGAGAGTAACTTTGTCGTCATTTAAAAATGAAAACTCAGACATAAAATGGTGTTTAGATACAACTCTATTTAAATTTGACTATGATTATGGACCAAAATGTTTTTTTTTTTTTAAATTATATGACGATACCTGAAACTGAGAAATATCTGGAAAGATTATTTAAAATTGTCCAATGCTTCACCTTCTTTGTCCAAAGCCTCTCTGTAGTTTCAAGTTTCTTATTTAATCATTAAGCTATACTTGTCGAAGAGACCAACTCGTGTGGTGTTCGGATATCGCCTTCTATTCAATATTAGAGATCTTTTAATTTTTTAGGAGGAGAAATCGATACCAAAAAAATATCGAGGGAAAGTACTCGACACCCACTCATTTACTTTTTTTTTAAGACATTTAGATTTTTTAAGAATACGATCCTTAATGTATGGTTAATGCTAATCGGCAGTTTAATTTACAGAAGTTCCTCAGTTATCATTCACAATGGACATAAGTGTGTCCGAGAGGAAGCTTCTCTTTAACTGAGTTATTTTGATTATCTGTTTTTCCGACAGGGTGAATGCTAGATTTATACTGGAACGATTTTCCGTTATCCCTTGTAAATTTTTGCTTTTTTACAAATCGGTTTTGGCGATCCGCCCTCTTCAGTGTAAATTTTCGTTCGTCCTGGTCTCAAATGGTAGAGCAGAGTAAGAGGGAGGCCATCACTCCGATGGAAGACCAAGTGGTTTAGTGTTTCAAATAAACACAGTTAAGAGCCAATTTAATAAAAACACAAAATTAATACATGATATCTTCACTGTTCGAAAAAGGATATCATTCTATTCTAGGAATTCAAAAAAATCTTCCATAGTCTTTGCTGCCTATACCTCCCGACTATAGTTCAGTTTAGTATATTGTTCCTCCACTCAACGCTGCATGGGTCAGTTGGTGCTTCGCAGCTTTGTATTAACACTAATTTCGGGTATCGTTTTAAGCGCTAGGTCATTCACTTAGTTGGCCACCTGCACCAGTTCATTTCGGGCTCCTGGTGTAGGTTATTAACCTAGACCTAAAGTTCGAAGAACTATTCTTACAAAGCGCTACACCGTAACCGTAGAGCAACCCTTAGTAGCGCAATGTTGAGTAAAGTATAGACGCTCTGTCGGAATCTTTCAAGTCTTTTTGCAACAACTTCGCATTTAGTTCAACAACCAGCGCACCAGCTACGCCTTTCTAACGCGTCATCTTGTGGTTGATGTTGGTGGCACGCAAGCACCCCATTTAATTCAGAGCGAAAGAAAAACAAAGACACAACGTCGCATAAAGAAAAACTCGTTAGGGGTGGCTTTATGTTGACTCTTTTACGAATTGCTGCAGTTGGGCTACCAACGAGGAATGTATGTACATATGTAGGTATGTATATCGTCCCTCAACTCGCCTCATTTCATTGCAGGTGCGACATAATGTAAAGCGTGGCAATTACGCCACTTTAGACGGCAAAGATGTGGCTTTCTTCGAATCCATTGTTGGCACGAATCATATGCTGCAGGAAGACTTACAGGGCTATAATGTGGATTTCTTACGTAGTGTGCGCGGTGAGTAAGCGGATTAAGGGTTGAGTTACAAATTGTAAAGTTATGCTCAAATTAATCAAAATTCTCAGGTAACAGTCAATTGGTGTTGAAGCCCAGTTCGTCAGCGGAAGTATCCGCCATATTGAAATATTGTAATGCACGTAAATTGGCCGTTTGTCCGCAAGGTGGCAACACTGGTTTGGTGGGTGGTTCAGTGCCAGTTTGTGATGAGATTGTTTTGTCGCTATCAAATCTAGACAAAATACTGCACATCGATGAGATTACTGGCATCGCGTCGTGTGAAGGTGGCTGCATATTGGAGAATCTGGATTTGAAGGCAAGAGAAATGGGTTTGGTGGTGCCACTCGATTTGGGAGCTAAGTCAAGCTGTCACATTGGTGGTAATGTGTCCACAAATGCTGGTGGTTTGCGCGTATTGCGATATGGAAATTTGCATGGCAGCGTTTTGGGTGTGGAAGCGGTTTGTATTGTTTTTCTTTGCTGTTTCTTTTTTTTTGACTTTGTTCGTTTACGTTTGCAGGTTTTGGCCAGTGGCGAAATTCTCGATCTTATGTCTGACTTCAAAAAGGACAACACCGGCTATCATCTGAAGCATCTCTTTATTGGTTCTGAGGGTACACTCGGTGTGGTGACTAAAGTTTCTATATTGTGTGCACCGCAGCCGCAAGCTCAGCATGTAGCCTTTTTGGGTGAGTAAACTAAAGTAGGAAACTCGATTTTTTGCGGGGGGTATCAATCAGTTTGTTAGCTTTATGGCCTCAGTCTTGAAGTCCCGGAAGGTCAAGAAGCTATTTCATAGGAAATTAAGATGTCGTTGTTGTTGTTTAACCAACTAAATCACACCCCGAAGGTTTTGGGGAGGGAAGTCAAGTATTCAATTTTTGGTTTTTGTCCCATGCATCCCAACTTGCTTCGAAGCGCGAGATCCGGTGTATGTAACCTAAGAAGAACATTGAGTCCGACTGTGATGAGCTTGGCCTAGCGTCTTATGGAAGCAAAGCCCAAAAGTTCTACCAGAAAATCCAATGAACGACGGAAGGTCTCTGTTCAAACAAGGATCGCCGAAAACTGCAAGTTAGGTATTTCTGCCGTAAGAGGCTACCAATATCTAAGACAGGAAGATTCAAGGGGTCAAACAAATATTTCCCGAAGCAGACGGGCCCGTACCGAAGCCCCCCGGATTCATGCGCGTATCCGGAACACTTTCCATACCTCCAGGAAGAGTTTCTCTATATTTTGAATGACTTTTTGAGATTTTTTATTAGCAGTTGTTGTTGTTATTTAATTACCACTCTTTGTCAACGCTTTCTTTTCCAAGGTGTACCTACCTTCGAGGACGTACTGAAGACTTTCCGTAATGCCAGACAGTTTTTGGGTGAAATTCTCTCTTCCTGCGAACTGATAGATGCCGTATCATTAGAATGCAGCGTTTCACACTTCAAACTCAAGTAAGCCAAAACTCCCTCCGCATGCATGACCCTACCGTTGACCCTACTCCCTTCCCCCTTTTAACTAGCTCACCAATTGAAGGTTATCCCTTCTACATGTTAATTGAGACTTCGGGTAGTAATGCCGAACATGATATGGAAAAGTTCAATCGCTTCCTGGAGCATGGCATGGAGAAGGGACAAATCCTTGATGGCACCATCACCGGTGAAGTGGGTAAAATGCGCGATATTTGGAAGTTGCGTGAATTGGTACCCGTTGCGTTGGCCGAGGATGGCTTCTGTTTCAAATATGATATCTCCTTGCCGTTGCGTGAATTCTATCACATTGTTGATGTGATGAAGGAACGTGCCGGTCATTTGGCTAACCGCATTAGTGGTTATGGGCACTTGGGTGAGTAAGAATTGTTTACAATTGAGTAGTTGATCCATTTTTTATATGTTTGTAACTGTAGGCGATTCTAATTTACACTTGAACATCACATGCCCCGAGTTCACACCAGAAATCTACAAATGCATTGAACCCTTCGTCTATGAGTTTACGGCACAGCTTAAAGGTAGCATTAGCGCTGAGCATGGCATCGGTTTTTTGAAACGGAATTACTTGAAATATAGTAAAAGTGCGCCGGCAATCGAGAAGATGCGCGAGATGAAACAACTCTTGGATCCCAAAGGCATCTTAAATCCATACAAGGTGTTGAACTAGTAGGAGTTGATGCTGTTGGACATTTGTATAAAGCCGATATTTAAATTATGTGAAAAAAATTGTTTGACTACAATAAAAAGTACGTGTATATATGTATATATGTAAATATGTAGCAGAGGACTCTTTAAATTGGAGGCATCGGTGCGTTGGTCGTATCGCTGTAGTCATATTCTTAACGTAAGAGCAAAACCAGCATGCAATTGGTCGGTAAGGTTACGTTACAGATAGTAGCACCAATAATTGATTACATTACATTGTTTCTTATAAGGTTGGTTGGATCAGCCGTTTTATAGGGTTACCGATAACTCACCAATGATTGCAGCTTAAAGCCCTGTTAATGGTGACATAGCCATATCCAGAAAAAACAGCTGATCCAACCAACCTTATAAAAATCAATTTATTAATTGAATTTTGGTTTTCCTACAATATCCAGAAACAGCTGATTGCTGATTATGCAGCAAAGTGAAAGAAATCTGTTGTTTATGATGAAGTTTACCATCCACTGACAGCAATTGTTAGCTGTTTATGGTTATGGCTCCAATATGTGATATAGTTATGACTATGGATTTATAGGTGAGGAAGTTTGTCTGCCGATTTATGTAGAGCCTTATAGGAGAATTCTGTAAGCTGTCTCTAGTCACTAATAGAGACACTGTCTCACATCTCAAGTCTCAAACAAAGAGTCACTAATTTGTCAGCTGATTGTAGGCAGGTCACAAACAAGAAAATATAGGGTTAAAAATTAAATAAGTTAAAAAATTGTTTTTTAAAGTTTGAAATCGTTTATAAATATTTAAAAAAATAATAACTAATGAATAAAAAAAGAAAAAACAAAAATAATAAACTGTGCCCGATCCTGGGTTCGAACCTGCACCGCTCACGTTGTACCCCGAGACACTTACTACCTGCACTATTGCAACATTTATTTGAACGCTGTCAAATGCTGTAGTTCAGATTTATGCATACCGGTTTTTACCACACATCAATGGTGAACCTTTTGTCATTTTCTCTTACAGAATACCGAAATCAGCGACAGTCACAAAAATTGTATCTAATGAAAAATCTCAAATTTAGTTACTTGAGATGAGACAGACTTACAGAATACAGCTATTAAACTCATGTTTTTACTTTAACAGATAAGTTGATTGTCTACTACAAAGGCTTTAGCCCAATGAACCTTTGCTTTGCTTCTAGAACTGTCAAAATTAATTTGAACTCTACTAAAATGTATGAAAGTCGGCCAAGTCGCAGCCTTAGCTTACTGCTTGATGTGCTTTATTGTGCTATGTATGTTGACGATTGCGTAAAGCTCAACATTAAATATTCTAAACTGCTCATATTTTTTATGTTGAAGTATAGAACGCCTGCAACGCCCAATAGGCTATTCATGGCACGCCACCTTTATGTATGTGAATCTAATTAGATCCAAAAGCTCAAGCAAACGTTGAAAGCTCAATATGACCAACTGACGTTGTACGCAAAGCTCCAAAACAAACTAGTGGCTCCAATCAGCCCCACTATTCGTCAACACTACTTTTGCCGGCTGTTCGCAAATCGTCAGCGCCAACAGACTCGTTGATATTGCACTACCTTTGAACCAACTTTGAACACACATTCAGTAATCGCGCGATTGCCAACAAGTTCGGTACATTAACGAAAGTTAAGCTAGAGGAAATCTGAAAGTAGCGGTGTGAAAGCGGGTGAATAAACTTGGCGAAATAGAAAAAAAAGAACGGTGTAGTGATCGACGGTAAAAAAAAGTGTCGGCAAAAGAGAGACGAAGGTGCAGTGGAAGATTGTATATTTGAAAAGTATTTGGGAAAAAACAACAACTAAAGCAAAGGAAAAATCATGTCAGCGTAAGTATATATGTAGCTGATTGTAATATATTCCTATAACTTTATGACATACATGCGTACATACATACATATATAGCGGCCCTCTAATCACCTCACTCACTTAGAATTACAAAAACAATTGGGTTGGCCAATGGATTGGAGAGGCTTGAGAATTTGCTTGCTCATTTTGCAATGTGAGCAACTTTGCTCAGTCATACATATGTATACACATTAGGGTGTGTAACTTTTCAGGGTTTTTTCTTAGTCCAATCCATGGATGATTGCGTGATGTCAATGCAGTGCGAGTTTAACAAGAAAATAAAAAACTTGTATGAATGCTGTGGATTGCCAAATTCATAGAGATTAGAATTACACCTCAACAAAAAGAGGTTGTTAGGGGCGTGGCACCTCCCACACGAATGGAATTTTGGTAATTGTTTCCTTTGGGCGCATTTTGACATTTCATTAACAGAGCTACAAGTTTTAACTGTGAGAATTTCACTCCGTAAAACTTGTAAATGACAGCTGATCGTAACAAGGGACAGCAACAGCAAAAAATCAAAAATTTGAACTATTAACCAATCGAAATGTCAGCAGCCTTTTTTTGCTGCAAGTTTTTACTGACTCCTGTTTGGTTGATCCTTTTTACCTTTTGCGTTTCGTGGGTGTTTTTCGTCATTCTCATTTTACTTACATACACTTTTTGCAAGTTTTGAACGCTAAAAAAGCTTTCGATACTGATATTAAAACGCCTCTTTTGCTACCTCTTAGGACATGTTTAGAACGGAATGTTTTTAACAGTTGTCTTGTGAAAAAAACCGAGATCAGTGAAAATCAGGTGAGAATTGTTTAACGATTAATGTGCATGTTGTGAATTCTGATAATTTCGATTATTGAAACGAACAGATGACCTCTGTCTTTTTAGATATATGTACCTACCCTAGTCTTATTAGATATACTTGCCTGAAATTTAGTTTAGAGAAATTCATGGAACGACTGTCAAATGAGCTATGATTATTTTTTTGGTTTATTTTATTTGCATTGCATGTTATTGTAATTCATAATCAGTTTATGAAACATTCCGAAGATACCTATTGTTTATGTTTTGTAATCCCAAATCAGGGTTTTTCACAGCGAAAATGCGGAGGCCAGCGCTAATACCTCAGAGCCACAAATGCTCACAACCAATTAATACATATAAGGTGTCTTTTTTTTTTTAATTTTTTCCCAATGAACGTTTTGACTTTTCAAAACTTGCCCAAGTAGGACACACCCTAATGCACACTTTCATATTTACATATGTATGTATATACAAAAGCCCTGCAAAAAGCATTGGTCCTATAACACAAAATTAGTGGTATATAGATAGCTAGAAAAATCTAGTTTTTATCTAGACCAATATGACTAGTTGTGCGCATGTAGTTTTGCTTTGCCGAATTGAAGAAATATATTCACTTGTTATGTTAATGAGCACAAAAATTATGTATAGACCAAACGGTCTATCTTTGGTCTGGACTGTACACGGCATAAATGGTAGAATGGTAGACCAAGCCTAGGACATGCTCCGTGTAAATTGGTCCTATGGTTTTACATGAGATTGGTCTAGACTTGGTCCGGTAGTATGTCAACGAAAGACTGTATTTTATACAGTCTTAGACCAGACTCACTTTTTGCAGGGAGGGTACTCATGTTAAGCGCTGCATATGGGAAAATGATGAATAAGGGCGGATGATCAACTTCGTTGCACCTCAACTCATTGAACTGACAAAACTTTATAGAAAAAAAAAAAAGACTGACTGATTAAATTTTATGACACACAAAACTATGTAGTATTTTTCTATATACGAGGCGAAATTTTATTAGAGTTCAAAAGGTCTTCCAGCTAATTCTTGTGATTTGTACAATTAACATGGTAAATTTGGGCTTGTATCAAGTTTCCAAAGCATGCATCAGGTGGTTAGATGAGTGGCCTCACAAACATTTTTTTATACTTTATAATAATTTGAAAACCTCTCGCCATTACAGAAAAGCAGATATTGCATTA
The DNA here is from genome assembly GCA_951509765.1 of Sphenella marginata. NCBI lineage: Eukaryota > Metazoa > Arthropoda > Insecta > Diptera > Tephritidae > Sphenella > Sphenella marginata. Next base: position 23,960,845 of record OX608081.1, on the reverse strand, counting down.
ATTGGCTTGGCCGTTATGGGTCAAAATCTCATATTGAATATGAATGATAATGGATTTGTTGTTTGCGCCTACAATCGCACTGTTGAGAAGGTGAGTAAGTATTCAGCAAGCGTTTGTGCGATTGCAATAAGATTATGAAAATGTAAATGTTTGACTTTGCTTTCACATTCACTTTTTGTAAACGCCTGTGTTTTCCTACTTTCTGTGTGTTTAGGTCAATCAATTTTTGCAAAATGAGGCTAAAGGTACCAAAGTGATTGGCGCTACATCGTTACAGGATATGGTGAACAAATTGAAAGTGCCACGCAAAGTCATGATGCTAGTCAAGGGTAAGTTTAGAGAGCGGGAGAACGTCCAACGCCAATGTCACTGTCAATGTCAATGTTAACACTCATACAAATAGTCATACATCCATGCGTGCTGATAAACATACATATGTATGTATGTACATATGTAAACCGGTCGAAAACTCAAATTTGATTAATTTTATACATAACATTATGCTTAAATAGGTAGGTACTCACGTTTGCATTATCTATTTGCTGATTTAAGTGTCTTTAGTTTATTTGCAAATGTAATCGCCTATCGTATCTGCACAATCATGCATACGTGATAATTTCGTCAGGAATAGAATATGGTGATCATAGGGCTAACGTGTATGTGAGGTGATCCACAAATACTCACGCATGCAAAGTGTAGTGGTACAGTGAAAACTACTTAAGATGAACAACGAACGATGAATGTTTAACAACGGGAGAGCCCCTTATGACAGCAAATTACTGAACACGGCGCATGTAACGGCTATTTGTCTACACTCACAGATGATTTAGGGAGTGCTTGAAATAAATTCTGATCTTTAAAAATAATTCGCGAAAAGGGTGATGTCCTATTCGTTAGCCGATCTAGACTCATTACTGACAAGTAGATTAAAATACACGGGTTTCTTCGGTTACAAAAGTAGATACCGCGGTAGTCGTGCTTGTACCAGAAGCTCCAAGTGCCGGAACGTCCCGAATGTATATCCGGTAAAGGACTGCCCACACCGGTATTACTCTGCTAAACATTCCACACATCTCTTCAATTGGTGAAGTCAAATATTTCCACTTAACAATACCAAAACTATGAGCACGTACGACTATTTGTATGGATGTATATTGCTACTCGAACTTACCAAAAGCTTTATTGTTTACTATACTTTATTTTCAATCTCAATAGCGGGCGATGCAGTCGATGACTTCATTAACCAATTGGTGCCACTCCTTTCACCCGGTGATGTTATCATTGATGGTGGCAATTCCGAATATCAGGATACCGCACGTCGCTGTGATGAGCTGAAAGCCAAAAAAATACTCTACGTCGGTTCTGGTGTAAGTGGTGGTGAGGAGGGTGCACGCCATGGTCCATCACTCATGCCTGGTGGACATCCCGAAGCATGGCCACTAATTCAACCCATTTTCCAAGCTATATGCGCAAAAGCTGACAATGAACCATGTTGCGAGTGGGTGGGTGAAGGTGGTGCTGGACACTTTGTAAAAATGGTACACAATGGCATTGAATATGGTGATATGCAATTGATTTGTGAGGCTTATGATATTATGAAAGCGCTTGGACTGACACAAACGCAAATGGCAGCTGAATTCGATAAATGGAATAAGGCTGAATTGGATTCATTCCTTATTGAAATCACACGTGATATACTCAAATACAAAGATGATAAAGGTTTTCTGTTGGAACGTATACGCGATACGGCTGGTCAAAAGGGTACTGGAAAATGGACCGCTATTGCTGCGCTACAATATGGTGTACCTGTGACACTAATTGGCGAAGCAGTATTCTCACGTTGCCTGTCAGCATTGAAGAATGAACGTGTGGCGGCGAGTAAGCAATTAAAAGGACCCGGTGTGAAACCCAAATTGGATGATTTACCTACATTCTTGAATCATATTAAATATGCCCTGTATTGTGCGAAAATTGTCTCGTATGCTCAAGGTTTCATGTTGATGCGTGAAGCTGCTAAGGAGAATAATTGGAATTTGAATTATGGTGGTATTGCGTTGATGTGGCGTGGCGGTTGTATTATACGCAGGTACTTACTCTGGCAGTGATTGCTTTATTTTTATTTTTATTTATATTCTCTTTTCTCCTGTTTTAGTGTCTTCTTAGGCAACATTAAGGATGCTTACAAAAGCAATCCACAGCTTTCGAACTTATTGCTGGATGACTTCTTCAAGAAAGCGATTGAAGTGGGACAAAATTCTTGGCGTCAAGTAGTGGCCAACGCTTTTCTGTGGGGTATACCAGTGCCAGCCCTATCCACAGCACTCTCCTTCTACGACGGCTATCGCTCAGAGAAATTGCCAGCAAACTTATTACAAGCGCAACGTGATTACTTCGGCGCTCACACTTATGAAATTTTGGGAGCAGAAGGTAAATTTGTGCATACCAATTGGACCGGTACAGGTGGTAATGTGTCTGCCAGCACATATCAAGCGTAAATGTTATTATCGAAGCAAGTAAAGCAAGTCGTTCAAAATAACATTCCACTTTTCATCTTCTAAGAAATAATTTTAACTTCATTTTGTACAGAACTTTTTATGTACGTTGATACGGCTTACTAAAGTACATACTATGTACATAAAATATACATTCATAGAAATGGTGTAAATAAAAGAAATACTGGTTTAAGCGAAAACATACTTAACTTTACAGATCTTTTATTTTATGCTGTATCGGAAAAAAATTTAAATTGTATCCTACTAACCTAAATGCAGTAACGTCTTGATATAAACAAAGTAATTATCAATGTATTGCTAACGATACCAGCGATTCATAACAATGTGCAACAGTAATCAGGGCCCTTAAAAATATTTTGTTTTTCATTTATTTAGTACGGCGCAGTGCTTTTTTGGGCTGTTCGATCACAAGTTTTTCGGTTGAGTATAAGTGTCCAATGATCACCTAAAAATAAATGTAGACGGAGATATATGAACTATGTATGTATGTCAAGTGCTGATAAGTTTAGATAAGATGAAAATAATAATGACTTTGCTAGATATGGGTTGCTACATATTTCCCGTTTCTCGCGGTTTTTTTTTTTCATTTAGTCCGACTCATTCTCTCTTTGAGGCAACTAACGACAATAGGAACCAGGAAGGGAAGCTTATTTTCACTGAAGCATCATCATTACATATGCTCCCCAAAACAATGTATCTCGAATAATTGAAAGAGTTGTTTTTAACGAAAGTGACAGTCCTTTGCCGCATATAAACTTGGTGGCGGTAGCGAATTGATATGACCAGTGCTATGTCCCCCCTTCTTCTGCAACCAAGGAGAATATGGGTAGTGACAGGCCTTTGTGCATTTTCGTTGCCTCTTACGACAGGTGCTCCAAACACCTAAGCCGCAGGTCAGTGTCCACTTCAAAGACTTGTTTGTTGTAAGCTCTCAGGCCCACTCATGAATTTGGATTGACCATTTTCATAATGAATTAACAGCTTTTGGGCTGGAAAAAGCCTAAGTCTGTCCGAGAAGCCAGTCTGTCGTGGAAGTGTCAAAAACCGTCTCTGCTAGCTAGTCAGAGAATACCTGGACGCAAGTTCTCGGAAGTAGTTAACTTCTTGAACCGCATGCAAAAAATTCTTCGCTCAAGGTCGTTGTTTTTGTAATTAACAGTGCTTCGCCCTGTCTAATGGGCAGGATCACTCTAAGGAGGTTGTTGTTGTTTTTGTTGTAGCACTAATTTGCCCTGCCTAGGTAGTCAGTATCAACCTTACCCAATATTGTCATCGAACTCTTCTAACGGAACTCCCAGAAACCTAGCGGCTTCAACAGGGGAGGACCAGAGGGATATGGGTGTTAGAAGAGTAGGCTCGGATGAGCAGACAAAAAGATGGTTAGTAGTATGGGGGGACAAGCCGCATGCCGGACAAACATTAGGCAAGTCGGGGTTCAGTCTGGATAGGTAAGAGTTTAACCTATTACAATATCCAGACCGGAGTTGGGCCAGCATCACCCTAGTCTCCCTAGGCAGCTCGCGCTCCTCTTCGGCAACGGGTGGTGTTGTTGCCTGAAGAACGGCGTTCACCGGGAGAGAGCCAACATAGGAATTTACCGAATTTGTGTGGATGAGGGTGAGGGCCTGCCGGTGCACCTTAGGATCAAACGGCGTGGAAATCAGGTGCCGGATCTCATCGTAGTATTTGCGTAGATGGCTCCTTATGCTCCTGGGGGCGGATCCTCGTTGATCAGGCGTCCGTTCGGATGCTGCGGTTTGCAACAGTTGAACAGGAATTGCCTGGTCAACATCTCGCTATGCTCTTTAACGGCGAGCATTTTCGCTTCATTATGTAAGGAGGTAATTTGGCACAGCTTATGGTTTAATTTTTACAGAGAGAACATACGTGGGAATCCATTTTCTAGAGCCCTCTTCATGTTGTTGACTACTACCAATCGCATGCTTTAACTTGATTTAAGTCTTACTGCTCACTCCCGGTGTGTAGGGGATAAATAAATCATTCATACCACATGAACGGACTCTATTAACAGCCCAGTACTGGACCGACAAAGTACTTCCTTAATCCGCAGTTTTCAGTAAACAACATCAGCAGCAATGCTGGGTTCAGTTCAGAACGCACTAGATGGAGACTTATGTGCGATATGGAAGATGCCGATTCAGTGATGTTAAGAGCGGAAGGAGGGGGGAAGAAGAGCCCAACCGTTATCTCTGTCACCTCTCCAAGGACCATTCACAATCCATCTACGAAAGGTGTATTCTCTAGAAAATATGAACGCATACGTGCACACAATTAGCAACGGAGAAGTTGTCCACCTATATGTTTCTTACTAAAGGGGGTGGATGACAAAGAAGCTTCACAGTGGCCATATCAATTCGTTCACCCAAAATAGCCAGTGGTTTTTAATCCAGCTAAGGAAGTCTATCTGGGAACATGTACACAAACCATATGGAAGTGTTTTTGTAGCTTCTCACACAAACAATCCAACATTCTTCCTTTACAGCTCCAATTGACATTTATTTACCTCTCTACCCTACTTATTCAACCCACCTTATAACACAGATAAATTACTTATACTAATAATCAATAGACATTTTCTAACCTGTCGCCTTATGAGTTCCAAATTTTTATTCGCTTCCACTATTTTTTCATCGATCACCGCAAAATCACCTATACTCCGGTTTTCGCGAAATGTGTCGCGTATTTTTCGTATTGCAAACATTCTAAATTATAAAATCAACATAAATAATTATATGACTTGTTAAGTATTGCAGCAAAATCATTTTGTTTGGTAATAATCATCCAAACCTGAAATTGTAGGCTGGTATTTTCTCAGCTTCCCGCAAAAGGTTGCGATAAATTGTAATTACTTGTCGTCTTGTGGACATTTTCAATAATTTGTTTCGATTTAAGCAATTTAGTTGCCGGCTAAAATTGTAGCTGTCTTATGAAATTAAAATAAATACACGAATTGGCGCAAACGCATTAAAATCTTAAAATTGAGGAATAAATGAAAGGATGAAATGTCAAAAACATATGATGGTTCATCAAACAGCTGATGCACATCTAGTACAATCATAAGGTCAAACCGTGCTATTACAATGATACCATTTTTGTACAAATTGCTAAGGTTGTGTACCAATTGAAAGCATTTTACTAAAAGCAAAGGAAAATGGGTTGAACCAGAGAAGCTTCGACGTTGAGAATATCCATTAACGAATGAAGGTGAACGGCAAATATTAGCTTTGTTCGCGTACTAAACTTCTAAAAAGTGTAAGTAAAATGTGAATGACGTAAAACACTCTCGAAACGCCAAAAGTAAAAAGTTTCAAGCGAACAGGCGGCAGTAAAAATTTGCAGTAAAAACAGCTGTTGCCATTTTGATTTGTTAAAAGTTTTTAATTTTTGTTGTTGTATTCCCTTGTCACGTGCAGCTGCTTTTTACAACTTTTACGGAGTGCAATTCCCATAGTAAAAACTTGTAGCTCTCCCTGTCAATGAAATGTTAAAATGCGCTGTCCCGCTGCAAGTGTTTTGTGGAAGCTAACACTTTCTCAGAAAAGTTTTCAAAAAAAAATATGTATAAAAATTGTAATGTACGCGAACAAAGCTATTGTGCTCAAAGGCCCATCAGCTCCTAAAAGTAGGCAACACTGTTTTCATTTCCGCTATGCTATTACAATGTACCGTAATCTTTGCAACTAAATTCCACCATATGTCCTCGTAGTACGTTCGCAGCTTTTCACCGAGTACTTGTTGTGTGGGATCGTGTGCTAATTGAATAAAATTGATTTTTTTTTCTCTAAAATTTCCTGTTAGTAAAAGTAGCAAAATGCTTACCAAGGGCAGCAAGAACTACGCTATCCGTGAATAATAAATGGGTAGTGCCTGTAAATACTAATGAAATAAAATATGAATAGTTTACAAAGTGAACAGATGGAAGGAAAATTCGATAAGGATTTCAATTCACTTGCACACAACAACAACAAAGAAAATGCCATTTGTACGATATCATTAGTGGAGGTGGCGAATAAGCTCAAAGACGTCGAGAATGATTGCGGGGATGAAGGTCAACAACTTGACGAGGATGAAACGATTTTTCTTCAGCAACGTTGCAACAATCAATCGCGCGTAAGCAAAAATGCAGCTGTGGCAAATATGGAGGCGCAAACACCCACCTCACCAACGTCGACACCTTCAGCTTATTCCGCACAATCAACACCACGCACACATGAATCCTCCACGTTTGCATGCAAGCAAAATAAAACGGAAAGTGGCGAAGAGGAAAATGAAGACGACGAAGAAGTAGATGAAAACGTAGAAAAAAGTAGCGCAGTGAATTCAGCATTAAATAATATTGATGATAGAGAGCACAATTTTTTTGCTGACACATGTAAGGAAACTCATGCCATGTTCGCTGATGATGAACTAATAACGCCAGAGAATTTTGGTGATCACTCATCACCACATCCGTTAAGTGAACGTTGGTCACCGTTGGGAGCGAACTATGATGATGCCATGAGTCCTAATTCTGAGTTATTGAGCCCCGAATCTGAATTGGAGCTGTTAAGTTCGGATAGTCAGGACAAGCAGGAATTACTGCGTGGCGATGCTAACGAGTTAGTACGTTTGAGGAGTATGGAAGAGGAACAGGAATTGTTAACCAGTTCTTTAATGGCTTTGACTTCACATTTCGCACACGTTCAGCTGCGTGTGCGGCAAATCGTGGAAGCTCCTTCACATGAACGTGATCAATTACTCAAAGACTTGGAGGAATTTGCATTTCGCGGCATACCGGAAGTAAGTAGAAAAAAAATTAGAGTGTACAAAAATTTTCAAATTGTATCTTATCTTCTTTACAGCCCATTGTACCCGGTGCAGCGGGCACTTCGAATAACCAATCGTCAACCCACTCACAACCTGACGATGAAACTGTGCGTCAAAGGCAATTCGAACTCATCGAACATCTTAAATCTCAGCTTAGTGAACTTGAAAAATTGGCATATGAATCAGGAGCACCGGTGCTGCCACAACACATTTTGCTTGAAAAGCAAAAAATCATCATTGACGAGCTTAAAAACAAACTCAATCTACAAGTTGATGAACGTGATTTACCTGAACTCAGTTCTGAAGAGTTAAAGAATCATGTAGACAATGCTATTGGCGAATTTGTTGGACCGCTGCGTATGAAAGAACAATTGGTGGCACAATTGAAAACACAAATAACCGATTTGGAACGATTTATTGCATTTTTACAATGCGATACAGATGACTCACAAATGAAGGCTCTTAGCAGTAATGAAAAGCTCAATGAACATTACAATAGTTATGTGGCTAAGAAGAAAGGCGAAAGAGAACGAAAGAGGCATGCTTTGACTGCGCAGGATAGCCCAATAGAGGATGCAACTAATTCATTGCAACCAAATACTAGCCGCGAGGCAGCACAACTGCAACAAAGTGCAGGAGATACTTTGAACAGTAAAGCCCACAGCTTGTTGGATAAAGCCTCGTTGTTAATGCAAATGTTCGCCACCACACATTTTGGCGCAAAAGCTGATCAATTTCAAAAGAATACATTGAAGAAGACTTCAAAGGGAAATCATTGGGGGTGAGTACAGAATAAAAGTGTATTTTTTAGAGATAAAACTGACGTGGGCAGGAATTAAAATATTGCAAAATGAGACTTTTTGAGCTTTGCGGAGCTACAACCTCCGCTGTTGAAGCAGTTGATAAATTTTATTTACTTTTTTTCAGTGATCTACGCGCCCAACTCGAAGTGGATATTCAAGAAGTCGCCTCCCTCGCTGCGACCTTAAGTTTCGATCGTGAAAAGCTAGCCACAATGAAGCGAGCATTAAAGAATTCAAATCGTAATATTAACACCAACAACCAAGCTTTGAATGCACACAATGGCGCCATCACGATCCCACCAAGAACGCTCAGTCAAGCCGCCACCACAAGTCGGAAAGAACTCAAAACATATGCGGTATCATCTGATTCCGATGAGGACACCTACCATTGTTATGCCTGGGAGCGAAATTATAACCGCAAAACACATGGGCCACGTTTCAAAGGTGGCGATTCTATAGCAACTATAAGCCGTGAGCTAACAACAGCGGTGCGTAAAAATTTCGCCATGACTCTACTACGACTCATACAACATGGATTGCGTGTGGAAAATGAATCGGCTACATCAAGTTTAATTGTACCATTTATGCGCTGCCTCAATCCGTCCCCGATTTTTGCGGCCGAACAAAGCTATCGTGCCAGAGATGCCAACTGTAGCTCGTCATCCTTCCTCTCTTCGTCTGCATTCTCTTCCACCTACAATGCCAATTATACGGGTAGTAACGATTGTGATGAGGAGGGCCCAAGTGGATTCTTTGGCACTGGCGGTAGTCGTCCAATGCATGCATGGGAATTAATATTGGAATATTATTATTTGAAAAATGGTGATGAATTTAATAATACACCAGCACGAAAGCTGTCACAAAGTTTCAATTTGGCTATTGTCGATGCAGAAACGGTAACGGCCAAGCAGAGTCTGTTGAGTGCTGTCGGCATGATAATTGCGATGCATCGTCCGTATAAACGCAGCTATAATGCACATTTTAAGGCGTTCGTTTGTGCGGGGCTAAAGTGAGTATACGCACAGATACATAGATACAATCGTAGATTTCATGTTTTTATTCTGCATTTAAATTTGTCATTTCAGCTGCCATCAACTAGTAGAATGGTTAAATTTGATATTCAGTTGTAACGATTTGGTGGACACTTATTATAACTCCAACAGTTATGTCGCACGCACTGGCTTTCGTGATTCCCTGCGCTCCATTGAGACGTTAACAAAGTACGATTTTGATTTGCCTGTGGATTTGGCAATTCGACATTTTAGAAATCTTTAATTAACATATACACATTTACTTACTATGAGCTATTAGTATTAAGTAAAAAAAGTAAACAAAGTGGTTGCCTCGAGAAACGATCCACTGGTCAACTATTTTCATATCCTAATATATGTCTGCGTATTTGTAAGGAAAGTCATTACCAACCCTTGAATGTATAAACTTAATTATGTATAGTGTATGATTATTATGCAAACTAATCGAATTTCTTCCAAATTAGTATGAGCATTTATTGATGTATTGTTGTTGCTTAAGTAATCGACGAGCACGACGAATATTTTGTCAATATCAACAATGTTTATCTTATGATTTGATATGGATCTTTTATAGAAGTTTAATGGAAGCAAAATTAAGTCCATTTTCTATGCTACATACATACATACATAGTTTAATATTATTCTAAATATTGTAAAATATGAATATCTAATTAATAACTAATGCCTAAGTAGCGATATATATAAACATAATTGAATAAAGAATTTTAGTTAGCTTATCAAGATATTTTTTTGAACTTGTTAAATGTATATTAGCTCAGTTTGTTATGGGTCACACAACTTATTATGTAGAATGAAAGAAAAATATTGAGTCGAATTATTAGAATTGAAAGTCAATTCCAAAATTTAGTCGTTTAGTCGGTCGATGACCCATAGATGTTTTATTTTTATTTTCTAATTAAATATAACATAATTTATTTAAGAATTAACTATATGAATTGAACGAAAATTTTTTTTTTTAGCTATACAATTTTTAGCTGTTCTATTACATTCATTTCATTTTTGTTTATTATAATGTTGTATATACTTATTTGTACAGGTAATTAAGCATACCCATTTATCATTCTCTCTTTGCTTAGTAGATTATAACTAGTTTACAGACATACATAATTATGTACATTAGATTGCCCCACTATAAATGCAAATCTATACTTTTTTCAAAATTTAAAGAATTTCCATACCTTCTTGGCTTGCCCTCCGCATTATAACAATAATTTCTTGTAACATAGTGACCTAATATTTTCTTTATTTTTAAATGTTAACTTAATTGAAATGAATTTTGGGAATTTTTTTTAAATTTCTAAGACGTATAATCTACCTATTATCCATTATACCTTTTTGCAATTTTAAGCTTTGTCTTTATTAAACTGAGCCAAAAAAGTTTCAGATCTTAATATTAACTTTTAGAGTTTTATCATTGCTATTTTAGATTTTTAAGACTGATCTTATTATTGCTGTAAAACTGCTAAAATAAGTATTTAAGTCCCCTAAAAAGAAAAGTGTGAATGAAAATCATCGTCAGGTGGGCCGTTCCACAGTAATCAAGCTTTAAACATTTGTATGGTTTTCTGATTTCTCGGGTTTACTTTGGAAGTTTTGGTTTGCAATTCTAAAAGTAATTTAATTTAGAAGAAGAAAAATCTCAAATAAGTGAAGTAGTGTTATTCACTTTTAGTTTTTTAATGTTAACAAAAAAATATAATATTATTATTCTTCCCTTATATTTTCAGAGGGTTTTGAAAAAAGCCTACGATTTATAACTCTGTTGGAAAATTTTAAGCAACTCTAATATACATACTTATACAATAAATATATACATATGCATATTTCACAAATAAATTATACAATATTATATAGTAAGTACATATAAATATAGTAATGCAAGAAATAAACTTACATAAAAGCAACTGACTTAACTGCATTCACATTGTGTTTTGAGAATACATATTATTATACCAATCGCTACTCGATAGTTTTGTTACGATATTGTTTTTTAGACGTGAATCTCATAATGAAATTTAAGAAAAATATATTACAAGAAATATATCTAAACGATATCGAAGGCTGCGTGGAAGATTACCCTATGCTTGTTATGATCTCCCTTGTGGCCAACCTGCGTATGAGGTTCTAGCATCAGAGCTTTCCCTTCCACTGTGTTGAAGGTCAATACATTGAACTCCACTAAGAAACGGTATAACGGCTTTGTTTGACTCAGTCAGCGTGTTTTGGACGGCAAAGCATCAATTAAGAAAATTCGAAAGATTAAGTGAATAAATAATGAGAAGAAAAAGCGCCATTGAAACAAATGTTAACTTAGAAAAAAAATCAATTACAAGTGAAACTTTTACTTCGTTAGTTTCTAACTATTAGCAAAAAAAAAAAGAGTACTAAAAAAAATCATCGCACTTCTCCTCGTTGACATGCAAATATCTGTCTGCAGCATGAACTTATTAAAACACATTAACTTGCAATAATTTTAAATCTGACTTGCATATTGCAGCATCGTGGTGTGGTTGTTGTGACAGTTTTTAGCCCTACTCAATCTGCGCGACCACTCATCTTCAATGTAGAGGTGGACAGCTATAGATGATAATATCGATAGATTCTGCCGAGACTGTTGCTGTTAATACTGCTAACTGCTATCGATGTTTGAATAAAGCTGAAAGATCGGCTGTTATAATTTTTAAAATAAAATTTAAAAAGATAAAAATTAAATTGAAAAATAATCCGGCAGTTACACTGCGTCGCAGTCACTAACATTCACCTTCAGCCGTATGTAATAGCAAACTAATTCAGCAAAATTAACGTCTGTTTGTTTTTAAACGAGAAGCAGAGACACGTTTACATAATAAGCCCGATAAATTTTCTTTATGCTACCGATATATCGATACTGAACACTATCGATAGTTTTCCATCTTTACTGTAGTAGCTTTTACAAACTGTGAAAGAGTATAAAAGTAATAAAAATGTAGATTTCAAATTAGTTTCTTGAAAGCTTTGGAGTCGTTACAAATTTCGTTAATTGAAATGCGTTTAAATATCAATAAAATTGGTCTACTAATCATTTTTATGGTAAATTTCGGCACATTTTCAATAATTTTCTTTTTTTAATAACAATTTTAAATTTAATTCTTCAGCTACTTCACTGCAGTGTCGATACCAGTACCGCCACACGCCTTAAACGCAGCATCTATGGCTTGGACTCGAATGGCCCCTACCTACCAGCACCTTTTGGTCCAGTACCTTTTGCCCCTTTCGGCTTGGGGTCACCCTTTGCACAGCCACCTTTCGCTTTACCTTACCATCCATATGCCCCACCACCTTATGCTGCACCCAATTCTTATCCACTACCACCATGGTTTCATCCACATCCCTATCAAAATCCTATATTTGCCCAACCATCACCGGGCTTTTATCGTCCAAATTTTTTTCCACCCGTTGTTGCATCTGCCGCTCCAGCTGGTCCACCACCAGCTCCTATTATTGTGCCAGCCAAAACAGCAGCAGCTCTGAGTATTGCTTCAATCATACATGCGTTCATTGCGCGCAAATTTTATCCGCCAGTGTTGCCAGTGCCGATAACTAGACCTGTGCCGGTACCATTCCCAGTGTCAAACAGGGTATGTTTGTGTATGTATGACGAAGTAAATAACAGAACCCATATCCTTTGTTACACTTATTACTATCAGTAGATTTTGTCTTGTCCTTTATTTTTTGAATTTGGTTTTCAGCCCATTACAACATCAAATCAACGCAATAGACCCGTAACCGTCCTAAGGCCAATTCAAAACAAATCACCAAATTTACAAAAATCATCTGGCAACACATGCAACCAAACTTTTCCAAATAATTTCACGAAGCTAATGTACGACAACTCATTTGCCGAAGAGTTAAGAACTTCAACTGAGACCCCTTGGCGACCCACTATTATTCCTATACAGGGAAAAATGGAAGCAGAAGTATTACTATGAGAAAGATATCAAATCTACTATTTCTAAGAAAAAATCTGTAAAAACTAGAAAAGACAAATGATGTAATAGAAATTTCTTTGATTCGAAAGTTTGAATCTACATAGCAACATTTCAATTTATCACAAAATGTGGTAGCTCTTTATTGCTTGCGAGCAGCTGATGTAATTTTGCCTTTTTAAAGAAACGAATCCGAAATCATCAATTTGGGAATATTTCAACAAAATTCGAGATGTATCACACACTACCGTAGTATCAGTATTGATTTAGTGAATATAGCAAAAGAACACACAATCATAAGGCCAACGCGTTGTAAAGGTAGAGTTGCACAGGCCACGCAGAATATCCCGGATCATTCCGGTACGGAAGCAACGGCTGTTGTGGGAATTCGATTTTTCTTTGCGGTCCATTAGAGAAGGATGAAAGCAATAATAAAACTTTTATGTAAATATTATTACACTTTTACATTTGATCAATACAATTCATATGCACATATATGTACCTATCTATAGTTAACGTGGGCACATTGCATGTTTGCCACCATCGATGGGTAAAATAGCACCCGTTATAAAACTAGCACTATCACTAGCAAAAAATATAATAGCATCGGCCACTTCTATCGTTTCTCCGGTACGACCCAAAGCATGTGTCAGCTTACAATTTTCCAAATGTTTTGCATATGCTTCCTTGGACATTCCACTACTAATGCGAATATTCGTTTTAATCGCTCCAGGATTCACTGAATTTACACGCACTTTTTTATCTGCAAGATCGAGTGCCATGCAACGCGTAAATTGATCTAGAGCTGCTTTCGAGATGCAATAACTAGAACACTCAGGAAAAGAACGTATACCCGCAACACTGGAGACATTGACAATGTTGCCTTGGGTTTTGATGAGATATGGTGCAGCCAATTTGGTCAAAATGAAAACCGAACGCAAATTGGTATTTAAAATTTTATCGAGCTGGTCGACATCAATATCGAGTATATGACCTGTTTCGAACACACCAGCATTATTCACCAACACATCCAATTTTCCGAATTTCTCAATTGTTTTATTTATAATACGTTCTGCATCAACTGTGACATCAGCAGTGATGGACAATATTTCAGCTTTACCGTTAGCTGCTTTACAGGCTGTTTCAGTGGCCTTCAAATTAGCTTCATTTCTTCCTACGATAACAACTTTGGATCCATGTTTAGCAAAATGTTCGGCTGTGGTGGCACCAATGCCTGAACTCGCTCCAGTTACGATCACAACTTTGCCTTCTAAACTCATTTCGATCTGTTCAATTGCGTTTCAAAAAGAGAACTAAGAACGTTTGAATGGCGCCACATATTTATGTATATATTTGTAAATGAAAATGTAGCATGATTTGCGAGTTTCGTGCTTTGCACAGTGGTCTGTGATGCTCCAAAAGCACTTATCGTAATTCCTCATCCATATCATAACTTTATCGACCAATTGCATTTTGGTTTTTCTTTTACGTTAAGGACACAACCCTATCGAATCGCCAAGCGAACCAATGTTTTGAGATTTATACACAGGGGAAAAAATATCGATTTTGTTGTATTTCAGTCATGTGAAGGGAACATGAGAAGAATCTTTCTGTTGAAAAAACAAAACAAAAAAATAAACATGACTCCCTACGGAATTTAATATTCGCTCAAATTCTTTAGAAATCGACTTTTCTGTATCTAAGCCTGTTTTTAAATCTATAATTTCTCATTCATAATTATAATTAATTAGTTTGTATTGCTCTACGTAGTCTGTAAGTTTTCTATACACTAGACTACTGTTGTAATTTGTAACTGTTCAAATTACTAAATAAATAAATAAATAAATAACAGTTTAAAAAAAAAAAAAAAAAAAAAAAAAAAAAAAAAAAAAAAAAAATGCAAACCATACATGGTTCTAAAGTAATGGACATTAAAATTTGAAGAATTGCTTTTAATAAAAATATCTTCTCTTAGTCCTTTTAACGTTTTAAAAAAAAAGAAACGAGAAATTGTATACTTTGTACCACTGTAACGATGAGTTTGGTTATCTTAAGGACAGACACTCATTCTTTAAATGTAATAATTGTTTGTTTTGTATTCATAGGTTTAATTAAACCAGGTGGCATTATCCATATCAGCCCGATAGGCTACTTTCAGCCAGATAGCTACTTTTTTTTATCAATTTTTGACACTACAAGTTTCGCCGTCGTACGATTTTGCCATTAGTCCTACGAATAACACTGAAATGTATGGATGTGTGTTTTTACGAGTAATTCGCCTGGTTTCCATCTTTAATTCGCGTTGGTTTTAAGGAAAACACTGAGTGTATTATCAAAATTCGATTCAAAACAGCTTGTCCCTCGCTTCCACCCGATATTTCGGCCATGCTTAGGGCATTTATCATTGTCCACTGAGATTTAGGGAGTTAGAATATATCCCAAAAAGGTCCACCTGTCGCAAAAGGAGACTAAAATCCACACCGACAGGCTGGTGTACCGTTACGGATTCACTTTTTCACTCAGTAAAGTTGCAAGTGAAAAACAGCTGATCGTGACAAGGAATTGATTTATGAATCAATGAAAACAGTAAAAGCTGTTTTGCTCGCAAGTTTTTACAAATTCCTGTTTCCTGTTCGAAAAAACTTTTTACTTTTTTTAAATCTACGTATGTCTGCTGATCACAAGTACATAGATATATAATTCCGTTATGAAATCCGATTGACCTTTCATAGGAAACTGATTTCTACTTATTTCTCCAATTTTGACAGAACACTCATTTCTTAGTGCGATTTTTACAATAAACTTATGAATTACAAAAACAAATACATGCAAAATGTATGTGTGGCTGTATGTTTTTCGAGCTGCTACGACCTGTATTTTTTAATCATGATATGGGTTTGCGTGATAAGTAAACTCAACCTTGTCCTCCGTATAACCAGTGTTGCCACAGCAATAGAAAAAAGGAACCAAAAATATATGTAAATATACATAAATTACCCAAAATCTACCAAATGAACACATACAGACATACCTACAGGTTTTGCATTTTAGAAGGAATTGTGAGCAGAGAAATGAACAAAACTTTTTTAATCGCTGTAACTAAATAGATATCACAAGTTATATGTACGCTTTCTTAAGAAACTAAGCACTCTTCAAGAAATAAATATTAATGAACGTTTCAAAGTGAGAAAAATTTTTAATTGGTAACATTGACTATAACCTTGTCATTGAAGGAGCGAGTTAATTTGAGATTTTGTTGAGGGTCATCCCAAAGTTGTTGAGAAATGCGTTCCCGGTTTTGCGATTCTACACTTGACAATCTTTTTCATGATTTGACAGTTTATAAAATGTTTTTTATGTCATATTTATGTACAAATTTCACAATTCAAATACATATATGTATCTATAGTTAACGTGGGCACATTGCATGTTTGCCACCATCGATGGGTAATGTAACACCCGTTATAAAACTAGCACTATCACTAGCAAAAAATATAATAGCATCGGCCACTTCTTTCGTTTCTCCGGTACGACCCAAAGCATATGTCTGCTTCAAAGTTTCCAAATGTTTTGCATATGCTTCCTTGGACATTCCATTATTAATGCGAATATTCGTTTTAACCGCGCCGGGATTCACTGAATTTACACGCACTTTTTTATCTGCAAGATCGAGAGCCATGCAACGCGTAAATTGATCTAGAGCTGCTTTCGAGACGCAATAACTAGAACACTCAGGAAAAGAACGTATACCCGTAACACTGGAGACATTGACAATGTTGCCTTGGGTTTTGATGAGATATGGTGCAGCCAATTTGGTCAAAATGAAAACCGAACGCAAATTGGAATTCAAAATTCTATCCAGTTGGTCGACATCAATATCGAGTATATGACCTGTTTCGAACACACCAGCATTATTCACCAACACATCCAATTTTCCGAATTTCTCAATTGTTTTATTTATAATACGTTCTGCATCAACTGTGACATCAGCAGTGATGGACAATATTTCAGCTTTACCGTTAGCTGCTTTACAGGCTGCTTCAGTGGCCTTCAAATTAGCTTCATTTCTTCCTACGATAACAACTTTGGATCCATGTTTAGCAAAATATTCGGCTGTGGTGGCACCAATGCCTGAACTCGCTCCAGTTACGATTACAACTTTGCCGGCTAAACTCATTTTAATGTCTTCAATTGCGTTGCAAAAAGAGAACTAAAAACGTTTGATGACGCCACACATTTATATACATATTTGTAAATGAAAATGTAGCATGACTTGCGAGTTTCGTGCTTTGCACAGTGGTCTGTGATGCTCCAAAAGCACTTATCGTAATTCCTCATCCATATCATAACTTTATCGACCAATTGCATTTTGGTTTTTCTTTTACGTTAAGGACACAACCCTATCGAATCGCCAAGCGAACCAATGTTTTGAGATTTATACACAGGGGAAAAAATATCGATTTTGTTGTATTTCAGTCATGTGAAGGGAACATGAGAAGAATCTTTCTGTTGAAAAAACAAAACAAAAAAATAAACATGACTCCCTGCGGAAAATGCAAACCATACATGGTTCTAAAGTAATGAACATTAAAATTTGAAGAATTGCTTTTAATAAAAATATCTTCTCTTAGTCCTTTTAACGTTTTAAAAAAAAAGAAACGAGAAATTGTATACTTTGTACCACTGTAACGATGAGTTTGGTTATCTTAAGGACAGACACTCATTCTTTAAATGTAATATGTCACGTACACGTTAACGAGTGGATCCGCCCCTTTTAGCGCTACCAATGTGGAATGGCCCCTGCCAGCTCAGTTCATGTGGGCGTGGTCCTTAACCCTTGGTCACATTAATAGCAGGCGGATGTCACAATTATTCTTCATCGATCGATACTTACATATTTCACACATCTCCTCTGGAAGCCCACCCTACCTTGGACCGCTCGCTTTATTTCGGGTTCGGCAGGTCCCCATTGCACCGTGTTGCTCCAAATCATTCACACTACCTACCCTTGTGTCATCTTCCCCCTCCCTAACAAATTAAGTTAGCAAGCCATATTTCAAGTTTTAAAATTTCAGGGTACCATTTTAATGAAGAAATATAAAATTTCAAAAAATAAATGTACAAAAAAAATTATAAAAAACAAATAAAGCAATTTTAAAAATCGCCAAACATTTAAAGATATATCGACTTACCCGCTAGCATAAACATATACGTGGCAAAATAAGTATAAAAAGTAAATGTTATTAACATGTATAAAGACGCAAGTTAAAATCAACATGTACTTATATATTTAAACGTAGGTAAAAATTAACGTGTACAAGTTTTAACAAAATTATCGACTTGTCATTTGTGACCTGACTTTCGGTCATTTGTTGGGAAAACCAAACTTTTCTCTTTTCCTTCTTTTGAGGTTTTCAAAACTATTACGTTGCCCTAAAATCCTACAGCCTACCTAAAAGAGCTCTCTTCGGTGGTGAAGGGGATTTAAGGGGACTGAAATGTTCAGTTGTGTCTAAAAAAAAATCTATCAAAATTATTATTTGGTTTTTCGTGACCGATATATGTATGGGTCTCACGACAACGCAACAATAACTATATATTCACGAAAACTTGCAAAATTACATAATTAACTTCTGTAGGCTCGTTGGGTTATAACAACCAAAAGCTTTTATAGCGACCCTCTACCACTGACCCCGGTGAATATTATTTCGTGTGGTGAAAGCTGCGCATATTATGGATTGGTGTTGATCTTGGGTACGCCGCATTGGTGAAAAACTCATACGTTTCACGAAAACTCGCTGAACTTGTCGTTAGTTGCCGTCCCGTCCCAGGGGTTCTGGCAATCTTCTTCACATCAATTTTCGTAAAATCGAGTTGCCCTGCATTTTTGTTTATCACTCAAGTTTGAAGTCTGCAAAGACATCTAGTGATATTGTGTGACTTACTTTTGCTTTGCTTTTGCGCAATGCGATGCATCTTTGCAAAAATTCGTGAACTATTTAACAAAACTGGATGTGTTAGAAAAAATTTATTACATAGGTATAAACAATTTATTAACATACTCTCTTTGATTACGCCTTCTCATTGAGTAAACGTTCTCTGTTATGGTTCAGTTATGCTTGCATAGCATAGCAATACATTGCATGGGTTCTGTCATTTTCGATATCTGTTAAATGGGTTTTACATGTATTCGATTATACAACGCATGGCAACCCAGAGCATGGCATAGAAGTCTGTTGAATTTTGATCTCTATGTAACTTAACATACCTACTGTCAAAGCTTTTGCTTATTATTCTTATAAATTTTAGTAAAAAGCAAATAAAAGCGTTGTAATGGAAGAAGAAAAGCTGAAAGAATGTGTGCGAGCTCATGAAATTCTGTATGATCCGCGAATATCTGATTTTGAGGGGCTGTGCGTTGTGCGAAGTATAATCAACATTTTCTTTTACGTGCTGTGTATTGCTATGCTATGCCCTGCTATGCAAGCTTAACTGAACCATTATTATGTTGAACGTTTAAGCTTGGTGAAATTGAATAGATAGGCGATGGTGAGTAATTACTGAATTTTATAGGAACGTTGAATAATTTCCCTGCCACTCCACCAAAAGCTGGCATGTGTTAGGATGGGTCTCCCTCTATATAAAAAAAACTTCGTTTAGGAAAATTTGCGCCAATTTATGGTACTTGCGCGCCATTTTGGCGCCCGCACCCCATGAACATAAAAATTAAGAAGACTAAATTTTATCCCAAAAAAATTTTATAACTACAAAGAAATCCGGATTATGATATTTTAACAAGTGTTTAGAAAAATTATTACAAAGATACTTATTCCTTTTCGATACGTTAATTTTAAGTCTCAAAAAAAAGTCTTGCTTTTCGTTATGATTGTCTCACACAATTAGAAATTTTAATTTTTTTTTGAAGGTTTTGAAAGGCAAAAAAAAATCTCAACAAACTAATTATTATATTACATTATTAATTATCCTTTTTTTTGTGTAAAAAAAAATATTAAAATTTTCGAAATTTCGAGAAACAAAGATTAATTGATTAATATTATAAAAGCAAAAACAGGGTCTTTTTTTGGCGGACTCTTTATATATTTTTTTAAATAGGAATTTGAGTGAAAACTCATCGAAGATTTTGTGACTGGAGTCGAAAGTTAAGCTGGTGGGAGCGCCAAAAGGCGCGAAGTAAGGGCAACTAATAAAAAAAATTTTGAACATCAGATAACTTACCCGATTAACTATACAGCTCGATTTATAACAATATCTAGAGAACATTGTCGGATGTCGTTGAACCCTCAGCAGTAGCACACGGTCGTTTTGGCTATCTTTATACAGTTCTTGTATATGAACTGCAAGATACCTGGCTATATAGCCGAGTTCGTACCGAGACACCGTTTTCCATTGCCGTTTTTCGTATTGTTTCTGATTCCAGCCAACAACGACATCACCCCTAGTATCCGTCCTTTCTCTTCCATAAGCACAACTGTCATTGCATTTGACATTTCTCGGCAACCACAATACTCGCAAAGCCCAGAAAAACAAGAAAAATAAATTTAATTATTTTTAAATAAAAGTTTGCCGAGCTCAAAGGTATTTATTTCAGAGCATCCCGTGCTCTTTGCGGTGTCGCTGGCAGAGCATAAAAATCTCCCCAGCAAAAAGTGCATTTTTTTTTGCAGAGTGGAATCTTTCAGGTCACTTAGCTTCGCTCCCATGCGTCTACTCGTGGTAATAACCCCCGGAAACTTCGGAAGGATCGGGACATGACTTACGGGAAGTATAATGACATTCTCTAATAAAAAAAAAGTACTTTATGTGCCCTTTTCAGGACACGACTTGTCCCTCATTGACGGAAAGATTACTGGCCGATAAACTAAAAAAAAAAGTGTCGTTTCCTCCAAAAAAAAAAAAAACCTCCACGCTCCTCTCTCTGACGTCCCTGTGCAGCGCCACTCCCTTCGAGCGGTCCAAGCATAAGGTAACTTATTTAGGCCCAACGTGGGGAACTTCCCAGATCCTGACAAATAATTGTTTGTTTTGTATTCATAGGTTTAATTAAACCAGGTGGCATTATCCATATTAGCCCGATATCCACTTTCAGCCAGATAGCTACTTTTTTATCAAATTTTGACACTACAAGTTTCGCCGTTGTACGATTTTGCCATTAGTCCTACGAATAACACTGAAATGTATGGATGTGTGTTTGTACAAGTAATTCGCCTGGCTTCCACCTTCTTTAATTCGCGTTGGTTTTAAGGTAAACACTGAGTGTATTATCAAAATTCGATTCAAAACAGCTTGTCCCTCGCTTCCTCCCGATATTTCGGCCTTTTTAGGGCATTTATCATTGTCCACTGAGATTTAGGGAGTTAGAATATATCCCAGATAAGTACACCTGCCGCAAAAGGAGACTAAAATCCACACCGACAGGCTGGTGTACCGTTACGGATTCACTTTTTCACTCAGTAAAACTTACAAGTGAAAAACAGCTGATCGTGACAAGGAATTGATTTATGAATCAATAGCTGTGTTCGGTGAGTGATAATTTGTACGAATTTGTAATAATTATCACTAAACTCCGTTCGGTGAACCAAAAGCTCAGCAAAATTAGCAACGAGAGATCGCGATTTTGACATTTCATTTGGAGGGGAAGTTGCTAATTCCTGC
Source organism: Sphenella marginata (assembly GCA_951509765.1). Classification (NCBI taxonomy): domain Eukaryota; kingdom Metazoa; phylum Arthropoda; class Insecta; order Diptera; family Tephritidae; genus Sphenella; species Sphenella marginata. The sequence goes on along the minus strand of OX608081.1, from coordinate 23,939,012 downwards.
TGCACAAATTTCTGTTAGCAAAAATTAGCAAGCAAGAAAACATATGATTTGACATCAGCTGATTGCATTTTTTGTCAACTTAACAAAAATTTAAAAATTTCAAAGACATTAAAATGAGTGATTTGATGGTAAATGGGGTAAGAAAATGTGACTAATAAATGTATTTGGATGATTAAAACAATTTAATAATTAATTAAGGCCTCCGGCAGAAGGAAATGTGCTAGTGCCAGCGCTGTGGAATCATTGCCCCACAACTAGCAATCTGCATTGAGGAAACTGAACAACTGTTTTTGCAGCTTTCTTGCAAATGTTTACTAATTTCTGTTCGGTGAAAAGTTAGCAAATTTCAATCTTTGAGAGAATAAGACGCTTTATTCTCTTTTTTTTCCTGCTGAACAATTCTTGCTAACTTTTTCACCGAACACACCTAATGAAAACAGTAAAAGCTGTTTTGCTCGCAAGTTTTTACAAATTCCTGTTTCCTGTTCGAAGAAACTGTTTACTTTTTTTAAATCTACATATGTCTGCTGATCACAAGTAATTCCGTTATGAAATCTGATTGACTTTTCATAGGAAACTTAAATTTTGTAGTCTGAGTAGAAGATGTGGGTCATGATTCAGACCAGCTGATTTTTACTTATTTCTCCAATTTTGACAGAACACTCATTTCTTAGTGCGATTTTTACATTAAACCTATGAATTACAAAAACAAATACATGCAAAATGTATGTGTGGCTGTATGTTTTTCGAGCGAGTTATTTTGAGATTTTGTTGAGGGTCATCCCAAAGTTGTTGAGAAATGCGTTCCCGGCTTTGCGATTCTACACTTGACAATCTTTTTCATGATAAAATGTTTATTGTGTCATACTGCTCCCTACTAGACCGGCCTAACCACACTCACTAATACATGCAAGCGAAAATTGTAACCCTGCAAAAAACGGAAATACTCCGTTCCATACTCCATAGAGTACTCCTTAAGGAGTATCGGAGTACTCCAACACTTATCCTCGCTCATATAAAAAAGGTGATCCAATTTACATGGCGATGGCCGGTAATTGGATCACCTAATCCGACTCGGAGTACTCCATTTCTTTGCTTTTGAATACTCTATAGACCACCTACATGAGAGTACTCCCAAAATACTCCTATTGGATTACTCTATGGACTATTCAACAGCAAAGCGAGAGAGGGAGTAGGTGGTCCTCAAAAAGAACACATACTCCCTCTCTCGCTTTACTGCAAAGTACTCTATAGAGTAATATTTTGCCAGCATTTTCAAAGTACTCTCACGTAGGTGTTCCATAGACTATTCAGCAGGGTGCTCCGATATGGATTAGGTGATCCAATCACCGGACATGGGCTTATAAATTGGACCACCTTTTTGTATGAATGAGGATAAATGTTGGAGTACTCCCATACTCCAACGTTTTTTACAGGGAAATTACTAACACACACAAAGCCTTCTTTCAAACTTTGCTTTTTCTTTGTGTTTCTTCTTCTTGAAAGTATGACCAAAATGCAACTGCGTCTTTAAAATATGTAAAAAATATTGAAAAAGGAGTTTAGCTGTGAAATTACAACTAAAACGCCTTGATAAGGAAAGTATATAGTGCTTATAATTGTTATTGAACAAGTGAAGTACTGTTTTGAATATTTATGCACCAAATTTTTATACTTTCAGAGGGACGAGCACATCAAGGAACCTTTGGGCAAATGGAATAAAATCATACTTTTTCAAACATTTAGTGATAGAAATATGTATTTGAAGAATTTATTTATTATTGTGAACGTGAAAATTGTACAATTTCGACTTATATTAAGCAATAAAAAGCAAATCTATTAATACAAACAATTGTCTTTTCATAGTTAGCTATGATAATAACAAAAAAAGATATACATATGTAGGTACATATGTAGGTACATACATATTTACAAATTTCACAATTCAAATACATATACATATGTATGTATCTATAGTTAACGTGGGCACATTGCATGTTTGCCACCATCGATGGGTAATGTAACACCCGTTATAAAACTAGCACTATCACTAGCAAAAAATATAATAGCATCGGCCACTTCTTTCGTTTCTCCGCCGCGACCCAAAGCATGTGTCAGCTTACAACGTTCCAAATGTTGCGCATATTGATCCTCGGACAATCCCATACCTCTTAAAATATTCGTTTTAATCGTTCCAGGATTCACTGAATTTACACGCACTTTTTTATCTGCAAGATCGAGTGCCATGCAACGCGTAAATTGATCTAGGGCTGCTTTCGAGATGCAATAACTAGAACACTCAGGAAAAGAACGTATACCCGCAACACTGGAGACATTGACAATGTTGCCTTGGGTTTTGATGAGATATGGTGCAGCCAATTTGGTCAAAATGAAAACCGAACGCAAATTGGTATTTAAAATTTTATCGAGCTGGTCGACATCAATATCGAGTATATGACCTGTTTCGAACACACCAGCATTATTCACCAACACATCCAATTTTCCGAATTTCTCAATTGTTTTATTTATAATACGTTCTGCATCAACTGTGACATCAGCAGTGATGGACAATATTTCAGCTTTACCGTTAGCTGCTTTACAGGCTGTTTCAGTGGCCTTCAAATTAACTTCATTTCTTCCTACGATAACAACTTTGGATCCATGTTTAGCAAAATATTCGGCTGTGGTGGCACCAATGCCTGAACTCGCTCCAGTTACGATCACAACCAAGGCGAATTAATACAAGGTGGAATTATCCCATCAGCTGATAGCTACTTTTTTCTCAAATTTTGACACTACACATTTAGCCGCCATACGATTTTGACATTAGTCCTACAAATTACAAAAACAAAGTACATTGAAAATGTATGGATGTGTGTTTGTAATTCGCCTGGCTTCCACCTTATTAATTCGCCTTGATCACAACTTTGCCTTCTAAACTCATTTCGATCTGTTCAATTGCGTTTCAAAAAGAGAACTAAAAACGTTTGAATGGCGCCACATACATATTTATGTATATATTTGTAAATGAAAATGTAGCATGATTTGATTCTGTGATGCTCCAAAAGCACTTATCGTAATTCCTCATCCATATCATAACTTTATCGACCAATTGCATTTTGGTTTTTCTTTTACGTTAAGGACACAACCCTAGCGAATCGCCAAGCGAACCAATGTTTTGAGATTTATACACAGGGGAAAAAATATCGATTTTGTTGTATTTCAGTCATGTGAAGGGAACATGAGAAGAATCTTTCTGTTGAAAAAACAAAACAAAAAAATAAACATGACTCCCTGCGGAAAATGCAAACCATACATGGTTCTAAAGTAATGAACATTAAAATTTGAAGAATTGCTTTTAATAAAAATATCTTCTCTTAGTCCTTTTAACGTTTTAAAAAAAAGAATCAAGAAATTGTATACTTTGTACCACTGTAACGATGAGTTTGGTTATCTTAATGACAGACACGCATTCTTTAAATGTAATAATTGTTTGTTTTGTATTCATAGGTTTATTTAAACCAGGTGACATTATCCATATCAGCCCGATAGGCTACTTTCAGCCAGATAGGTACTTTTTTATCAATTTTTGACACTACAAGTTTCGCCGTCGTACGATTTTGACATTAGTCCTACGAATAACACTGAAATGTATGGATGTGTGTTTTTACGATTAATTCGCCTGGTTTCCATCTTTAATTCGCGTTGGTTTTAAGGAAAACACTGAGTGTATTATCAAAATTCGATTCAAAACAGCTTGTCCCTCGCTTCCTCCCGATATTTCGGCCTTTTTAGGGCATTTATCATTGTCCACTGAGATTTAGGGAGTTAGAATATATCCCAGATAAGTACACCTGCCGCAAAAGGAGACTAAAATCCACACCGACAGGCTGGTGTACTGTTACGGATTCACTTTTTCACTCAGTAAAACTTGCAAGTGAAAAACAGCTGATCGTGACAAGGAATTGATTTATGAATCAATGAAAACAGTAAAAGCTGTTTTGCTCGCAAGTTTTTACAAATTCCTGTTTCCTGTTCGAAAAAACTGTTTACTTTTTTTAATTCTGCATATGTCTGCTGATCACAAGTACATAGATACATATATAATTCCGTTATGAAATCTGATTGACCTTTCATAGGAAACTGATTTCTACTTATTTCTCCAATTTTGACAGAACACTCATTTCTTAGTGCGATTTTTACAATAAACTTATGAATTACAAAAACAAATACATGCAAAATGTATGTGTGGCTGTATGTTTTTCGAGCTGCTACGACCTGTATTTTTTAATCATGATATGGGTTTGCGTGATAAGTAAACTCAACCTTGTCCTCCGTATAACCAGTGTTGCCACAGCAATAGAAAAAAGGAACCAAAAATATATGTAAATATACATAAATTCCCCAAAATCTACCAAATGAACACATACAGACATACCTACAGGTTTTGCATTTTAGAAGGAATTGTGAGCAGAGAAATGAACAAAACTTTTTTAATCGCTGTAACTAAATAGATATCACAAGTTATATGTACGCTTTCTTAAGAAACTAAGCACTCTTCAAGAAATAAATATTAATGAACGTTTCAAAGTGAGAAAAATTTTTAATTGGTAACATTGACTATAACCTTGTCATTGAAGGAGCGAGTTAATTTGAGATTTTGTTGAGGGTCATCCCAAAGTTGTTGAGAAATGCGTTCCCGGTTTTGCGATTCTACACTTGACAATCTTTTTCATGATTTGACAGTTCATTTAAATTTGCAAATAGTAAACCTCACGTACGCAATTATAAAATGTTTTTTATGTCATATTTATGTACAAATTTCACAATTCAAATACATATATCTATAGTTAACGTGGGCACATTGCATGTTTGCCACCATCGATGGGTAATGTAACACCCGTTATAAAACTAGCACTATCACTAGCAAAAAATATAATAGCATCGGCCACTTCTTTCGTTTCTCCGGTACGACCCAAAGCATATGTCTGCTTCAAAGTTTCCAAATGTTTTGCATATGCTTCCTTGGACATTCCATTATTAATGCGAATATTCGTTTTAACCGCGCCGGGATTCACTGAATTTACACGCACTTTTTTATCTGCAAGATCGAGAGCCATGCAACGCGTAAATTGATCTAGAGCTGCTTTCGAGACGCAATAACTAGAACACTCAGGAAAAGAACGTATACCCGTAACACTGGAGACATTGACAATGTTGCCTTGGGTTTTGATGAGATATGGTGCAGCCAATTTGGTCAAAATGAAAACCGAACGCAAATTGGAATTCAAAATTCTATCCAGTTGGTCGACATCAATATCGAGTATATGACCTGTTTCGAACACACCAGCATTATTCACCAACACATCCAATTTTCCGAATTTCTCAATTGTTTTATTTATAATACGTTCTGCATCAACTGTGACATCAGCAGTGATGGACAATATTTCAGCTTTACCGTTAGCTGCTTTACAGGCTGCTTCAGTGGCCTTCAAATTAGCTTCATTTCTTCCTACGATAACAACTTTGGATCCATGTTTAGCAAAATGTTCGGCTGTGGTGGCACCAATGCCTGAACTCGCTCCAGTTACGATTACAACTTTGCCGGCTAAACTCATTTTAATGTCTTCAATTGCGTTGCAAAAAGAGAACTAAAAACGTTTGATGACGCCACATATTTATATACATATTTGTAAATGAAAATGTAGCATGACTTGCGAGTTTCGTGCTTTGCACAGTGGTCTGTGATGCTCCAAAAGCACTTATCGTAATTCCTCATCCATATCATAACTTTATCGACCAATTGCATTTTGGTTTTTCTTTTACGTTAAGGACACAACCCTAGCGCATAGCCAAGCGATCCAATGTTTTGAGATTTATACACAGGGGCAAAAATCTCGATTTTTTTGTATTTCAGTAATGTGAAGGGAACATGAGAAGAATCTTTCTGTTGAAAAAACAAAACAAAAAAATAAACATGACTCCCTGCGGAAAATGCAAACCATACATGGTTCTAAAGTAATGAACATTAAAATTTGAAGAATTGCTTTTAATAAAAATATCTTCTCTTAGTCCTTTTAACGTTTTAAAAAAAAAGAAACGAGAAATTGTATACTTTGTACCACTGTAACGTTGAGTTTGGTTATCTTAAGGACAGACACTCATTCTTTAAATGTAATATGTCACGTACACGTTAACGAGTGGATCCGCCCCTTTTAGCGCTACCAATGTGGAATGGCCCCTGCTAGCTCAGTTCATGTGGGCGTGGTCCTTAACCCTTGGCCACATTAATAGCAGGCGGATGTCACAATTATTCTTCATCGATCGATACTTACATATTTCACACATCTCCTCTGGAAGCCCACCCTACCTTGGACCGCTCGCTTTATTTCGGGTTCGGCAGGTCCCCATTGCACCGTGTTGCTCCAAATCATCCACACTACCTACCCTTGTGTCATCTTCCCCCTCCCTAACAAATTAAGTTAGCAAGCCATATTTCAAGTTTTAAAATTTCAGGGTACCATTTTAATGAAGAAATATATACGCATATTGTCACTTGCGAAGCGAATACATTTGGCGAGTCGAACGGATTGGCGAACTCACCTAAAATTTGCATTGTGAGTGGCGAATGAACTTTTTCGCCTGTCATGTTATGTTGCCATTCAAACAAATTCAAAAAGTTCATCCGAATTTGACGTTTCTGTCAATTTTTTTGTCATTTGCTTATGTTTTTATTTATTTATTTGTGCAAAAGAGTGAGATGTTTGTGTAATTGTAGTAGGTAGCGAGGATGATGTGCGTCAAGTGGAAATGGCAGCTCATATCGAGATCATAAAAAGTGGTGCTAGTTCGGATACAGATGAGCTGGATGTGGAAAGTAGTGTTGCAAAAAAACGTAAAACCCACAGTGGCACCAATCGTGATTTACTGATAGTAGAACACGTCTGGAATCACATCCACTTGAAGTGCGTATAACAATTGGCAATATCGCAAAAGGTGCGGAAGAATACATAGTGGTGCGTCTGCGTTACTTCAAACGTTTGGTTTTTGCCACTGCAGCAACATTACAAAAAATCATAGATCTTTTAAATCCATTTAACAAATGTGGAACTCTCGCTTGAATTTAATGAAACAAATACAGGCTTTGGTTCAAAAACAAATTGATTTACATGTATTTGAAAGAAGAATGTTTATCCACAACTCGCCCCTCATGCAGTCTTGTACAATGGACTTCACTTACTTATGAGGAGTATGTTGCATCTGCACCCGGAGATTGTCAGTAGTAATCATTTTTTTTAACGTGCCATCGTTTACCCACATTGACCTAGAGGAACTATTATTTAATTTCATTAAAAAACACAAAAGTTGTTTACTCACTTCTATGTTGTTTTATTTTCGGTTAAAATTCTTTTTTCTATCAAAATATATGAATAAACACAAAACTTGTCGCTTCTTTTTCTCAAATGCGAATGAAATGAGCATTCGCCAAATTTTGACACATTTGGCGAAGCGAACCTAAGTTTTTCGCCACTTGCAATTCGAGAAGTTCATTTTCGTCACTCATTCGCCACTTTTTCCCGAATTCGCCACAGATTCGCATGCCGCAATTCGAGACGGCGAAATTCGACAAAATTTTCATTCGCTTCGCATGTGACAATATGCGTAATAAAATTTCAAAAAATAAATGTACAAAAAAAATTATAAAAAACAAATAAAGCAATTTTAAAAATCGCCAAACATTTAAAGATATATCGACTTACCCGCTAGCATATACATATACGTGGCAAAATAAGTATAAAAAGTAAATGTTATTAACATGTATAAAGACGCAAGTTAAAATCAACATGTACTTATATATTTAAACGTAGGTAAAAATTAACGTGTACAAGTTTTAACAAAATTATCGACTTGTCATTTGTGACCTGACTTTCGGTCATTTGTTGGGAAAACCAAACTTTTCTCTTTTCCTTCTTTTGAGGTTTTCAAAACTATTACGTTGCCCTAAAATCCTACAGCCTACCTAAAAGAGCTCTCTTCGGTGGTGGAGGGGATTTAAGGGGACTGAAATGTTCAGTTGTGTCTAAAAAAAAATCTATCAAAATTATTATTTGGTTTTTCGTGACCGATATATGTATGGGTCGCACGACAACGCAACAATAACTATAAATTCACGAAAACTTGCAAAATTACATAATTAACTTCTGTAGGCTCGTTGGGTTATAACAACCAAAAGCTTTTATAGCGACCCTCTACCACTGACCCCGGTGAATATTATTTCGTGTGGTGAAAGCTGCGCATATTATGGATTGGTGTTGATCTTGGGTACGCCGCATTGGTGAAAAACTCATACGTTTCACGAAAACTCGCTGAACTTGTCGTTAGTTGCCGTCCCGTCCCAGGGGTTCTGGCAATCTTCTTCACATCAATTTTCGTAAAATCGAGTTGCCCTGCATTTTTGTTTATCACTCAAGTTTGAAGTCTGCAAAGACATCTAGTGATATTGTGTGACTTACTTTTGCTTTGCTTTTGCGCAATGCGATGCATCTTTGCAAAAATGCGTGAACTATTTAACAAAAATGGATGTGTTAGAAAAATTTTTTAAGTAACACAATTTATTAATATACTCTCTTTGATTACGCCTTCTCATTGAGTAAACGTTCTCTGTTATTATGTTGAACGTTTAAACTTGGTGAAATTGAATAGATAGGCGATGGTGAGTAATTACTGAATTTTATAGGAACGTTGAATAATTTCCCTGCCACTCCACCAAAAGCTGGCATGTGTTAGGATGGGTCTCCCTCTATATAAAAAAAACTTCGTTTAGGAAAATTTGCGCCAATTTATGGTACTTGCGCGCCATTTTGGCGCCCGCACCCCATGAACATAAAAATTAAGAAGACTAAATTTTATCCCAAAAAAATTTTATAACTACAAAAAAATCCGGATTATGATATTTTAACAAGTGTTTAGAAAAATTATTACAAAGATACTTATTCCTTTTCGATACGTTAATTTTAAGTCTCAAAAAAAAGTCTTGCTTTTCGTTATGATTGTCTCACACAATTAGAAATTTTAATTTTTTTTTGAAGGTTTTGAAAGGCAACAAAAAATCTCAACAAACTAATTATTATATTACATTATTAATTATCCTTTTTTTTGTGTAAAAAAAAATATTAAAATTTTCGAAATTTCGAGAAACAAAGATTAATTGATTAATATTATAAAAGCAAAAACAGGGTCTTTTTTTGGCGGACTCTTTATATATTTTTTTAAATAGGAATTTGAGTGAAAACTCATCGAAGATTTTGTGACTGGAGTCGAAAGTTAAGCTGGTGGGAGCGCCAAAAGGCGCGAAGTAAGGGCAACTAATAAAAAAAATTTTGAACATCAGATAACTTACCCGGTTAACTATACAGCTCGATTTATAACATTATCTAGAGAACATTGTCGGATGTCGTTGAACCCTCAGCAGTAGCACACGGTCGTTTTGGCTATCTTTATACAGTTCTTGTATATGAACTGCACGATACCTGGCTATATAGCCGAGTTCGTACCGAGACACCGTTTTCCATTGCCGTTTTTCGTATTGTTTATGATTCCAGCCAACAACGACATCACCCCTAGTATCCGTCCTTTCTCTTCCATAAGCACAACTGTCATTGCATTTGACATTTCTCGGCAACCACAATACTCGCAAAGCCCAGAAAAACAAGAAAAATAAATTTAATTATTTTTAAATAAAAGTTTGCCGAGCACAAAGGTATTTATTTCAGAGCATCCCGTGCTCTTTGCGGTGTCGCTGGCAGAGCATAAAAATCTCCCCAGCAGAAAGTGCATTTTTTTTTTGCAGAGTGGAATCTTTCAGGTCACTTAGCTTCGCTCCCATGCGTCTACTCGTGGTAATAACCCCCGGAAACTTCGGAAGGATCGGGACATGACTTACGGGAAGTATAATGACATTCTCTAATAAAAAAAAAGTACTTTATGTGCCCTTTTCAGGACACGACTTGTCCCTCATTGACGGAAAGATTACTGGCCGATAAACTAAAAAAAAGTGTCGTTTCCTCCAAAAAAAAAAAAAAAACCTCCACGCTCCTCTCTCTGACGTCCCTGTGCAGCGCCACTCCCTTCGAGCGGTCCAAGCATAAGGTAACTTATTTAGGCCCAACGTGCGGAACTTCCCAGACCCTGACAAATAATTGTTTGTTTTGTATTCATAGGTTTAATCAAACCAGGTGGCATTATCCATATTAGCCCAATATCCACTTTCAGCCAGATAGCTACTTTTTTATCAAATTTTGACACTACAAGTTTCGCCGTCGTACGATTTTGCCATTAGCCCTACGAATAACACTGAAATGTATGGATGTGTGTTTTTACGAGTAATTCGCCTGGCTTCCACCTTCTTTAATTCGCGTTGGTTTTAAGGTAAACACTGAGTGTATTATCAAAATTCGATTCAAAACAGCTTGTCCCTCGCTTCCTCCCGATATTTCGGCCTTTTTAGGGCATTTATCATTGTCCACTGAGATTTAGGGAGTTAGAATATATCCCAGATAAGTACACCTGTCGCAAAAGGAGACTAAAATCCACACCGACAGGCTGGTGTACCGTTACGGATTCACTTTTTCACTCAGTAAAACTTGCAAGTGAAAAACAGCTGATCGTGACAAGGAATTGATTTATGAATCAATGAAAACAGTAAAAGCTGTTTTGCTCGCAAGTTTTTACAAATTCCTGTTTCCTGTTCGAAGAAACTGTTTACTTTTTTTAAATCTACATACATATGTCTGCTGATCACAAGTAATTCCGTTATGAAATCTGATTGACTTTTTATAGGAAACTTAAATTTTGTAGTCTGAGTAGAAGATGTGGGTCATGATTCAGACCAGCTGATTTTTACTTATTTCTCCAATTTTGACAGAACACTCATTTCTTAGTGCGATTTTTACATTAAACCTATGAATTACAAAAACAAATACATACATGCAAAATGTATGTGTGGCTGTATGTTTTTCGAGCGAGTTATTTTGAGATTTTGTTGAGGGTCATCCCAAAGTTGTTGAGAAATGCGTTCCCGGCTTTGCGATTCTACACTTGACAATCTCTTTCATGATAAAATGTTTATTGTGTCATACTGCTGATAATAACAAAAAAAGATATACATACTATGTAGGTACATACATACATATTTACAAATTTCACAATTCAAATACATATATGTATCTATAGTTAACGTGGGCACATTGCATGTTTGCCACCATCGATGGGTAATGTAACACCCGTTATAAAACTAGCACTATCACTAGCAAAAAATATAATAGCATCGGCCACTTCTTTCGTTTCTCCGCCGCGACCCAAAGCATGTGTCAGCTTACAACGTTCCAAATGTTGCGCATATTGATCCTCGGACAATCCCATACCTCTTAAAATATTCGTTTTAATCGCTCCAGGATTCACTGAATTTACACGCACTTTTTTATCTGCAAGATCGAGTGCCATGCAACGCGTAAATTGATCTAGAGCTGCTTTCGAGATGCAATAACTAGAACACTTAGGAAAAGAACGTATACCCGCAACACTAGAGACATTGACAATGTTGCCTTGGGTTTTGATGAGATATGGTGCAGCCAATTTGGTCAAAATGAAAACCGAACGCAAATTGGTATTTAAAATTCTATCCAGCTGGTCGACATCAATATCGAGTATATGACCTGTTTCGAACACACCAGCATTATTCACCAACACATCCAATTTTCCGAATTTCTCAATTGTTTTATTTATAATACGTTCTGCATCAACTGTGACATCAGCAGTGATGGACAATATTTCAGCTTTACCGTTAGCTGCTTTACAGGCTGTTTCAGTGGCCTTCAAATTAGCTTCATTTCTTCCTACGATAACAACTTTGGATCCATGTTTAGCAAAATATTCGGCTGTGGTGGCACCAATGCCTGAACTTGCTCCAGTCACAATCACAACTTTGCCGGTTAAACTCATTTTGATGTCTTCAATTGCGATACGGAAAGATAACTAACACAATTTTAGTGATTGTTTTGCGAATTTCATGAAAAGACAGAACTTTGCACAGTGGCCTGTTTTTGTTCCAAAAGCTTCGCTAGCGTAATGTTGCTAGTTAAGTAATTTAACGGCGGATAGTATGTCAAACGGGTGTAAAGGTTGACACATTATTTATTTTCCGGTAAAACGTTAGCGTTAGTCTCTATGTAGATAAGTGTGGTGAGACGACTATACGCTGTAGAAAAAATCACCGCCAGATGGCCGACAAAAACGAAGCATTACAATAGCAGTGTTCGGTGATAAAAAATTTGTTCAAATTCGTAACAATTTTTACTGAACTACATATGTACGTTCGGCTAGCCAACGAGAGAGCGCGATTTTGACATTTTATTTGGAGAGGAAATTGCAAATTCTTGCTGCATAAATTTGTGTTAACAGGAATTAGCAACCAAGAAGACATATGATTTGAAATTTGAAAATTTCGCAGTTTCACTCTTTGAGAGTAAGAAGCTTTATTCTCTATTTTTTCTTGCTGAACAATTCTTACCGACATTTTTCACCTAGCACATATTATTTGAAATGAGTTTATAAGCGTTCACTTGTATTCGCTGTTGGAACTTTTTATAGTTTCACGTTTTTGACATTTTTACCATGTGAACAATTTATAATCTATGTCTGCCTGGCACAACTACATACATAGGTATGTATAAATATTCCGTCACGGAATCTGGTTAACTTTTTGTGGAGAATTTTTACTTTGTTCCCGGATTGAATAGATACATACATATATTAGTTTGCTTGTTGAGATGAAGTGGCGGGTGGGTCAAATACCACAAATTCTGAACTTTGACCTCTAATAACGTTTGCTGTTGTTGTTTTCCCCCAAAAAAAAAACAACAACAAAGCCGTTATACTCACGTTAAGTATCGATCCCCATAAATTTTTTTTTGGTTTGAGGGTTTGTGGTATTCTGCATTTATGCCCCATACACTTAATCTAGACAAGCTTTTTCATGATTTGACAATTAATTTAAATTTAATAATTTATTATTGCAATAAAGCTTAAAATAATACAACAAAATATATTTAAAAATGTATATGAACATGCATACATATATCTGTAATTAATTTTGACACATAACATGTTTGCCACCATCGATGGATAATGTAACACCCGTTATAAAACTGGCACTGTCACTAGCCAAAAATATAATACCATCGGCCACTTCTTTCGTTTCTCCGCAACGTCCCAACGCATGTGTAGTCTTCATATGTTCGAAAAATTTTACATATTGCTCCTCGGACATACCCATACCTCTAAAAATATTGGTTGTAACCGCGCCGGGATTCACTGCATTTACACGCACTTTTTTATCTGCAAGATCGAGTGCTATGCAACGTGTAAATTGGTCTAGAGCTGCTTTCGAAATGCAATAAGGAGAACAATTAGCAAATGCACGCACACCCGCAACACTAGAGACATTGACAATGTTGCCTTGGGTTTTGATGAGATGTGGTGCAGCCAATTTGGTCAAAATGAAAACCGAACGCAAATTGGTATTTAAAATTCTATCCAGCTGGCCAACGTCAATATCGAGTATATTACCAACTTCCACAATACCAGCATTATTCACCAACACATCCAATTTTCCGAATTTCTCAATTGTTTTATTTATAATACGTTCTGCATCAACTGTGACATCAGCAACGATTGGTAATATTTCGGCTTTACCGTTAGCTGCTTTACAGGCTGTTTCAGTTGCCTTCAAATTAGATTCATTTCTTCCTACAATCACCACTTTGGATCCATGTTTGGCAAAAGATTCGGCGGTTGTAGCACCAATGCCTGAACTCGCTCCAGTTACGATCACAACTTTGCCGGCTAAACTCATTTCGATCTGTTCAATTGCGTTGCAAAAAGAGAAATAAAAAAATTTGAATGACGCCACATATTTATGTATGTATTTGTAAATTACAGTGGTCGTGGTCATGGTTTAATAATTAAATTTTATAGTACTCTTTTGATTATGGAACGGTGTAATTCGGTTTTCGGCAGGGTGATACTCTTGCAATGAAATTGAGCGCATTTCTTGCTCATATCATGCACGAAAACAACACGTTTACGCTCTTGGCTCTCTAGCGCTACTCTGTCCATCATTGGGCATGGTGCACTAAATGGTGAGTTCAAAAGTTAGTTATCTTATCTTTTAGTAATCTTATCTCTCATCAAATGCTATGGTAGTTTAGGAATTATCAGTATGCGTACTCGTAATTCATTATTTTTGATTAATTTTTGACTCGACAAAAATCTGTAATGGTGAAAGTGAAAATTTTTGCATTGTCACCATTTATCACCAGAAGCTGAACATTTGTGCACTACCCCAACACTGGCATGTGCAATCAAGTGGAAAATGCGCACTTAACATTAATATTTTGAAATACATTAGGGAGAACCGATAAAGTGAACATAAAGGCCGATCTTTTTTTCAATTCGTTATGTGCGACTAAAATAATGCGATTGGCAATACCGAATGGCAACTCCGGCGTGTATACAGGCAAATTTGCGGTGATTTAAAAATATTTTGAATTTTTAAAGTTCTTGTGACAAATAAATTATTAATCTCGCACAAAACAGTTAAATAAAGTGCTAAAATCCAGTAGCTTATGGAATTAAGTCTATCGGTGATCTGAAATGTGACTATGTGAGCAAAAAAAAAAAACTAAATGTTGTGTACAACAACATTTCTAGATATGTATACGGTTTAAACAGACTTGACCACGTCTCTTACTACGCTGAAAAGTTGCTAAACATCTCTTTCGACAATCTTTTAAAAGTCAGAACGCTGACCACACTACACAAAATAATATACACGAAGAAACCCTCTTGGCTTAGCTTTCTGCATTCGACTCGGTCTGTGGCTCTCATACACTTTATATATCGTTTACGAACGTCTGAACGCCAATTTTTCATCACCTCGGTACGTCATTGGAACTCTCTACCAAACCGATTTAGGACTATAAGCAATGCACTGCTTTTCAAGAAAAGTTTAATATGTTTTTATAACCGCTCCTAGTTTTACTCTCACTGACAAATTTACATACATTCCTACTTGCCCTTTTTTATTTTTTTCTTTTTTCTCGTTAACTACTCTTCGAACTTTTGTTATTAGATTAAGCTCTTTTAGACTAAGTTTTATTTCAATATTTAATATTGTTTTTTTTTTTTCTTATAATTGTTATTTACTTAAATTTATTCATGACTGGTACTGTAAAATAATTTTGTAAAAATTGTTGTGCCAGGAAAAATATTCAAATAAAATACAAAATACAAATACATATGTACATAGGTATATGAATGTACACATTCGTAGTTGTCAAAATTTTACCTAGCCTTTTTTATGTCAATTGGTACAAAATCAACACAATCGCTATCCCAAGTACAGTTAAAAATGCTAAACGGGTTTTATTTCAAAATTTATTTTTGTATCATAATAAGGTTAATTATTGGAAAACAGTATTGATCCGATTTTATTTAGCATTCTAAAGCCTCGAACCACACAGTAAGTAATCGACTAATAATCAAGTTTGGCACATTGTAATTTATTAGCTTGGACACATTAAATTCCCTCCGCCATCGATGGGTAAAGTTACTCCAGTTATAAAGCTGGCGGTATCACTTGCCAAAAATATAATCGCATCGGCAACTTCCTGGGTTTGCCCAATACGTCCTAATGCATGTAAATCCTTACAATGTTCTCTAAATTTAACTAATTGTTCCTCAGCAAGTCCCATCGATTTTTGAAAATCTGTTAATATCACACCGGGGCTAACAACATTGACGCGCACTTTTTTATCAGCAAGATCGAGTGCCATGCAACGAGTTAACTGCTCGAGAGCTGCTTTTGATATGCAATAAGTTGAAGCCCTAGAATATGCGCGTATACCGGCAGTGCTCGATACATTCACAATATTGCCTTGGGTCTTGATGAGATGTGGTGCAGCCAATTTGATCAAAATGAAAACTGCACGCAAATTGGTATTTAAAGTCCAATCTAATTGATCTACATCAATATCTAATATATTTCCATTTTTAGCGACACCAGCATTATTGACCAAAACATCGAGTTGTCCGAATTTATCAATTGTTGATTGTATAATACGTTCCGCATCTACTGTGACATCAGCTGGGATGGACAATATATCCGCATTTTTGTACTTTGCTTTACAAGCTGCCTCTGTAGTCTTTAACTTGTCCTGATTTCGTCCAACGAGCACTACTTTCGATCCATTTTTGGCAAAAGCCTCTGCCGTTGTAGCACCAATGCCTGAACCTGCTCCAGTCACAATAACAACTTTTCCAACCAAGCTCATTTTAGGGTAAAAGGTTCAAATTCTATGCCAAATAATGAACTAAAAGTATTTCGAACGAACAGTTCATTAAGTACTTGATATATAATATATGTATATCGTGGTTGCAGTGCAGTGCGTCAGTCGAGATACAGTAAGCTTCAAACGATTTACTTATCAAGTTTTTTCATTCTAGCAATGTCGTCTACAGTGCCTTTCAAAACACCAACACATTGCTTAAAAGTTTCCGGTAACCGTTAGTTTATTCATTGCTATCAAATATTGTTTTAGTAGTTTGATTGTTTTGTCAGCTGTGTAAAAAGTATCGTTGAGTTAAAGAGAATATCGAAAAAAATATCGGGGACGTGTCATCCGTTTCATAACCCAAGCTCGAAAGAGCTGCTATACGACGACGAGCTTGGTCAAGTCAGGGAGTGATTACTCAAAGGTAAGGGGTACTCAATAAGAAATAAAATATAATATGTATGTCCGAATGCCGGTCGGAAGCTTTCAAGAACAAAAGAGCTAAATCTTGTAATTGAACGAGGTTGTCAGAACTAAACTTTTCTGTGGCAATCTTGCAAGTGAAAATTTATTACCGTTATTTTAAAAGGTTTGGCAACGCACTTTGCTTTCATATAACCAAACACCAATTTTCCGGTAACATTGCAAAATTTTATAATTTTTCATATTCGGTCATAAGGAGATCGAACTAAGCTTGATGGAACTAGAAGTGCACAGATCCTATTATTAAAATAAAAATCATAATATCACTGTTATGAAAGTGGTAAAATTAATCTAAAACTCGATTGATCATTCAGTGTCCCAAGGTGCAAGTAAAATATAAAGTTTTAAGTCCCTAATGAAGGTAAATAGAAACATTTAATTTTGGAAGGTACTGTTGATTTGACAGACACCAATAATTAGTATGCCAAAATAACAACAATGCCATAAAAATATATAAAACAAAGTAAAATTTCTTTTTTCTCGAAAAAAAATTTCGGTGGGTATTTAGATAAAGTAAAAATAATGCGCATTAAAGAACTTACCAGAACGATTTATGAAACGTTGAGCTTAGGGGACACGAATTCACGCCCCCATTTCAAAATATTGTTGGCAAATTATATATTACTATTTTAGCTGAACAGAGTCCATTCTAAAAACGGTTGAGTTTTTTTTTAAGTATGTAGATGTAAACTGTAAATACGAAATGTTTCTTTGGGATCCCCCTAGTGGTGCGTAGTGGGTTTAGTTAGCTGTATAAATAATTTCTAGCACTAGCACTTGCCACAAGATGCTACTAGTAGTTAAAATTCTAGTGTGGTATTGTCGTTCTTTTTCTTGCGATTACGATTTTCGGTTACATAATCTTCCAAGTACAATTACCACCACGAAAAACATGCGCCAAGGACGGTAATTATACAAAAAAATCAATAAGCTTATCTAATATGATAATTACATGTCAAGGTTTTATTTTGATTTTTTTGGGTTCGAGTTGGTAAACACTACCATTAACATCTTATCGAACTCAAGCAAGATTTTGTAGCCTTGATATTAATAATATACATATGTATCTGTTTGTTAGATAAGATATGCATGGATAATATTTGTTTGAATAATGACCAAAATATTCCCCGAATTTATTCGGGCAATTCCAAAATAAAATGACAGTGTACTAGACCGACTAACGTGTCAGCAAAGTGATATCACCACCAACCTCCAGCTTACTTATAGCTTGAGCATTCGCGCCTAAATTGTAGGGACAGACTATAGATTTTTAAGTACTTTTAAGCTGCAAAAAATCGAAATACTCCGTACCATATTCCATAGAGTACTCCTTAGGGGTATTGGAGTATTTCAACACTTATCCTCATTCACATAAAAAAATCGCATGGCGATGCCCGGTAATTGGATCACCTAAGCCAACTCGGAGTACGCAATTTCTTTGCTTTTAAATACTCCATAGACCACCTACATGAGAGCACTTCTAAAATACTCCCATAGGATTACTCCATGGAGTACTCAACAGCAAAATGAGAGAGTGAGTAAGTGGTCCTCAAAGGCACACTTACTTCCTCTCTCGCTTTATCGTAGAATACATCATAGAGTAATCTATTTAGAAGAAAAGGTAAGGATACTCTGAAATGGTGACAAGAATTGTTTGTATGTGTATCGATACAAAGACTTCTTGGCAGGTTTTGGGGAGTGCTGTCAGTGTTGACAGCCCTTTGCTATACATGAACACGGTGCTTTCGGGTACTATATAGGCGACTGTCGCGAGAACGACTCGATATGACTACTGGAACCTTCTAGGTCATATTACTACCTCCTTCCGTAAGAAACATGTCCTTACCTCTTGTGTATTCTAATCTCCTCTTACGACAGGCATGCCATGCCGCGTTTTTATACCCATCCCGTCTTTTTGGACCCGTTTAGGAGGTCGTTAAGAATTATCATAACTATGCTGGAGTTAGTTAAGAGTTTTAGATCTACCTAGTGCCGTAATAAGTTGGATAACAACTCCACTTAATATGCAGAATTGATTAGCAATCTCCCGTAAACTGTTTAATACCGTAATAGCCACGATACACTTCCAAAAATCAAGATGGAATTGGACGGCAATTGCACGCGGACCATCGGCAAATTCTTTTTCTGTATGGAAACAATTTTGGAAACTAAAAATGTGTAGTAGTCATAAACCAACACAACTAAACTGAAGGGTTTTGATAAAAATCCATGTGTAACCTACACAATTAAAAAGTATATTTATAGGCGTGAATTTCGTGGGACCCAATTAAAGTTCACAGGTTACTTATTTTATTGAACATTTATTGATAATAATGATAATAATTAGTACATACATATTATGAACATAAAAGCATGCATGAGATCACTTCTTAACTTGGGCACATTATATTTGCACCACCATCGACGGGTAAAGTTGCGCCCGTTATGAAGCTGGCGCTATCACTGGCAAGGAATGTAATAGCTTCTGCCACTTCTCCTGTTTCTCCTGGACGGCCCAATGCATGTGTCTTCTTACAATGTGCTCTCATTTGGTCAACTTGTTCTACAGTCAATCCAACACGTTTTTGAAAATCTGTCACTATCACACCAGGATTCACAGAATTGACGCGCACTTTTTTATCAGCAAGATCGAGTGCTATGCATCGAGTAAACTGATCGAGAGCTGCTTTTGATATGCAATAAGTTGAAGAATTAGCGAAAGAACGTAAGCCGACAAGGCTGGAGACATTCACAACATTGCCTTGGGTTTTGATGAGATGCGGTGCGGCTAATTTGGTTAAAATGAAAACTGCACGCAAATTGGTATTTAAAACCATATCCAGTTGATCAACTTCGATATCTAGAATGTTACCCAAACCGAGCACACCAGCATTATTCACTAATACATCCAATTGTCCGAATTTCTCAATTGTTTTATTTATAATACGTTCTCCATCTACTGTGACATCAGCAGCGATTGGGAATATTTCGGCTTTGCTGTTGGCTGCTTTACAGGCATCCTCAGTAGCCTTCAAATTGGCTTCATTCCTTCCTACGATAACAACTTTGGATCCAAGTTTGGCGAAGGCTTCTGCTGTTGTAGCACCAATACCTGCACTTGCTCCAGTTATAATTACAACTTTGCCGGCTAGACTCATTTTGCTACACAAGTGAACAATTGAACGATGAATAATGAACTAAACTGTTTTTTAGTGAGGCATCTTATAAAATAACGCTATTGTAGCTAGCCGGTTCGTTGTGGATCATTGTGTGTGTGCGCATTATGATATCATTTTGTTTTCTGCATATCACTCTAACGCAGCAAAATATACCAACCAATAATAAACTATTATACGAATACACATTTCAGTAACATTAGACAATAATAATTATGAAGAGAATAGGGCCCCGCTTCTCTTCCATTTTGGGGTGTACTGCTTTAAATTTTTCATATAAACTGGCGGTATCTCTTTTTTTGACGACTCTGAGCAGCGTCTGTGACCTTAACGGTTAATTTTTGTCAAGAAGATTTTTATAGTAGATAAGCTCAGATTATTGATGACCTCTTTTCAAGATGTGAGCTTGAATCTTCGGTATCGTAAGTTAGCACATGCCCACTTCCCCAAATACATATGTACATATATGTATATGTATGTGAGCAAGCATACAAAATACGAAAATTTTTGTGAGCACAGTAGAGTGCTCCAGTTTTTGTTTAAAATAATATTTATGCGTGTTTCCAAGATTGTGGGGCAGATTTATTCTAACGTTTAGATTATACCCGTGGTAGGTCCGTCTTTCGAAAAAGGAGACTAGCATCCAAAAACTTCGTCCGGGTTAAACAAGACGCTCCCTTGACAGTTGGTCTAGTATTGAAACGCACCGGATCCATATGTTGTTATTTTTGTATTAGCAACGATATCACTCCCTGAAGATTTTTGGGAGTGTTGTCCAATTAACAGTCCTTGGCCGGATATGAATCCGGGACGCTCCGGTTCTCCCTTGCGGTACTGCCCAACTAGATCAACCATCGAGTTCCACATCATTACCTTTGTGCATATAAGTCGCCTCTTACGACCGGTATGCCTACCGCGGGCATATCAGACGAAGTACTGTCCACAACGGTAACACTGCCCTAAACCTTCCGCGATTGAGGAGGTAAGGACGAGCTTAAGTGGTGTCAATATCTGATTATTACTGTAGCAGTACTTTGACCTCCTCTATGCACGCAGCTATTCATAGAATGGGACGTGGAGCGCCAAACAAGGATGTACAGAATGTTGTAGCTTCTACATATAGCTTACTTAGGTTTTCTATATGCTGGCAATTGTGGTCAAAAATAAGTCTAAAGGGCACGAATACCACAGAACGAAAAAGTATTATTCATGGCGTTGTTGTTTGTTTGGGGGATATGAACAAGGTATGGTACCTGTCCGTGGTGGGAGTGATTTCGTATAATCTTCAAGGTCATGTCATCTTTACAGATATTGAAAGGCAACATATCCTTAGCTCATTCATCGATTTACACGTCAGGGCATTGTGCATTGTAGTCACGCCTTACGACCGCTGTTTGTCGTTTATTTCTTTTTCGTTAAAACAACCACGGCGGTCTACCCGGCGCATGCTTTTCACCATCAACCCGCAGTGGTGTCGTTATAGCTTATAGTTATATAGATTTTGGACAGTTGTGAGATGAAACAAGTACCTTTTTACTAATCAGCGCGCCATCTCCTAACCATTCCAACACATTTAAAAATTTCAGTTTCAATCTTTGTCTTTGCAAAATTGATTGTTCACATGACTATAAGGCAAGCTTTATCAACAAAACTACATTAAAAGCTTCCATTAAACTGTGAGAACAGTTAATACACGAACAAATTTTGCTTGATTTGTAATTTTTCCAAATACAAATATTTTTCTTCAGCTACTTTCACAGCTGTTTCATAGACAGTGTTGCCACATAAGTGAACACAGTACGTGGTATAGTTAGCATGAACGTAACGTAACGTAACAGTACGCCAGTTTTGAGGAATGATTTTTGCGATTACGTTTTTAGCTGATATATAATCCTACTCGTTTATAACTTTTACTAGCTGAAGAGCTACGTATTTCAATCTAATCGAAGAATTTCTCACGACTGTGCGAATTCTAGTACCGGGATTTGGCTCATATCAGCAAACGCCGACAAAACGAAATATGTAAGTCGACCGGTTGGGCCCCAAGTGGTAGCTTAACCCTCCGATGAGTGACAGTTCTAAACTTCACGGCCGTGTGAAAAGGTCCCTCATGTTTTTTTCATATAAACATTTTTTTTTTGATTGTTTTTTAACTAAATAAATTCCACATAAAAAAACAATAAAAAAATTATAATGCCCAAAAACATGCATTTACGATATAAGTGAAATTCAGAACAAGGACCTATTCAGACACCCGCGTACTATTCTCACTAAAACCTTAATAACTCCTAAAGTAATGATCCTATCGGCTTGGTTTTTTTAAACAAAAGATGCGTAAATTGGGGGGGGGGGGGTTGTTATAGTGGCCGAAGTAGAAGTAGAAGTAATTTCAGTTTGGAAAGGCAAAACGGTCCCTAGGGACCTTCTCACTGTGGTATACTTCTTCATTTTTAAATAATATTCAATATATATGTATATTTCACAAAGTATCTTTATTTAACAATATCTATTTTTCAACTAAAACTTATTTTTTCATATTTTGAAGTATCGTTTCGAATAATGTTTCTTTGAATACCTAATTTTCACAATAGGTGTTAAAGTGTTACAGTTACAGTGCTACATCACTCATCGGAGGATTAAACGTGTATGAACAGCAGGGGGGGGGGTTCCATGGGGGGTTACCTTTGACATGGGCTTACACATGGCTTACCTCACCCTTTACAACAATCTTTTAGGCATGGACCTCTTTCTTCTTAATACATAGAATTCGATTTATTTCCACCAAAAAAGGAATATTTAATTTCCAGTATGTATGTGTGAACAAGTATATGTATGTAGTATGTATGTAAATTGTAAATGTATGTATGTAAATCCAGACCTAAGCAAATTATTGAAAAGAAACAGAAAAATGTATCTTTTATGTTGTTGTAGTTGCCTTTGCCTTTGGTTTCGGTTGTCTCGGTTGTAAACGTACACGGAATCCCTCCTCGCGTTTCAATATGATATCGGCTTGTAGCTTAAAGTCATCCTCAGTCAAATCCGAAAAGACGCGATAATTTCTAAGAATCGTGGACAAGAGTATCTTCAGCTTGAGCATGGCATACTTGCGACCTGAGAATTGGAATTAAAAATTTATTACAGAAAAATCAGTTTTGCTACTACTCTTCCTAGAGTCACTTACCAACACAACTTCGCGGACCCGCCGAGAATGGTACAAAAGCATAATAATGTCTGTTAGCTTGACGTTCGGGCAAAAAGTTATCCGGATCAAATACATTAGGATTAGCATAAACTTTTGGATTGCGATGCAATTTGACTGTGGCCACAGTAACGGTGGCGCCACGCGGTATAACATATGGACCCGATGCCAACTTTAAATCCTCCTGAAGCGCACGTGCTATCAACGGCACCGGTGGGAACATGCGCAAAGTTTCCATTAAACAGCGTTCCATATATTTCATTTCTAGCGTATCTTGAAATGTGGCTGGTCTATCTGAGTCGCCGAATATTTCATCTAATTCGGCAATCACACGATCTTGTATGTGTTGATGTATGCCCATGAGTGAGAGAAAGAATGAGGAACCAGCTGCGGTGGTATCGTGTCCCTCAAACATAATTGTATCGACTTGTTCTTTGATTTCGGTATCGCTGAGTAGTGCGCCATTTTGTGCACTCTCCAGCAATAAATCGAGGAAGGCCAAACGTTTCTTCTCACCCACATCATTCTCCTCAACATCCAAATCATCTTTTAACCCATCCGATTGTCCAAATGATAAACCCTCAACGGATGTTTCTTTTGCTCTTTCCTCAGGTTTTGTTATTGCTTCATTCGTTGCGGAGGTTGATGGTATTGGTGTGCCGGGTGGTGTAATTTTTTTGGCCGACACTTCGTATTGCGCTAATGAACCACGTGCTCCCTTGACGAATGCCGCTTTCTTGTATTTGATCACTCGTGTTGTGAGCCCATGTATGATGCTCAATAGTTTGGCTTGTTCCTGATAGTATTTGGAAAGCGTGAAGATGAATTCACTGCGTAGTAAGATACTTCTCGAACGTAAATGTAGAATATCGCACATTTTCATGACGGCTAAAGCGTACTCGTAGCCGGATTTATCTTGAGTATTTTTGGAAACACCCATAGCCGTCTCTGTAATGGGAGTTGGGAAATGTGAGAAATTATTTTGAGAATCTGAAATCTGTTTAAAAATAGTTCTAGCTTAACTCTATGTATCAACTATCTTACTGAAGTTTGGGATCGACCTATCTTCACATTAATCGATTTGGATTTAAAATCCAGCCAGTTCTACCTACAAAATTAAGCGCCCTCCTGTCGAGGCATCGAAATGCCCTAGAAGAGTTCTTAGCGGAAAATTAAAGGTATCCGCCATTCATACCACGCCCAAAACCACTCAGGCTCTGTAACATATTCCCATTCACCTGGGATATGATTCGCAAACATTTTATTCGATATACCCACTATCCACACAGATTCAACCTTCTGAGTCAACCCTGAACCTCAATTCATCAATGTTGACATGTGTACGTATGTCGGGCATATAGATTTTCATGTACTACTTACTTCCATGTACGACATACAATTGAATGGCTTTCTGACCTCGTGCACATTAATTACCTTTTAAATGATTCGCGACGTAGACATTACAAGAATCGTAACATTCGTATCAAGCTCTGCGGGACGTACATCCATAGATAAGGTCATGGGCGTAGTCAAGCTAGGATTAAGGATGGGGATGAGTGAGGTTATACATAAATTGTAGCTCTCATCCGTGTGAGGTTGGAAAAATTTTGATAGCACTTTCATCCTTAAGATATACCGTACCCGGGAAAAAATACCCGACGTCCTCCGCAATACCACTACTTCCGTAAGAATTACGAAGAGCCTCTTAGAACCATTCGAAACAACCAGATGACTGTACGATGTTCACTTGGACCACTAGTTTCGTCCGAAATCTGAAAAGCCTCTTAGAAGCATTCGAAACAAAACAATGCTTCATACCAGGCCATTGTACGATGTTTCTTTGGATAGGAGCAAATAAAGGCCCAAAGGCTCCGTTGGCTGGGTCATGCTATGTGAAAAGACATTTTCATAGCCACACGACTTCCGCTGCCCACCACAACCGGGTCTACGTACCGTAATGAGTAGGGTTTCCCAACCAAAAGGACGCCTGAAGTATGGAGACAAAGCAAGTGGGCGTTGAATTGACCTCTCTTGGTGTCTCCAAAATCGTTTAATTGGTTAAACGCCTTCCGATCCGTTCATGAAACCGTCTGTCGCTATTACTGTAAGGCCTACTGTGTAGGCGCATATTTGAGGTTAGGAAACGGTCTAACAAATATTTTTTAGTTTTGATTGTGGCACTGACCCCATACCCCCTTTGTACAACTATGTGCATATCTACCCACGTCATTTAACGCATAAGCCCTCAATGTTTTGTCAACAAAAAGCTCAGCATCAGCTTATGACGATCGTTTTAAATTTTAATTACAACAAATACATACAAACGCATGTACATTATATGAACAAACTTAACATGGAAAAATTTGCCAAATGCATAATTGCAATACTAAATAATTACAACAAAACATACATTCGTACAATTGTAATCAAAGCGAGGCGTGCGAAACCGGTCATCAAACCGCAACGTCGATTATTCAATTTACGAATAGCCAGAAGAAAGCCCCGAAGAGATGGCAGAAAGAAAACAAAACGCCGCAACGACCAGCTATTTCCTCCTAACTTACAACATCCTAAAAGAGAAGTGGCAAAGCGAACTAATGCCAGGTGTAGCTGTCGGTCCATTTCTTCGTCCATCCTTCTGTCACTCCAAACGTGCCACAAGATTTGTAATTCGAGCCAAAGCAAATAGTTGGGAGCAAGTTTGCAATTCAACGTGATGCCATGTGCTGCAAACAACTAGAGCTCATCTTCATAGCTACTTATACATACATCGTTAGCAGCCTTGCTGTTTATGGTCTGTCCATTTGCCATGCTAACTCAACTGATGCACAAACATCTTACCCAGCAATTTACTCAGGAAAATGCAATGAGGTAGAAAATTTAGTGAATGCAAGTTGAGGAAAAACATTTGCACTAGAAATGGCTATTGAATCTTCTGCATGAACTCATACATACTTGAGAAGTAAATCAAGAAGATTGGCTAAGTCAAACGTAACATATTAAATAAGCAATCAACTTGATGTCATGTTTGTGGAAAGTGCGAAAACTAAAACTTTTTAATTTGCAACTTGAGCTTGTCACTCGTTGGTGCACTTGCAGGTGAGGAGTTCTCAAAGGACTTAGATTAAATGTAGTTGATTGTATTGGCAGATATAGAATATGACTCCATGGTGAGCAAGGTGCATTAGGGAGAAGTGTTGAAAAAAAGAGAACCACAATATGCACTTCCAAGCTACCGGCGCTGAAATTCGGTAAAGTCTTCTTCTGTTTAAATTCTGATCTTCAGTAGAGTAGAGAATTTCGAGAATTTTTTTCTCACTTCCTGTGCTGGAAACATCAATGAAAGGAGTCACTTCCAGTTCGTTCAATCTTAGTGAATAAATAAATAATATTCTTACGACTTACTATTGCATGTAAATTACTAATCTTGAAAAATATCATAAATAATAAAATTTTACGAATTAACCGAAAACTAGAACAGCTGTTTCTTTATATGACAAGTAAGTGAGATGCCATACGTTTTCATACAACTTATATCATATTTTACTACCAAGGCGCACTTTATAGGAAGACCTAGCTCAATTGAGACATGGGCTTACCCAATAGTTCGTTGGCTCAAAAACTACCCAAGTCTCTCTACCGAATAGCTTTTTAAACAGCGACAACTCATTTGTTATTCTCTCCGGCACATACTCACTACCAACTTTTAAATGCATCAAATCAAGCGAAAACAAAGTTTAAATTTTTAACCACTCTTCTTTTCTATTCGTTACTTTTACTTGCCTTTGATTTACGAGAAGAGTTGAATAGCCTGCTTTAACCTCACATTACCAATTGGCATTTCTATTTTGATACTTCCTTGTAAGGTGTATACCTTGGCACACCCAAAGACCTAATCAATATGCAAAAGAAGTATTTAAGAGTTAATAGACATTCTGTGCATATTCCCATTTTACTATGAAAAGTTTTGTCTTCCTTCAACTTGCAGCCTGCACACGCACCAACAGTGCAAGTCTAACTTTGCAAGAAGAAAAATTCTGAATTTTAGCAAGAATTATATTGACTATAGTGATCAATTTGATTGACAGCGCCAATAAGACGCCACGATTGATTTTTCTATTATTGTTGTTGTTGTCATCATTATGCTACCTGTGGCTGTTTACATACTTGGTCGATGGTAACAGTGGGCAAAGATGGAATATTAACGCTTGTAGGACCATGTTTATAGGTGTTGAAATTTATGCTGCTTGTGGGATTGGATTGGGAGCTTATTTTGAAAGTCACCACATGAAAGGTTTCTTTTTTTTTTAAATGGTTTTTTTTGGAACTGGTGAATTCTTTTAGAAGCAAGTCACTTCTCATCCAACAGTATTTATGGGTCGATTTTGAAAAAAAAACTATCACAAACAGACGTAAAAGCACAAGGTCACATACTACATAGATATACATTTTTTTTGAACTAGTGAGAGTTTTAAAAACCAGTGCTTTTTTAAACCAGAGGCTTTGTTTTAAAAACCAGTCACCTCTCTTGAACCATGCAAATATGAAAAAAGGGCGCACTCGCGACTGTTAAGGACCTCAAATATTTGGGAACTGGATTTAACAGCGAAAATAGTTTCAACCCTTATTTAAGTGCTATTTTGTTCTGAGTAAGCAATTGAGAAATAAAGTCCCGACAAACAAGGATCATGCTTTGTAATTCGCTTATCATTTCTACCTGTTATATGGCTCGGAATCAGGTACAGTAATGAAATAATATAACCCCTGGCCCTTCAAGTGTGTGTAAAAATTCGACACATTTCTCCAAAAGGTAGTTTTCATTTAAAATTTTTTTTTAAATTCTATACCACAGTGCAGCACAAAAGAAATTTAGCTGTGGGAAAGAAATCAAAACTGGTTGGTGCTGCATATTTTGCTTTGCTGTGGGCACGTACATGCGGCCGGCGGTTGTTTGCATGTTAAACCATGCGCTGCCGTTTGAAAAGAAATTATCGCAGAGTCGGCGTAAGTAAATAGCAAACTAATGCATTGTTATATAATTCACTTTCTTACATACATATGTACGTCTGTAGCTACACCAAGTAACCACGCGCATACTAAATGCAATAGATTGGCTGTTAATATTTGTTATATTAGTTGACTAAAAAAAATTGGTTTGCATATTTCCAAAGAAGCTTAAAAGTTTGGTTTCGGCGTGGGGAAAGCACGGTTCAAATTGGATATGAAAATATTCTTATTTCTCCACTTGAAAAAATATAGGAATCCGACTTAAAATCTATCAACATTTTTCACCTGAAATCAGACTACACATTTTACTTTTTTGTTGTGCATTTCACTAGTTATTATACTCGTAATATAATATTTTAAATACTACCTTTTGTCACACAAATATATGTACATATATGTTTTTATATCTTCACTTTTTTTAAATCTTTTGGTAAGAACTTTGACAATTATAATTGATTAATTTTTTTTTTCAGTTTGACAGAAAATACTAGTGATGCCATGTGCAAAAATTGTAGGTGCAATAGGGCGTTCATTGCTGTTCTCCACGTCAAATGCTTTAATGACAATTATTGTTTAAAACAACATTTTAAATAATTATATATTTCATAAGCGTTTCACCTTGGGACGAAGTACCCATATTTACTATTTTGCTTCTAAGAAAGTTTAATTAAAATTTTTTAAAATAATGAAAATATTTGTCGTTCTCCTAAGATCTTTCTTACTACACCTGTGCTGTCAAGAAATTGAATTAACGCCACGCTTGACGTTCAAAATAAAGAAATAAAAGAAAATGTATCATCTACAATGTAGATTCTACATCTTGAACAAGATAATTATAATGCAATGCATGCATTTAGGAAAGTATTATTTCTATAACAATTGGGTTGACATAACTCAATGAATAGTTAACAAAACAATTAGGCTCACGTCAGCAAACACTTTCGTTTTGCTTAGGCACAGTTATGAACGCTTTTTTATTGGTTCGCATTGGCATATTGACAAATTTTTCAGTGAAGGCGAATACTATAAATTTTACGAATACGGACACAATATTTCATATGACATCAATAGCGTTAATTGTAATGTCATTAACACATTTTTTAATGTTCAAAAAAATTTTCATTTTGCAACACACAACATACTTAAATATGGCAATAATAGGCAATTCTTTATTACCTGGAAAGGCGATAACTCATCCACTCGTTATTTTAGTGACGTTGTCCTGAGCGCAATTGATAAGCTGAGTAAGTAAGGCGAGTAGCAGAGCACGAATCTAACAGTTATTTGCGATGTTACGAATCAGAAAGTCAGTTGGAAAGAACTTGTAGGAACAAAGTACTATAGAGTAGCACGTCAAAACAATTTAGCTTTTTTTTTTACTATTTTCATAGAAGTCAAATAAAGAATTTGAATTTTGACTTTTTAAAACCAAAAATTAAATAGAAAATTTTACTTTCTAAGTCAAAAATTAAAATCCAGTTTTATTTTTTAATTCCAAAATAAAAGTTAAAAGCTCTGTTCTGCGGGGATACAATTCTTAAACATTTTATACAATTTTTATTGAAAAGTGTTCAGTGACCAGTGTTGCCAGAAATTTTTAGAGCTTATAGCTAAATTGAAACAAAAAAATAGCTAAAAATAGCTACAAAAAAAATTTCATAGCCAAAAAAAATAGCTAAAATTTTTTTCTTTAAAAATAGCTAAATGAGCTTTTATTTCACATGAAATTAAACCACATATGTATGTCTGTAGTTACTAAATTATTATAAAGCAAAAAATAATAATAATAAAAATAATAACAATTCAGTCATTGAAAATATATGTACTTTTTAAGTACATAAATTAAATTATAATAGTAACATAAATTATAATCACGAATAGTTGATATACATACATCACTCAAGTTTTATTCAAAAATGAAGTTAAATCACAGCTGTGCAGAGTTCAAAAACAAAGTCATTGTCTTCGTTTAATTCACATGTTTAATCGTATATATTTACTAGGTATACCAAAGTTATGACAACATTTTCCAGGTCTTTTAAGACCGTATCTTATAGTTAGTAAAGAGTTTAACATCAAAATCTCCATTCTATTCCTTTGCTAGGTTTTTATTAAATTCAATACAGAAAAACTTCGTTCTATTTCCGCATTACTAAGCGGTATTATTAGCAAATTAAATACAAACTGTTGTAATTGCTCAAACGGATTTTCATTAATGGCATTTCCCAAACTCCCTTACCTCTATCCAAAACTTAACTTTAGAAGGGGTCTCTTGCCATGGATATGAATAGAGTTTTTTCCATTCCATTTCTATAACAGTAATTTTTTCTGCCTTAA
Source organism: Sphenella marginata (assembly GCA_951509765.1). Lineage (NCBI taxonomy): Eukaryota > Metazoa > Arthropoda > Insecta > Diptera > Tephritidae > Sphenella > Sphenella marginata. The sequence goes on along the minus strand of OX608081.1, from coordinate 23,908,419 downwards.
AAGTATCAAATATTTTGGGCTTCACCACATTTAAAGCATTTTTTATAGCAAAAAACTCAATATTTTTTAAAGATTGAATATTTTGTGGTAGGCGTTGACGTAGCTGCTCAATTAACTTGATAATAAAAGTCTGACAAAATTTCTACTATCTATCAACTTTTGAACAGTTTGATAAACATAAGGCAGAGTGCACACGGTCGATATTTATATTCTAAAAAGTTCTGTGAAAATAATTTGGCAAATAACAAAAATGTTTTAGCTAAAATAGCTAACTCGATTTAAAAAAAAGCTAAAAAAATAGCTAAGAGCTAAACCCGAATTTCTATAGCTAAACGTCGAAATAAATAGCTAAATCTAGCTACAAAATAGCTAAAATGGCAACACTGTCAGTGACACAAAACATTTTGCAGGGAGAGAGCGAATTTTGACATTTCATTGCGAGAGTGAGAATTCAATAATAGTTTTGTTCCGGTATATTAAATTTGACATTTCAATGACAGCTACAACTTTTTAGTGTACAAATTTTACTCCGTGAAAGTTGTGAGGTAAAAGCAGCTGATCGTGACAAGGGAAAGCAACAACTAAGATTTAAAAATTTGAACTTTTAACAACCAGCGATTAATTTCGAAAACTGAGCTGTTTTTACTTAAAATCCAAGCAATCAAATATTTTTGAGAGCAGAATTTGGTATGCAGGATTTCTCAGAAGAACTTTGCTGTAGAAAAATGTCCATTTACATTGCTCATCCGATTTCTCATACACCCGATTTTATATGAATAAATACTATTATATATGTATGTATATATGAAATACCTACATATATACACACATAGATAGACATTTAGACATAATGGAATTTGTGCTATTTTTAACTCAATCTCCACTTATGAATGAATCAAATATATTTAACGGTCGGTATATATTAACATGTTGCTAACGCCGTGGTTTACTGGGTAGTGTACGCGTCATAAATGGTAATGGTACTCGGTTCGCAAGCCAATACAATCTATTAACATTAAACATGCTTCAGAAGCGCGGCCCAAAGCTCATACAATTTATATTTGGTTTATTATGAATATGATATTTTCAAAATTTATTTAAATGGGCTAGTAGAATGTATACAAATAGAGCACAATGTGTGTGTGTGTGTGTGTGTGACGAACTCTGACATGAGCTTTTGTATATCTAGTTAGTGACATTATTCTAATAGAGAAATAGAAATTGAAGCAGGGTTCCAAGATAAAAGTTAAATGAAAACAAAAACTATCTTCTCTCGATACACCTTTTAGAACTCACATTTAAATATCGTTAATGTATGGCTCGATCTACATATGTTTAACTTACCCAATAATATCTCCACGGTCGCCTCGCTCATATAGTCATGACAATCAAATGTTTTACCACCCTCAGAGCGCAATTTGTGCACAACATTTCGCGAGTTCACGTTAAATAGATCAATGAAACTCTTCAAAACATTCAAATGAAATGTTGGAGCTATTAATTTGCGATGAGCGCGCCATTTTGCACCTGTGGGAGAATATTGAAAATTAATTATTGATTTTAACTTTTTATTTTTTTTTTAAAAAAAAGTTTTTTTTTTAATAATTTTTTTGTATGAAGTGCGCTAAAGACACGCGTTTCCCTAAAATAAAAACTTTTGTAAAGTGAGTTTTGAAGCTTTATTGACTCTTTTTTGACTCGTTTTAGGCACACATTTTTCCATTGGAATGGAGTTGAATTCTTTTTGGACTCATTTTGGAGGATTTGTTTTGTTTTTTTTTATAAATTTTTTTTTTACTGCTAGGTATATTTTTTTCTCCTTTTTGATGGTTTCCTTATTATAAAAGCTGAATGGTTTTTTGATAGTGTCATAATGTTTAAAGAGATCACATTTGAGCTTTGGTCTAAAAAAAACTTAAAATGAAAAATTAAAAATTTATTTAAAATTTTCAAACTGGACAACCTCCACTGGCTTCACTAGTTCCAAAAACAAATTTAATGTCGACACATCTTCAGAAACGTACATACATAGATACATATTTGTGTAAATACGGCAAGTTTGCTATACAAACAACCAATTAATATGAATTATTTGTATGCAAAAGTGATGGCATTTTTATGAATAGACACTAACGCAGGCGTCATATTTTATATGTTTGTATGTATGTATGTATGTATGTATGTGTGTATATGAATTTTGTGGTTTTGCAAATAACACCTGCCCCGCACTTTCTCATATCATGCAAAATGCTGCGTTTTTAATTTATCTAGTTACTTTTGTTAATTTTGTTTAGATTTATTGCGCTGTCATATATAGTCCAAGTGTACTAGGGTGGGTTGAAAAAAAATTGTTTGCGATATTTTTACTCTATTAAAAGAGAAATTTTAAAGAAATAAAATGTTTTACTCGACACTGTCAATTGGGCCACACGATTTTTGAATAATTAAATAAATTAAAAATTAAAAAACAAACGTAAAATCAGACCAGTTTAATTTGTTTTTTAATTAGTAATAAATTGATTAGACGGATTTTTAAATTGGTAATAATTATTTTAATTGTTTGCACGAAAAAGCAATTACAAAATGATTACGACTGGAAAAAACTCACAAAAAAAAATTAAACTGAAAAATGAAAAAAAAAAACATAAAAAAAGGTAAAAAATTATATTTTACAAAAAAAAATTTTCAAAAATTTAAAAAAAAAAAATTGATGACAGTTGATAAAAATCCACAAAAAAGAATTCAACTAAAAAAGAAATATAAAAAAAGATATAAATTTAAAAAAAAATGTTAAAAATATAAGAATTATGTTGTTTGGATTACTTTTGAATTAATTTCTATGACTATTTTAAATAATTGTGAAAAACCATAGATTGCTGTTTTTTAAATAACTGTTAAATAATCATTAGCAATTAATGGATTTTCAGAGAAAAAAAAAAATCAATCACACCGGTAATCATGATTAATAATGATTATTTAAGAGGTCTGGTAAATAATATAAAAAATTGTTGAATATAATTTTTTCAATTCTTTTGCATGCTAAAACAAGAGGTATTTTTATTTTATAACTTTTCACTTCAATTATTAATTAACTTTAAAATCAGATTACATATTCGATTTTTATATATAAAATGCAAAAAAATATTTGTTTTCTGATTTTTCAATGGCTTTTTAAGAAACATATGTCACAAAAATTTGTTCCGAAAAAAATTTAATTATATTTTATTTTTCATTGAAGCTACCCTGTAAATTTTTATTAAAAAAAAAATATAATTTAAATTTTCTTGCGAAAACACACCCTAATGTGGACATTTACATATGTCTTGATTCGAGATCAATTTGATACTAATTATTAAATGTTTAATTTGTTTGTGATACCATAAGAAACATAAACAATAAATCAACAACAAATTTAATAATTTTCTTAATGGTTTAAAAATTACCAAAATATTTTGACATACAAAGCATTTGCTTAATTCAATCTACAAAACTCGCCTAGTATGGAAAATAGATCAATAAAGCTCATTTGCATGCAAGCTGCATACGGAGCATATTAATCTGATAAGGAGTTGAAATTGCCCCGCTGCATTACCAACATTTAAGATCTAGTTCGTGCATTGATTATATTTCTTTGGTTCGGAATTAAATCTAAAAATCTCAATTAAGGATTTCCTGTGAAACCAAAAATTTCCTTATAAAGGCAATGTCATTTTGTTTTGGCTTCAATTAATCATTATCAATTGCTTACCTGTACTAATCAGCAAGCCATCGCCTAGCCAAGGTTTGAAGAATTTATATTCCGATGATTTGTCAATATAAACATGGCTGCTCAATAATATTTCGACATCACGTGGATCATAAATGAAAACGACCAATTGCGGGCCGATCCAGATTTTTGCAATATTTTCATATTCTGCGCTCTTCTGGATGACAGTCTTAAAAACAGCTGTGGGAAAGGAAAAAATTTTTATAAAATCGGTACAATGTTTTGACGTTATGAACATTATAAATTTAGATTACATACATAATACCGAATTTCGAAAAACTGGGCCAAAATTATTCTTGGTTAAAAAATGTACAAATTCGCACTTCGAAAAAAATTCGAAATTCGAAAAAAAATAGCCTATTTTTTTTTCTACTGATAGTTTGCAATGGAATGCCAAACAATATTATTCTGAAGAATCTTGAATTATATTTTAAAAATAAGCAAAATCGCACTGGAAATTTAATAAAAACTTTGGAACTTCGAAATTAAGTTTATAGCTATGTATAACTTTGAAATTGATTTTAGTACGCATACGTATTTTTGTTTAATCGTTCTGAGGCACATCATTGCATATGGGTGTTTCCATGCAGCCGTATGCGACATTCGTACACTTTTGGAGTAATATAAATCTCACATAAAACGAGTTTTCGGGAAAATAAAAATACAGTTACGTTGCAATTAAAAAGAAGTATGTTTGGAAAAAAATTGGTCGCCCTGAAAGCTTTGGTGTCTAAAATATCCGTTCAAAATGAGGTGATAACTTACGCGACAAAAACGGAAGTGCTTATATTGTGCACATACATATATGCGAAAGTCTGCGAATCAAGCCAGTTCTTAATTTCTTTGAATATTCGTAACCTAAGCTAAATAATGCACCTTTACAATCCTCTCATATTTAAAGAGAAATCGTCTCTTTATATTATTATTTAAAAAAAAAACTAAATAACGTACGTGACATAACGTACGCGACAATTTTTCTAGTATATTAATAATAAAATGCAGGGACGTAACTGTTATAAGAAATATGATAAAAAGGTCCCATTTAACCATTAATACTGATGTATTCAAATATTGGTTATAATTAACCATTACCGTAAGACATATTTTATATTGGTCAACATAACCATTATAAATGAGAGAAACATTTTTTGGTTAACAATAGCCATTATTGTAAGTAACATAATTTTTTTGGTTATCGGTAGCAAAAAAATGCAAACAATATAAAACAACTTGAGTTGCTGGAGTGGCATGACCAATGTCTGCAAGTTCCTCGAGGAAAAATTTACCACTATTCAGCAAAAATAGTTTGCTGTCGAGTGGGTCACCGATAACCAAAAAATTTATTACTTGCGATAAGGGTTATTCGTAACCAAAAAAATAAATCTCTCATTTATATTGGTTACGATGACTAAAATAAAATAAATCTGATGATAATGTGAATTCTGAAAGAAAAAAATAACAATTATTTTCGGTTCCTGATAAAATGTTTTTTGTTTGAAATTTACACTTTAATTAGGAAACAAAATAAAAATGTATTCTTATTATAAAAACTATATGATAATGAAAATAAAATCGAATTCATAACATATGTATTTGTTGATATACATTCTTTATATATTTACATAAACTCTAATATTTTCTCGTAAGGAGTATGCCGTTCGAGCAGTATTTATATGTATGTTGACTGTCGACGAATATATCGATATATATATATATATATATATATATACAAGCGTATTTATAAAATGAAAAAGCATCTGGTAAAATTATATTATTAGCTTTTACTATTTGCCACACCTTTCTCTTTATAACAACACCTATTCCATCCACAGCGCCTTTGCCATGCGAGGTGGCAAAGAAATTCCATCCAAAATATTTGCAGCTAAATTTATTTACAAAATAAGGGATGCTTGTTAAAATAAACTTATTTTTAAACTGCACCTATGTATTCAGGATAATGGTATTGAAAAAATTGCTTTTAACGTCGATTTTAATGTATTACAATAAAATATTCATACTTAAAATAACGTATGCGACAAACTTTAAAGGGTAATACAATTTTTATTACTTCGATTCAAAAGAAAATTTCAGCGAATATATTTAACTAGAAGATCTCTTGATTTGGAGTTGTAATCTCTATTACTTGCGACTGTCAATACACAAATGATATAGACAAATAATGTTTTTGCATAACGTACGCGACAAAGGTATACTATCAAAAGTAAATTAAAAAAATACCGTTATTCGAGTTCAAACTTCTCTTTTTCTCATTTTTGTAAGTAGTTGGCATTGTAAATTTAATTTTAAAATGTATTTGCACTACTTCAAATCTCTTAATTTAAGTAATTCGGAAGAGAAAATAGTTGATTCAATTTGCGAAAACTGAGTTGAAGAAAATCTCAGTTTTACTCTTCCGTTTATGAGTTTTAAGATACCAACAAGCTGTAAATACTTCCATTTTATAAAAATTCAATTCCTTTTCCCTTAATAATTCGTCTTAAAACCCATTTTCTGGTCATATAATTTTTTCAGTCGTGGTTGACCTTCTCATGGAAACACCCATATGTATGTATGTATGTATCACTAAAATACATACATACATTACCTTCGAAAAATTTTAGTTGGCTCGCTACACAAATATTTTCCTTGGAAATAATTTTAATTTCGAAAAACTTATTTCGAAAATGATTCGAATTTCGAAAAAATTATTTTGAAAATAATACGAATTTGGAAAACCTGGCCCAAACATACTTTTTTGTTGTTGTTGTGAACTCTAAAAGCAATTTTTAGAAAGAAAGTCGAACTTCGAAAAAACTTTTCCTTGAAAATAGTTCGAATTTCGTAAAACTTACTTTAATAATTCTAAAATCTGATCCAAACACACTTTCTTATTGTTGTTGTGAACTTTCAACAAGTTTGAGAAAGAAAGTCGAACTTCGAAAAAAAATGGCCCCCCGTTATAAGACCCTTAAATAAAATAAAATTCACACTTACATGAAGCCGGTCCAAAAACATCCAATAAATGCCCAATAATCGGCAAACCTTTTGGTCCAGGCAAACGGTCGGCCAACTTGTACAAATGACGTCGCGACAAACGCCAATAAGTGAGCCATAGCAAAAAGGTGGGAAGCAACAGGAAATAAAAAACGCTGCTGGGCGATATGAAGACTTGATCTTTCAACACTTCCAGCGACATTATTGTGGGGCACTCTTTTCAATTTGTAAATGAAGACACTATTTAACTGTATTGACGCTGCATACATACATACATATGTTGTTGTATTTCAAAATAAATTTTTATTAATTGTTGTTATATAATGACACGACGTATTTTTTATTTTTAATTGTTTGTTTTTAGTTTTTATTCAAATCTTTCCAGACAAATAACAATTAAGTCCTTTGACCATTAAATGATGCACAATTAATTAAGACACCGAGACACGCACACATACATACATATATACATATGTACACGTCTACAATCATATATTATTTATTTAACAACAACAACACAAATATCGTATATACTTGCACTAGTTTTTGACTAAAATTGTTTATTGTATGTATGCCACTTAATTAGTTCGTAGCTCTTTCGATCTTCTTCACACAGAATGCGAGCCGTTTATTTACTTTTCACTGCTAATGTGTTTTACTACGTGTGTCTGTATGTGTGTGTGTGTATTTTGTAGATATATTAATTCACAAGGCAACCACTTCCTCTTCAAGTTGCTAATATTGTTATTGTTGCTATTGCTGTTATTACTATATTTGTTGCTATTCAAATTTCCACGATTATCTCCAAATGCCCGTTCGCGTTCAACTGGTATCGTCCGCCCGCATTGAGTGCGCTTTTATAGCCTAGTCGTCCACATCAACATGACACACGATCGCTCACAAATGTCAGTTGCAAAGTGCAAAAATCAAAATCGCGCATTGCATGCCACAAACAGAAATCTAATGCTCCAGGTGTGGCTGTGTTGTGCTTTGATTTTGTGGTGGCGTTCGTGCGATCGAGAAAGTGCCGCATTGCTTACGCTCAGCAAGAGCAAATCAGCTAGTAGTGGTAAGCTAAGTTTGAGCAAAGTTAAGCCGAGCTTAAACTAGGGTGTTCGATTATGCGATTTTTGTTTTAAACCAATGAATTTCATATCGCAACCTCATTTTTAGAAATGGCATTTTTGAAAAATTGTTTGAATGAAATTTCAATTGTTACTCAGCTTTTTAAGAAAAAATTGTGATTTTAAATTTTTTTTAATTTTTTCAGTGCAATTTAAAACTATTATATCGAATGAAATTTCAATATTATTAAAAAAAATTTAATTTTGAAATTTTGTTTTCATCAAAAAAATTTATATACATATATTTATCGAACCAAATTTTATATTGTTACGAGTATTCAGCTTTTGAGAACAATGTTTAAAATTATTTCAGTCTAATTTTATTTATTATTTAGCTTTTAAAGAAAAACTGTTAGTATAAAATTTTAGTTTGTCAAAAAAATGTTTATATCGAATGAAATTTCAGATTTTTATGAAAACAATTTATTTATATAAAAAAAATTTTATTAATTTTATAATTTTATTTTTATCAAAAAAAATTAATTTTTTATATATATATTTATATATATGTACATATATATATTTTATTTTTTTCAAAAAAAAATTATCAGTGTAGTTTAAAATTTTTATATTGACTGAAATTTTAATATTATTTAGCTTTTGATGGAAAAACTTTAATTTTAATATTTAATTTGTTTAAAAAAAAAATTTTTTAGTGCAATTAAATATTTTTATATTACATGAAGTTTCAATTATAATTCAGTTTTCAAAAAAGTTTTTTTATCCTAAACTAAAATTTTTTCATTGAACGAAATTTCAATTTTTATTCAGATTTTTTTTTAACTACTCGTATTAACTTTAAAACTTAATTTTTATCAAAAAAATGTTTTCAGTGTAATTCAAAATGTTTACAACGAATAAAATTTCAAAAAGTTACAACTTCGGGATAAATTGATCATATCATATCAGTGATTTCACTCAAGTGTTTGAGGGTTTTTTGGGGTCACTTTTTAATTAATATTCTGTATGTAAAACGGGCTATCCAAACACACTAATAACTCACTTATACTGATCTAAAAAGCGTGTTTAGATCGACCTTGAATGCGTTCTTTCTACATACATATGTATGTATGTATGTATGTATATTAATAATGAAGTATCAATATAAAACAATTTTGGCATGACCCAAAAAAGAAAAAACTTCTTAAATTCATCGCATTTCCTTCGGAATTTGGTTTAATTGTGTGATTTAGTGAATGCGACTTGTATGTATGGTGAAATGTATCGCATTTCGATCTTTTTCATGCAAATCACGCATTTCATTTAGTATAAATGTAGTATAATAGACAGGGAGACTTTCTAAGCTCTTTGGTTTTCGGCAGCGAAATTGTCTAAGCCAAGTAGATGAGAGCGTATTAAATTCGAAATTTGTTAGTATTCTCTCTTAAGAGTCAATATTGTTAGTAATTGAGTGTAGCTGAGTGCATCTGAGTACGCTGTGTTGGCGCTCAGGTGGGCTCAGTTGCGCTCTTATCCGTTGTGTTGAAAGTAAAAGTAAATATGTATACCTATGACCATGAACGAAGGAAGCCTACAGCTTTTGGAGGACAAAAATTCTAAAAACTGTCATTTTGGTTTCTATCTTGGTATGGATTTTTCTCTAATATCTATCAGGAATTGTGCTTTTATTATATCTAATAAAATTGTATGAATAAAACACAAGTCTATTGATTTTATTTCGCATTGAAAAAAATAATTAAATAACTGCGAAAATCATACAATTGAAATTCATATCATATTATAATATGAAAATAGCATTAATAAGTGTATTTCTAAATTTTTGTTGACTTTATTTTTCAATTTAAGTTATTTCCCTTTTATGATGCGAAATAAAGTCAATTGAACTTATTTCCGTTTTTGACTTTATTTCTCAATTGAAGTTGCTGCTCTTTGCGATGCGAAATAAAGTCAATTGAACTTATTTCCGTTTTTTTGACTTTATTTCTCAATTTAAGTTATTTCCCTTTTCAGATGTGAAATAAAGTCAATTGAACTTATTTCCGTTTTTTTGACTTTATTTCTGAATTTAAGTTATTTCCCTTTTCAGATGTGAAATAAAGTCAATTGACCTTATTTCCGTTTTTTGACTTTATTTCTCAATTGGAGTTATTTTCCTCTGCAATCCGAAATAAAGTCAATATTTCTCATACATATAAAGTCATTTCCCTTAAATATGCGAAATAAAGTAATTTGAAATTATTTCCGTAATGTTGACTTTATTTCTCATTGAAGTTATTTCCCTTTGCGATGCGAATCAAAGTCAACTAAAATAAAAAATAAAACAAAAAAGTTACCTTTGCGAGTATGATTTGTAATATTAACCGCCTTTATTACATTTGTTCTAAAAACAATCGCGTGACTTCCATGCCCAAGGAAAACGCTATGCTACAAATAGCAGAAATCAACAGTTTACACCGCTGGCTTTCTGCGAAAATATCAAAGAAAACAAATATTTTATGCTTAGACAAACAAATTATGTTAAACATCTCAAAATAGTTTCATCAAATGTGTTGGCATTATCTACGCGAGTTGCACATACATACATATGTACATACATCACATGTATGTACATGGTTGCGGCAAATATTTTCATGTGGCAAACGGCGTATTTAATTTGTTTTACATGCCTTTGGCATTTATTTTTATTTTTATCACGCACAGCTGATGTTTATGCTAATGTAGAACGCATAATTTGTTTATTGGTCGGGGAGTTAGTGACAGTAAAAATTACATATTACAATGTGATTAATAAAGAAAAATGAATATCGCGTGTGAAAGTATTACATTTTGAAGGAAAGCAGACAACTTTTTGCAGTGAAGTTATGAGCAATGAAACTATGAAGACACTGAAATACAATATACATACATACATACACATATGTATATATATATTTTCTATAATTTTCGTGTTGCATATTTTTGCTAGAATGCCGTTAAATTAAAGGCGAAAGCTCTTTTCGTAGTTTTGACCTTTATATTATGTGTCATGTGATATTTTTGTCCTATAGAGTTTAGGAAGGTTCAGTTCATATCATGTGACATCCTATCATATGACACATCACGTGATATTTCTCATATGACACATTCTGCGATGTCACGTGATATCTTATGATACACTCTGTGATGCAATATCATACCTTTTATATGAGACATGACCCGTAAATGCCGAAATAGTCTGGAAATAATTCTCAAAGTGACCCCGGTATGCTGGTGTTATCATAATAATAGTTCCCAAAAATATCAAGATCAATCGAAAATGTATATCATATCATGCGATACATTTTTCTTACAGAATGTGACATCACATCATGTGATACAATATCACCCCTTATATTTAGATAAAATTTCTAAAGTTACCTAGAAAATCTTGATCCCCCAATAGTTACTACCTAAATAAACTTTCCAAGAAAAGTCACTTAATACACCAAATAATCGCTTGAAATGTAAAAACATACCGTGTGATGTATTTTTCCCACAGAATGGAGACATTTTATCATATGACACAACATACGATATCACGTGTTATCCTAACATATGACACATCATGCGACAGTACGGATAAAATGCCGCAGAAGTCCCGGAGTATTCCGAAATAATCCCAAATTGAAAAATATTCCGAAAGTTTTTAGAATAATCTTGTCGAGATCCCGAAAATAGTCCCGCATGTCAAAATACCGGAAATACCTAAATGATCCAATCTAGTTGCTTTATAATAATCCAGATGAAAAAGTGGAAATTGTGCCGCATAAAAGCACTAAAATACCAAAATAATTTTGATACAATCCGAAATAGTCCTGATGAAATCCCGAAAGAATCCAGATTTAATCTAACTATTTTATGTGCAAATGTTGCGAGATTCTATGAGTTTAATAAAATGGATATGTACAGCAATTGTCTAAGGAAGTCTTTTTTTTATTAAAATTAAGGCTTTTTAAATTTATTTATTTTCATTAACCATAAACTAGAATTATTTAAAATAAACAATAATAATGAAAAATGCAAAATTTTGCTTTCATACGCCATTGCGTATGAGCAACATTTTAACAAAAACAAAAAACTGCCGTCTAGTATCTTAGTTCTACAAATCGCTCATAATTCAAATAAATGCTAACAAAAAACAATTTGGCAAGTAAGTATACATACATAGATACATATATACAAAAACCACACACATACCAAATATTATATATTCAAGTCAATTTGGAACAAACTTTTATTTGACTAGTTACTCATTAACTAATTCTTTTTTCAATATGGAAGCCTTATTTTAAATACTATTTATGTATGTATGTATGTATGTACATATGTATAAGTAATTTAAAGTTCTAGATTGGATATGGTGCTATATGTACAAAATCTTCAAGCCTTACATTTAAATTCATTTATGTATATACAATTGGTAGTTTAAGTTTGATCAAACATGTTTGATAAGTTGTTGATGTTTGTTTTGACCAAAGAGCAAAGAGCATGTATGAATAAGAGGCACGCTTGGAAAATATTGTTTAATAAACTAGCTTACTTCTTTGTTTATTGGGAAGGAAAGTTGAATTTTAGGTTGCGGCATTTCATTCTAGCTTCCACGACAAAATTTTTTTTTGTTTTTTTTTATGTAGCATACGAATATGATTTTGTGCTTTGCCGACGGCAAAATACATAGAATGCAAACTTTGGCTCAAATAATTTGAAACTATTAAGGACAAAGCACAAAGAGGAATCCATGTAACCCTAATAGAAAACATCGAGTAGCATCGAACATACAAAAATCTGCAGATTTTCATACATGCTCTTTACTGTTAGGTCGGCCTAAAAGTATGCTACGCAATTGCAATATTTGTTGTTTATGACCACTTGAGTACATATTGGCGAGTAATATTTAAGTAGTTTTTGTGTGCGTTTTAAGCATATCTTAATTATTAAATTTATTTAATATATAAATATATTATATTTTTTTAATGATAATTACTGGTAGTTATTTCTATGGAAATAAGTAATAACAGCCAAAGTTATTTTTAGAATTTTTCAAACTGAAATTGGTATTTTCAAGAGTTAAATCACAAAAAAAAGTTTAGCTCTTTTCCCTCAATAATTTAAATCTTTTGAACAATAATTAAAACAGAACTTATTTTCCAGCGCATTATTTTCTAATGAAGTTAAGTTGAGTTTGGTTGTTATTACAAAATACAATACAATTTCTTTGAATAATTAACTTCCCTTTTAGGCTTTTGCTTTGGTTTTATTTTTCCTATGAAACCTTCATCGAAAATACTTTTTTAATTTTGCCTTAACTCGACTTTGGCTGTTATTGCTTGTTCCCACTGTTTCTCTTATTCATATTTACTTAAATTATTTTTCTGCTAACACGCTCAAATATACATACAAAATTTCTTAACTCAGACCGAAGATTCGTAAATGACGATTTTTAACACTTTTGGCTGATTCTCTTGTGCCTCTTTGACTTCTCTGAGCAGCGCATTTGTGATGGCTTCCAGCGCAGCAATATCGGCTTTCGGATCCTTTTTCGCGCCCGTGTTCCATTTAGGCATTGAAACCTATTGAATTGGGAATGAAAAAGAAGTAGAACTTGTTAAAATGTTGTAGACATAAAAACGTTTTTATAAAATATTAAAGTGAAATAGAAAAATTAATTTGAAAGCATGCATTTTAAAAATTATTAATTTGTATTCGAAATCAGTAAAAAAAATCATTTAATTTTGTGGAGCTTTTTTCTTTAAAAAATATTTTTTTTTTTTTTTTTTTTAATTTCTAAGCCTTTGCTGAGCCAATTGTTAGAGACAAGCCAAGCGGTAGTATTTTGAACATATTGAATTTTGCTTAACTTCTCGTTAAATAGACGAATTTTGACATCTGTTTTCAATTAAAAAAATTTGAAAATAACCAATAATCACGAATCCTTTAATTCTAGCAGTATGGTGAAGCCATAAAATAATTGTAGGCCTAGCAGCATTAAATATTTTACAATAGATATCTCTTATTTTTTGAAAAGTATAGGCAGACTTGAAGAAAATATTTTTAAGCTTACGGGTAGTAAATTCTTTAACTTAACATCATCTAAGGGAAGCTGAGGTATTTTATAAACAAAAACAAAGAAATTGAAAAATAAGGTATTGGTTAGTAAAAAGATGAAGATATGGAGCATTTGGGTAATATAATAAATATTCATTCGACAGCTTCAAAAAGGTAAACAAAAAAGTAAGTATATAAAAGTTGGCATAAAGATAACTCCAAAAATGTCGAAATATGAATTCATACTGCTTTAGTTGATGGTATTATGTAAAATATAAAACAAAATAAAATAAAATAATATAAAATTAAAAAAATAAAAAATAAAATAGTATAAAATAAAATAAATAAAAAAAATAAATTAAAATAAAATAAAAAAATTAAATAAAAAATATATAATAAAAATAAAATAAAATAAAAAATAAAATAAAATAAAATAAAATAAAATAAGATAAAATAAACTAAAATAAAAAATAAAATAAATTAAAATAAAATAAAAAAAGTTAAATAAAAAGTAAAATAAAATAGATTAAAATAAAATAAAATAAAATAGATTGATTTAAAATAAAATAAAATAAAATAAAATAAAATAAAATAAAATAAAATAAAATAAAATAAAATAAAATAAAATAAAATAAAATAAAATAAAATAAAATAAAATAAAATAAAATAAAATAAGATAACATAACATAACTTATTATAACTTAGCATAGCATAGCATAACATAACATAACAAAACGTAACATAACATAAAATAAGATAACATAGAGACCGCAAGATTTACCATTATTATATTTTAATTTTAATTTAATGTTATAAAAAAGACTCGAAAGAAATAATCAATTTTTGGTTGAGTAGACAGTAATTACACTAGATCCGATTTTAATGAACACATTTATTTGATAAAACAATTTCTAATAAAACATTTGCTTAAGCCACCAATTAAAAATTGCATGACAGTTAAACAATCCATTTAAAAATGCCATGCGAGTTCATAAATTATGCACTTTAACTCTTAGGTCACATGAAAAATATTCAAACAATTTATACAATTAAAAAATTCTCCATAACCTCAATAGAATGTGTAAATACATATGTAAATAAAGTAGTTGCATGCACAACATCAAACATATATACATATATAAATACATACCGTTAATACTTTTTGCAATGCCATATAATCCAAACCATAGCCGGCAGTTTCACCCAGTCGCCGCAAAGTCTCCGCCATTGGACCGGAAAGTTCCTATAAACAGAAAAAAGAAAAAATAAACACAAATAAAATCGGCGAAGAAAAAGCGCAACCAAACCAAACAAAAACGAAAAAAAACAAGAAAAACATAATTGATGAAAAGTTTTTGTAATTGATTTCATTGCAGCAGACGCTAACGCAGCTAATAATATCCGTTGCACAGCAGGCAAACACTCACTTGCAATTTCGCCCAACTGGTGGCATATTGTCGACGCACCAACTCAATAATGGTGGAAGTCAGCGCCAGGCCGATCAGAATGTACAAAGTGCAAAGTAACATATAATTTGGTTTTTCTGTAAGATAAGAAAGCAGAGGAAATTAAAAGCAGTTTTAAAGGAGTTGGAGTTGAGGTTAGGGCATTCTGACAATTACTCAAAGCTTGTCGCTTCGAGTTAATGAATTTGACAAACGGTTTTTTGAGGAAATTTCACGAGAAGGTTAAACAAATATTTTGATTGATTTTACCGCTGAAATTCGCTCCCACTTACTTTTAACATTCGTAAAAAGGTTAAACTTTGCTAAATAGAGAAATACACATGGGTATACTACGCAAGACCACCACAGAACATCGATAAGATAAGATAACACAACATAACAGAACGTAACATAACATAATATAATATAACATAACAACATAACATAACATAACATAACGTAATATAACATAACATAACAGAACATAACATAACATAACATAACACAACATAACATAACCCAAGTAACGAAACATAATATAGCATAACATAACATATCGTAACATAACATAACATAACAAAACATTACATAACATAACATAACATAACATAACATAACATAACATAACATAACAAAACATTACATAACAAAACATTACATAACATAACGTCACGTAGCATAACATAACATAACATAGCATAAAACAACATAACATAACATATCATCGGAACAATCGATTATATGGGAGCCATCCGTCGTACAGGTCCGATCATGATATCACTTTACACCAATTAAACTTTCTTGAGTACCACTGCTAATTGACAAAATCTTCAAAAAAAATAAAAAATCACCCAAAAAAGGATGCACTTACTCGGCACCAAATCACCAAAACCAATTGTTGTCATTGTAATGAAACAAAAATAGAAACCATCAAAAAATGTCCAATCATCCTCCCAGAGCAGCAACAACCAAGCGCCGGCAGCCAAATAGACGCCCAAAAAAGCAACAGCCAAAATCGCATAAAACCATGTTTTGCCAACAAAGTTCGTGAAACTCGGCACCTCTGCAAGAAGAAGAGGAAGAACAATAAAAGAAGAAGAAAAAACACAAAAACAAAATGTAAATAAACAAACAAAAAAGAGAAGAAGGTAAACATCAAATGGTTGTATAAATTAGGAGAATGTAGTAGGGCGCACAAATGGCAGCTGGTCCAACGTGCCCCACACACTTACTTGGCATGTATTTGCCCATTACCGAGACGGCTGTGGCAAAGAGACGACCCCAATCCGCAATGACGGTGAGTGTAAATGGAATACCAACCAATGCGAAGCAAATGCAAAACACACGTCCACCCGTTGTTACCGGCACAATGTTGCCATAACCTAAAAAAAAATGACGAGAGAAGAACAAGAAAAAACATGTAAATAAGCGCGGTAAGTGCACTGGAGCACGTCACATGGAAAGCATGATGCTCATGTGGGATTAAGATAAAAAGACAGCTGGATGAAATGTATAACTAATTTGTTATTCAACTTTGGTTTTAGAGAGAAAGCTGGTTGTTTGACTGTTTTAGCAACAACAACAAGTCCTATTTGTTTTTGTTAGTTTGGATTAAAAATAGTAGACACTCCCTTGGACTAGAAAAAATTTCAGCTGTGTTGGCACAAAAAATAAAGTTGAAGGATTTAATTGGGATATAAGATCTCGTATTTGTATAAGTTCCCAGCAGAACCGAGTGGACCAAGGGCGAAATATTGTTTGTTTGAGTACCGACAAAAAACACTCCACAAAGGTCGTTTTGGACCTAGTACTCTTCGGTCCACGCACCTTGCGGTACTAACAACTACAATCTCATCTCTGAGCGTTATTAAAGTGACCCAGTGGCGGATCCAGGATTTTGAAACTTTTTTTTAATGAAATTACGAAAACATCTTTTATCCGAAGTTCCTGAAAAGTATGACTTTTTGGATTACAAAGGGGGTATTTGGACCCGAAAACCCCCCGTGGAGCCGCCCCTGAAGTGACCAAGATTTTTTTGCAACTCGATTACAAAAGATTTCAACGATTTTGTGACAAAATACCTCGCTTATTAAGTTAAGTTGATGTGTTAAGCACTTACCTATTGTTGTTAACACAGTTGATGAGAAGAACACAGCTTGTAAAATGCTCCATCGCTCATAGGGCTCTGGAAAGTCTTTATCAGCCTGTATAAGTAGGCCACCCTCAGCGGCTTCCTGTACGGCCTGTCAATAGTAATCAGATAAAATAAAAATGTAAATAAATATAATGCAACTTTTCAAGAGAGTAGATATGTAGATATATGTCTGTGTATTTGTTTTTGTTATTCAACAAGGACATGTTTTCTAGCGCTTACTTAATGAATATTTACATATTTTAAACGCTGTTAGGTAAATATAGTACATAATGGGCTTATGTTGTCTTATGATGTAATAAAAACAAAAAAAAAAATTAGCAGTTTTGCTTCATGAAACAGAGTTAATCCTTAGACATCATACAACTAAAAACAGTAAATGCAGCAGCAGATCTATATATTCTATATTTCAATGTAGGTCTCCAGCAATACATCAGTGATAAAATCATTAAATTCCATGCAGTAGTTCTTTAGTGATGAGCGAACAAACATGCATATAGACAGGCAGAAATTTAAATTTCTGTGCTATCAAAAGTGCAGTTAGACATCTAGCAGTACTTAAGTGAACACTGGGCTGAATTCAAAGCAGTGGCTTTTAAGTAATGCGCGAACAAACGTACATACATACAAACATACAAAATTTCAAATGCTGTAGTTTTGGCTTATAGGAACACCGGCATGTTTCAAATCGTACTAGAAAATTCGTCTAAAGAACGAAAGTTTCGGAACTATGTCGCATTTCTTAGTAACGAGGGAGTTGATGAACCCCGCAATCCAAGTCTGGAAGATGGTAAATATCTTCTAAAATCCAAGTAAAGTGAAAATTTCCGTATACCGGTGCAACTAAAATAAAGCGCCTGAAGGAGACATACCATAGGGCTCTGGAAAGTCTGAGACTAAGAGAGGAATACAAATCTCCGAATGATGGACAATATAGACTTCTTGCCCCCCCTCCCTTTTGCTATTTCCTTTCAAAATGTCAAGAATGGGACTGATTTTTTTTTTTTGGTCAATGGGCTCGTTAAGTGTTACACGGGCGGATCAAACTCGAACTGGGATTGAGATTTTCTATTGAGGTTGAGGTTACCGGAGCACGGCTCAATTACGGCGGTTACGGTATTTGACTAACTTCGAGCTTGTCCATTGCTTCTCCTAGGAGATCATCGTGTTAAAAATATTAGTTGATAAAAAGTAAAAGTTTGGTACTTATCGGCCTAAAATGTACTAGTTTCAAACTAGTTCAAAATAGCCCTCAACCAAATAACAATTCAATCGTAATGGTAATAGTTAAGTGAAATTTATTCAAATGTCTGCTTAAGGTTTGAGAGGTCACAGGTTCCGTCTCTGATCTTAGATCAAATCAAAAGTAAGCTAAATCCAGGGCTTTTCTCACTCTGGGCAGTCTAGTATTTTGAAAAAAGATCTTTTTTTTTTTACTTTAGATATGGTGTTTTCTGTCTAACGAAGAGAATTCTCAAACGATCGGTTCTCAAATATACAAAGTTTAGAGGTTATGTTAAGCGTTAGTGAGGTTATGTTCAGCATAGTTGCCTACCAAGCAGTTGATGCGCTGTGCTCTTTTGTTTTTGTTTCTCTTCTGTTTTTAATTTTAGTTATTTGCTTCGTTAAGTCAATTTCGAAACTTCGCATGATAAATGAGCCCATATTCGGCTCTTTAACGAGTACCAATTTAAAAAAATTGAGCTCATACATTTCAATGGAGAGCAAGGAAAGGAATTTTGAAATTGTATTACTTTTCCTTAGACCTCATGGTATCTCTAACTTTTTTGCTTAAATATTTTGTGTTTTTTCAGTTTACTCACCACCTCATATTTACTTAATTCTGCTACTATCAGTTCGTCTAAATTTAAGACATCTGTATTATTTAAAATTGTATTGATGAATTTCTCACGATGCGTCTTTACAACACTTTTTAAATGACTTAAACGTTCCAATTCCGCAGGACGTTCAAGCTGACGGAAGACCTGCAAAGAAATGAAATAAAATATAAACAATGATTTACGATGATTTAATGTTTATGCCAAAAAAAAAGAAGAAATTTTTGCGCAGACAATGCGCTGGATTTCCATATTTATGTATTTATTGGTTGGTTTACTTTGAGAAAACTGTAAAAGTGCTAAATATTTAAGAATATAAAGGGTGTTCTTATTTTAGAAAATAAAAAATTTAAGTTCCATAAGCAAGATTTTTGCGTGACCATTTTTTGAAATAAATGAAAAAAATTTATTAAAAATCATGCTGAAGAGATACCTAGGTTTATACAAGGATAGGTTAAAAAAAATAAAAAATAAAATTTCGTTCATGGGTTTAAAATTTTTATTTTATAAAAACGATAATTAAATCAAAATTGCAACAATTTTAGTTCAAAATATCAAAATGGGTTACCTTGATTTAAAAAAAAAAATAAAAAAAAAAAAAAAAATTATAAATTGAATGCAGTTCTAGAATCTTCTGGAAAGCAAATAAAAAGTCAGAAGCTCAACTTTGATCATATGACTTTGTCGTTTAATTAAAAAATCAATAAATTTGTATTAAAATGAAAAAGTATTTTTTAACAATTTCCGGAAGTTTGCTTGCGACTTACGATCAAAAAAAATTTCCGTCGGACTTATTATTTCTATTATTATATTTATATAGTCAAAAATATTATTTCCACCTCAAAATGCTGACTTGCAAATGTATGAAATAAAATTATAATATTCTTTAACCCACCCTAATACATAAAGTAAAGTTTTTCGTGGAAAAATTTTGTGAAACATATTAACCTATTAGCTTCACACGAAAGCTTTGTTTTGGCGCCTTTTGTTTATAGTTCAAATAAAATGACAAAGAGGTCGCTAAGGGGTTAAAATATTCCAGAAGAATATTGACGACAATTTTTTGCCGAAGTTGATCTCTGATGAAAGATACAGAGAGTGAAAAATTAATTTTGTGGAAGAGCGTGAATTTAGAATTCAAGGCACTTTTAAAATTTTCCTTAAAAATAATCACATCCCTAATATTCCAACTCGCGAAAGCATAAAGTTTCCCTAACAATCAACGAGCATCGTCTTCGTTCGTCTGTGGTCTTTGTGGTCTGTTGTTTGTCTTAATTCGTTCGCCGACAGCTTATTTAAGCAACGCAAACAGTTGATAGCTGATGGGTGGTGGGTCGTGAGCGTTACACACACATACATACGTACATGTGTATATCCATTTTGTACAGTGAAGAGTCAATTGTATTTCAGAATGGTTTGCCACAAATTTGATGGATTATTCGATTATTTAAGAAAACACAACCAAAAGTAAATCATTTTTGGCAGCAACACAAGTTTGTTAGTAAATTTTGTTGTTGTTGTTTTTGCATGAACTTATGGAAATATAAATATTTATAGACATGCTCAAATGAAGCGATTAGCAGGATGATATGGTTCAATGTACTGACACCTTCAATATGAGAATGGCAATCCATTAAGCATGTATGGTTAACTAAAGCAGAAAAAAAACAACAAAATATTTTGTTGTAAAATAAATTAGAAAAAGGGTGTTTTGTTTTTGCTTTGATGTTTGACAGATGCACAAATAGAGAAGCTAATTTTTCTTAAGCTGCAGTTACACTGTGAACGTAACACCACAGCCATAGCCTTAAAAAAACTTTAAATTGAAAGATAAAAAAAAAAATTAAGTTTTCAAAAAAAAAAAAATTTATAATTTTGTTTTTTTATTCACAAGTGATTACGAAAAAAAATTAATATTTGTATTGACTATTAATACATTTTAAATTACTCTTATAAATTTTATTTCTTAAAAAATCTGAAATATTGGTGTTTACAAATTTTGCTAGATTGACATACATAAATGATAGATGCGTGAAATCCCTGTTTGACATGTCAAAACTGTCCAAAACTGGCGTATAAATTCAATGCTCCACAATTTAATTTCCTCAGCTCAAATTCGATTTCACATCTTTGTGACACTAAAACTGTTGAAAGGAGCTGTAAAACAAATTGTTGCATTTCTCTTGTGTGCCCTAAAAGCATCAGCAAAGCTTAAGAAGGGAGCCAAAATAAAATTGACAAACGAAATGAAATTTTAAAATGCATTGGAAATAAGCTTTAAAGGCCTTAAATATTGAAAGAGAAAAGGGATTTTAAGATGGGCTGCATGCAGTTGCCACAATGTGAGGTTAAGCTAGGGGTCGAATAAAATGTTGACATATTAGCATGGACTTAAGCTTAATATCGACAGCCACACTGCAAAACCCCGTAAGTCACTATTTTTCAAAAAATAAGGTTCTGAGCCTTTCCCATAGATCGTGATATTTCCCACATTAAAATTCAGTCAAAATCGGGTTACAACTTCCCGTTTCTTTCCAGTGGTGAAATGAAATAACCGTCGCTCATATACATACGTTATAATTATTACAGTTTTTTCCCTCTCCTTAAAACTTTTTGGTTTTGGACATACAGGGTTTTGCAGTGTGGCTGTCGATATACATCATTTCAGCAATACTTCACTTCACAAGAAGTTCTATGCAAAAACAAAAGTGGCATCGATTTCTTCCTTTCAGAAGTTGTGTTTGTATAACACACCATTCAAATTGATTTAAGTTTGATAACAAATAGCTTTAGTTGCAACTGGCTTTTTAGCCTTCATGCTATAGCTACTGCCAACATAATTTTTTTCCTAACATCCTTCTGTCACTCAGCTTGTTGCCACTTGCCGTCAGTTGCAAGCATTTCACAACAGCTTTCGTTTAACACTGAAAGGAAGTGCTGGGTTGTGAAGAAATTTCATTGCATTTTACGCTCGTTTACTACGTTGCTGGTCCTTTTTCATTTCTAAATGAAATTCGTATACATTTTTTATTTTGCTAGTTATTTTGACTGCTGCTGCTGGTGTCACATGGCTTTCAAGTATGTGGAAATTGCTTTTGGCATGTTCTCAATAGTGTCTGCTGTCAGATTTGGTTCTTATGCATTCACATAAACATTCACAACCGTATACATACATATGAGCTGATTATGTACTACACGGACACTTTCGTCTTTAAATTGTCTTTTAAATAGAAAAATAAATTCGAAAAGTTCACTTCAGTTTAAGAACTCTATGAGTAATAAAATAATATAAAACGGAATAAAATAAAATAAAATTAACATAAAATTAAAAAATAAAATTAAATTGAATTAAAAAAAATAAAATGAAAATAAAATAAAGTAAAACAGAATAAAATAAAAACAAATAAAATAAAATGAAAAAAAAAATTAAATAAAATGAAATAAAATAAAATAAAATAAAATAAAATAAAATAAAATAAAATAAAATAAAATAAAATAAAATAAAATAAAATAAATTAAAATAAAATAAAATAAAGTAAAATAAAATAAATAATAGAATATAATAAAAACAAATGAAATAAAATAAAACAAAATAAAATAAAATAAAATGAAAAAAATAAGCTAAAATATATTAAAAAAAGTAGTATAAAATAAAATAAAAAAAAAAAAACAAACTAAAAAAAATTAAAAAGTAAATAAATAAAATAAAAAGAAGTAATAAAAAAAAAAAATAAAAAAAAAATAAAATAAAGTAAAAAAAAAATAAAAAATAAAATAAATAAAAAAAAAAAATTTAACAAACTAAAAAATGCAAAAAATAAAATGAAATAAAAATATAAAAAAAAGAACATAAAATAAAATAAGAAAAGGGAAAAAAACTAAAAAATGGAAAAAAAACCAATAAAATTAAATTGAAATGAAAAAAATTTCATAAAACAAAATAAAATAAAATTAAATTAAATTAAAAATATATTATTAAACGGCACAGAAGGGAAATTATAAGAAATAGAAATATATCAAAGAAAAAGAACAGCATACAGCCGATGAGAAAGAGAGCCCAAATAAGAGGCAACCAAAGAAAAAAAAATTAAAGTATGATAGTGCTCAATAAAAAAAAATGAAATGAGCTGGAACATTCGATTTTTTTCAAAACATATTTCTTGTCTTTAATTACTCAGTCAATTTGTCATTGCCTATCTTTACAAAGACTTGAAAATATTTTCATCGCACACAATGAAACACAATAAATTTATTAGCTGCCAAGGATGCAAGATGACTATCAGCTGAGAGGAAGTAATAAACGTTGTAGGCCAAAAACGATCCGACGACAGACAAAAATGAGACAAAAATATCATAAAGTTGACCTTAAAAACTTGACAAAAATAAAATAAATAAAATTCAAGGCCTTCAAATGCCTGATTGTTGCCAACGATAAACAGAAAGAGTTCAAAGTACAACAAACTCAAATATCGATAGAGCACCACAGGGTCCATATGCACGACCTATGACATATAAATGTAATGAGCGCATAATATAGTGGTGGTACTTATTATTCATGCTCGCTGTTACTAACTGCGCTACTTGAAGGAAATATGCAACAATAACGGAAAACATAACAAAACAATTCTTTGATTGGCGCCTAAAAGACGTTTAAGCGTTGGTCTAGCGCCTACTCTGCCTGCTCGTGCGGTGTTTTGTGTGAGTTTGTGGTTGCTTGGGGTGTTTGTTATAGACACGCTACGACATGCATACTTGTGCGCCACATGCCTAAATGCGACCAGACGTACAGTGTGTATGTAATACAATACAAAACAGCAGGAAACGAAGGCAGTAAAAATATGAAAAAGGCAAAACTGCAGTTGAATAGCTAAACAAGTTGTTATAATAAGGCAAACAATTGTTGTTTTTTGGTCGTCAATTACTAGTATTTTTATGTGTGTGTCGGCAATTGCAGTTGAAATATCTCGTGTGGAGAATTTTAATTGGTTGGCAAAATACGCCTTAGGATTATCTTTGAATGTACGGCGGGGCGTATACGTAACTATTTTTATTGTAAGCTAAACTATTTAATAGTCAGGATATTACAATTTTGTTCACATAACTGCGGTTTGTAAGGAGAATAAACACTCGCGGTATATATCGAGCTGCAAATATTAAGGTTCTTAAAAATTTTCATAGCAAATTCAAAATTAAAAAAAATGTACATATTTTGTTTTTTTATTCATAAGTCGCTAACAGCTTACCAAAAAAAAAAGCATGTAAAAATGTGGCAAAAAGTTACGTATACGCCAACTCCACTCTTAGTACAATCAATCTTATTATAACATAGTTGGTCATGGCACAACTTTTTATACATAACAATATTTGCTAGTATTCACAATTGAATCAAAGATTGGACTCGTAAATAAATCTAGTTAAATAGCTAATAATAAAAGAAGTAACGCAAGCAAAGTTTTTTTATTAAATATGTATTTGTTGTGCAAAAGTAATTAATCCAAGAAATATTGATTTAGCAGGTGTGAGACTTGTCAAAGATGAGACGCCTACACGACATCCCATGGCGAATTATATTACTTATTTAATAGCCATAAATTTGAAGGCAATAAAAATGCTCTGTGACCAGCTGCGTTTAATGAAGTGACTTTGGGTGAAAATGGAGCAATCGAGCTTAAATAGAAAACGCTTAGTTAAGTCGTATATGTGTGTGTGTCTAAGGACTAAACTAAGAATTGTTTTATTTACGCTCTTATATCACGGCATAAGTGTCTGATAGCTGTAGATACATATGTATGTATGTATGTATGTTTGTGTGGGAGAATTTTACGTATGTGTGTATAAGCTCTTTGCTCCTTCTTTATTTAGCGGACATGACTTGTAGGGACTTTGTGTCTTTATTAAATTAAGACTTATGGGATTGAAAGGAGTTATTCATATTAATTATTTTTATATGAAACAAGCAGGAAAGGAGCAAGCAAATATAAATACGTATACACTAGGTCGGGTCGATTTGTGGGGAGCCAAAAAATCGCCCATTGCTCTGTGAAAATCATATTCTTGGGATCAAAATAAGAAACTTTTGGGTAGGGGGGCTATGGCGTATAAGTGACATTTTGGGGCTTCTCTTAGGACTACAAATGATACCTAGCCAAAAGTTCGACCCAAGTTGGGGGGCATCAGAATTCGTTTTAGAGGTACATATGTTTCCTTCGGCAAAGTTTCTTATTTTGATTAATAGAATACGATTTTTAAATCGACCCGCCCTAATATACACATATGTATATGTATATGTATATAAGTATGTATGCAGACATATGTAAGTCCATTAAAGCTCCAGTGATTATAAGTAATTCAAAACAATAACAGCCAAATTAAAAGAGA
This sequence comes from Sphenella marginata, assembly GCA_951509765.1. Taxonomy (NCBI): domain Eukaryota; kingdom Metazoa; phylum Arthropoda; class Insecta; order Diptera; family Tephritidae; genus Sphenella; species Sphenella marginata. The sequence continues at coordinate 23,882,698 of OX608081.1, read as the reverse complement.
GGATTTTTAAAATAAAAATTGTTAACTGAAAATAAGGGATTTGAAATGAACTGCACAATTTTTCACTCAATATATGGAAATCGTAAAATTTTTAGAATTTTATTATTTGCCACTAGACAAAAAAATTTATTGAAAAAAAATTGTATTTTATTTATTTTAATTTTTAAATATTTATTGAGCTTAACTTGGTTGTTATTGCAAAAGGAAATCTATTTTTTTTACATAAAATAAATTATTTTTTAAAACAGCAACCGATTTTTTTTTCGAAAGCACTCTTGAATGAATAAATAAAATAAAAAAATTAAACTTTTTTTCAAAATTTCAAAATGTAATTTTATTTTCTTGATTGCAAGATACGCTGAAACCAAACCCATAACCATAACCGTAGCCGTAGGCTTAACCATAATCACAACCACAGCTAAAGCCATGAACATAATTTAGCCATAACCGTAACCATAAACATAGCCATAACCATAACCATAAGCATAATCATACCATGATGAAACCAAACCCATGACCATAACCATAACCGTATCCGTAAACTTAATTAATAACCATAACCACGGCTAAAGCCATGAACACAATCTTTGCCATAACCGTAACCATAACCATAGTCATAACCAAAACCATAAGCATGACCCCATAAACAAAGTCCTAATCATATCTATAACCATAACCATAAGCATAACCATAACCATAGCAAACAAAATTGTGGTCGGCTATATTTTTACCTGCTTGATATTTTTGTTGCTTTCAATTCAAAAATGTGTTTAGGCAAGTAAGACATGATAGGTTAATGGCGTGTATAGACAAAATGTGAAATGACTACAGCTCGGATTATATGCAAAGTACAGCGATAGAGTTTTCAGACGTACATACATACATAGTTTAATGAAGATACATATAACAGATTCAAAATTGAAATTTTTGCTAAATATGCATACGCAGAGCTTATAGCAGACGGAATAAGCTAAAGAAAGAATAATGGAATAATAGCTAAACTTGCATGTATTTTCGTTTTAAACATAGTTTGTTTAATATTTAACTTTGGCAAACAAAATAAATTTTTTTTATTGATAAGTCGTGAAGTGCTTATGAATAAAAATCGCGCACTGACTGCTTGTTCCTTTTTACTAAACGACTTTAATTTATTTGAACATATGCTTTAACATATTTCTCATCACCTACTATAATCGACTGATCGGTTACCCTTCATACATTTTTATGCGACGAAATCAACTGTAAAAGGCGACTTAAACTAAATTTGTATGCAAATAAGTAGAAGCGACCTGAAAGTGATTATCATAACAAAATTAAGTATTCCAACGTTAATGGGAAATGCTACGCAAACAGTTTATAATCAATATTTATGTCCCAAAATCACATTAAAAACATTATTAAGCATTTTCAAGTGAGTAATAACTGTTGAAGTGGAAGACATTAGAGCGAGCTTAGGTTAGAGGAAACTCAAAAGGCGCAAACGAGACTATTTTGAGGACAAATTATGAAGTCGTTTAGGCATAACGAGGCGTCAGCAAAATTAAAAATATAAAAAGAAATATCAAACCAAATATTTACTAAACTAAAAGGTGCTTTCTTAGCTGGGATGAAGCAGGTTGATGTGCTAGATCGTCGGTCTGCCTTGGCTTTACAAGTCAAAATTAGCGGAAACGGGCATAAAATTCGCAAACAATTCAAGAAGCCAACTACAAAAGGAAGAAAGCCAAATATTTAGCCGTGTTGAAATGGTGTAAGAGGTTAAAGTTCAAAGTGAATTTGTTGAGTGAAATGAAATGTGGTGCGGGTTAAAGTGCCATTTGTATACTCTGACCTGAATAAAAGGAAAAAAAACATCTAGGCGGGCGCTATTTTTGTTGACTTCCTTGTTTGAGCGCTACTTCCTTTCAGCTTTGCCTTTTTTGTTTGAAGGTGTGGATACGGCAATGACATTAACCGTAACTTATTTGCCAAGACGTTTTGAATTTGTGCTTTATTTCATCCGTTGGTAATTGTTTTTTTTAAACAGCAATGCCAACTAATTGTTGTTTCGCCGTTTTTTTGTATTTTTACTGTTTGTACACGCACAATTTTCATTACCTCGATAAAAATTAAGTTGTTTGTTTTGGCCTGTGCTACAGCGTTTAATGGTTTGGCCAGTCTAGCCGCAAAGGCTGCTTGACTTGCTGCCAAGGAAAATAAAAATTCGTATAAAACAAATCACTATTCTTATTGCTTCAGCTATTTAAGGGTGTTAAACCAATTTTTCAGTAGAGTTGCGAGCATTTTAATTGTGTAGAAGCAGTTACTTTTATTAGGGAGGGCCCACCTGTTCAGTAAAAAATAAAATAAAATAAAATACAATAAAATAAAACAAAATGAAATAAAATAAAATGAAATGATATGAAATAAAATAAAATAAAATAAAAAATAAATAAAATAAAATAAACTTAAATTAAATAAAAACAAGTAAAATAAAATAATTTAATTAAATAAAAACAAGTCTAAAAATGCCTTGCACTAAACGCTTGAGAACATCCTTAACTTAGCTCTAAAAAATTTGGATATATGTACTAGTAAACTTTGCCTGAACTTCAACCTTCAGCTCCTTCAAACCATGCAGTGGCATGTATTTAGTGGCTCTATCTAAGGCTTTTAGGCATCAAATCAACAAATCAGATAAAAACACTCCCAGTAAATCGTCAGCGCATTCTTTTGTGTGGAAGCAGCCCCCCCCCACACTCTGCTCGTACTTTATGCAATCAGAGCAAAGTAGGCTGGGCTTGGCCTTAAATGTTGATTTTATTCGTGGCAAACCTCACGACTGATAGTTAAATTGCATGTTTGGTACGTCTGGCATGGGGATGAGCAGGAAGTATTTGTGTTGTGGTGATTTTGGTCGATTGTCGTTCATTCACAAATTGCCAATTGAACTTGGCATCATTCACGTGCCTGTGATTTTTTTGTTTTTGTTTTCAAATATACAACGCCTA